>VNJM01002402.1:0-77039 GCA_008042475.1 Drosophila kanapiae
TTAGAGATGGGCAGTCGTTATTTTCAAGAAATATTTAGTTTTAAAGAGTGGGCAATCGATTTATTTGTTGTTAAAGAGGAGCAAATTTTCAATGTGTCATATTTTCTAAAGTATTGATTTTTTCAAAATTCTAAAGGGTGGGCAAACGTGGGCAAACGAAGTTATTGCGATTTAAAAAAAAAAATTTCAAAAAAGTCAACTTTTTGATTTTCGAACAATTTTTTTAAAAATTTTTGAAATTCCATATCTCGAAAACTAGACGTGGGCAAAAAAAAATAAAAGGTGGGCAATCAACATTAGTATGTGTTAAGAGATGGGCAGTCGTTATTTTCAAGAAATATTTATTTTTAAAGAGTGGGCAATCGATTTATTTGTTTTTAAAGAGGAGCAAATTTTCAAAGTGTCATATTTTCTAAAGTATTGATTTTTTCAAAAATCTAAAAGGTGGGCAAACGTGGGCAAACGAAGTTATTGCGATTTAAAAAAAAAAATTTCAAAAAATTCAACTTTTTGATTTTCGAAAATTTTCGAAAATTTTTCGAAATTCCATATCTCGGAAACTAGACGTGGGCAAAAAAAAATAAAAGGTGGGCAAACATGGGCAAACGAAGGGCAGCAATGGGCAGTTTTCAAATTTCGAAAAAAAAAAATTTCGAACCCCAGCTTCTCAGAGCTAGCCAAAATAGCTCTAAATTCAATTTAAGCATTAATTTGGAACTACTTTTTAATTTTTTATTTTTTGTACTAAAAAATTTTTTTTTTACCAAATCTTTAAATGCTCATAACTCAGCCAAAATAGCTCTAAATTCAATTTAAGCTTTAATTTGGAACTACTTTTTAATTTTTTATTTTTTGTACTAAAAAAATTTTTTTTTTACCAAATCTTTAAATGCTCATAACTCAGCCAAAATAGCTCTAAATTCAATTTAAGCTTTAATTTGGAACTACTTTTTAATTTTTTATTTTTTGTACTAAAAAAAATTTTTTTTTACCAAATCTTTAAATGTTCATAACTCAGCCAAAATAGCTCTAAATTCAATTTAAGCATTAATTTGGACCTACTTTAAAAATGGCGCAAGCCAAAGCCATTTCTCGGCGGCGGCCTTCAGTGTTAGGTGACGGGGAGGTTGTCTGCAAGGGAATATGTAATGCGAGTTGCTTGAAACCACCGGGCGGACCGGCATTAAAGTCTATCGTACATTTCTGATGAGCCACTCCCTCACCTTGGCCACAGCCACAATTCATCCATGTTGTCTGCCAGTCCCGGCCATTTCACAGGCAGACAGATATTCTACACCGGAGTCAGGAGGGTTCCCGGAGTATAGAGCACGGAGTCCAGGATCCGGTGCGTCATTCAATTTGCTTTCGACGCTCCAGCTTGAATGATTTAATCCTTTGCAAATCGCCTGCATATTATCAGTCTGGCGGGAACCATCCAAACAATGAAAGGATACACCATCAGCTATGTATTGCTAGTCAATTTTATGCAAATCACAGTCCTTCTTTTTTTACCCTTCCAAAGGTTGTTACACATTTTGGAGTGTCAGCAAATGCATCCTTTTGTGGTTTTAAAGAGATATACTTATCTTTAAATAAAACAATACATAAAACATATAAAAACCTACTTCTAATCAAGTTTTAGTCAATAATAAAGTATTATAAGTTTACTAATCCATAATAAGTGTAAGTAAGTGATGAATCAACTCTAAAGTTACCTTTAAAAACTACATTCCTTAAGACCAATTATCCTAAAAAGGATACTTTGAAATGGTTAATTCGGGAGTATATATTTAAAAAATATAATTTTATTGGGATATGTTTTGGAGTTTTTTAAAAACTTATTTGGATTTATAAACCATATTCTTTCAAAGGGCATCACAATATCGGTTTAATAAAAGGACAACATTTTTTGATATTTTTCGTCCTGTTATCAGACGGACGGCATATTTTCGATATTGAATTAAGTTGGCTTTTCGGCATTGAATACATTTTAATAATTTCATTTTATATGCAGGCGCCACTCAGCGAACGGCGGACAGCGAGGACTGAACATTTAATCAAATAATTAAGATCTCTTAACTATTGGGAGTGGGCGTCGAAAGCGTATTAGCCACTTGAAGAGTTTATCTTTCGCTGGAAACGCCTTTTGAGTAATTGCGGGTCTGGGGTTGATTTGGGTGGAGTTCTAGATGAAATGTGCTCGTTGGCCACGGGGCGATTCCGATGATGCTGCCGTTGATTTCCGTTTAGCCGAAAATTCGTTTTAATCCCACACGCACTCGCAGGGCTATAGCCAAACTTTCACTTTTTGCCCTCCGGCCGAGGCAACTGAAATTGAAACTGTTTAACCGGCGGGCGTCAATCTACCAAAGTTCTGGTCGTGGCAATCATGGGCTTCAAAACAAATCCACGGCCCCGGGACACACACGACTTTCGGCGGACGAGATTTTAATTCAATTACATCTGTAGCTGCAAGTCGTGTGCAAATATTTTCATAGGACAAATTAAAACATCGCCCACCGAGAGAAATCCAGCACCAGCACCGCCGGGGTCGCCCAGCCACCACCAAAAGCTAGAGAAGATGAAGCCCACATGCGTGAGGTTCTGTTTGCACTCGAGACTGAACTTGCGCTCTTTCGCTGCTTGGTAAACAAGCCTGCTGGCCAAAATTTAAAAATGGCTAGAACGCTGCACTGAAACAGAACGAGGAGCAAGTTAAATGAGTGTCATTCTCATGGGAAGTATCCAAATAAAGGCCTCTGACAAGTGGATAATACAACATTAATATATTTGTCAAACTGCATTACCACTCTATCGAATAATATTGTTTGTGAATTTATTTTAGTTATAACCATATTTAAAGACGTGTGAAACTACCATTAGAGTTTAAAGTAAATGGTATTGCGAAACCTAAAAAAAAGAATACCTACTCGTAAATGAATAAACTGCCAATATATTTGATATATATTTGGCAAAAATAGTAAATGTCTCAATGATCTTGTAAGACTGCGTTTCTGCTCAGTGTTGCCCCAGTTTTACTTTTGATGAGTAACTTGGCCAGCACACATGCCCGGCTATAGAATGAGCTGGTGATTGCGTGCATTCGTGTCTGAGGATTCACACTGCCCACCGGGGGTATAATTGTGTACTTGCCTGAGTTTCTGCACCACTTTCCGGGCAGGGGGGCCCGAGTTCTGCAATTGTCTTCTCGCTGGGTGCCCGGCGCTGCTTGCATAATAATGATTGCTGTGAGGAGTCGCAGCTTTCGCAGTACCAGTTGGTTCTCAGCCAACCACTGACTGACCCGGCAACTATTTATCTGTGTTTTCGTCAGGATTGTGGTTGCTTTTTGGTGCTGGGTGTCTGTAATTATGTGCGCATAAGCAAGGATCCCAGAATGAGAGTCCTGCGTTACTCTCGTTGGCAAATTGCTTGGAAAAACAAGCAGGGTTTCCTTACGGATTGACCATGAAATTTTATAAAATAGAGGGCTTAATGTAACTTATACAATTAAATTCTAGACAATAGAATTTATAAGATCAAAATCGATTTTAAGGCTATACAATTACGCCACACAACAATCATTTAAAGGCAAATTGTAATACACCTCCATACAGATTCGATTTGTTAACCTGTGGAGATAGGAAAAATATTAACCCTGGCTAATACCGGAAAATCTGAGAGCCTTAAATTCAATTTACCCTTAATATAGTTATCCAATCGCTAAAGCCACACGAATATCGATGGCTTTCCACACGCGATGAATGCCTCGAGATATTTAAATTACAGGAATTTCAATAATTAAAAAATGCAGCGATGAAGCGAAAGCAGAAGCACCAGCACCAGCAGCGGCAGAAGAAAAGGAAAAAAAGCAGCAAAATATATTCGCTGCGTCAATAAAGCCGCAAGTTGGTCTAGGAGAAGCGATAAAAACCGAGGGTAAACTTCGCACAGGAAGTCGCTAAGGGGCGAAAATCTGATGCGGAAATCGAAATTTGTTAAATGGAGCAATCGATGGATGGCGCTGACTGACTGTGCCACGCCCCCATTGGCCCTGCCGCCTTACTCGCTGGAGTGAATCTGGTGTCGGGACTTGCGTTTGATTTTACATTTTATCGCTTGTACGTTTGCACCATTTCAATTACAAACAATAACACTAAAAAGTGGTCGAAATGTGGACGTGGTGTTTGAGGAAAGCGGGTGTGTTCGGTGAAAAAATTAAGACAGAGGTATATAGTATAAATATGGGTATATGTATATGTACAATAACGGTTACATAAAATGCCTTTAAAATTTTGTATAATACAGTACGAGTACAATACAAGAAACAATACATACCATTAAATAAAAATAATAAACAGCAATACATTTTTAAGATTAAATATTTACAATATTTTTTATTTCTAAATCTATATTTAGAAGTGGTATTCTCCAGAATACAGAATACAGAAGTACAAGGGAATAAGTTCACACGGAAGTGTCTCACTCACAAGGACTTTTCTTCAATGGTGAACAGCATCGTAACTTAAAACTCAGAAAACTCAATACCGCTGTCCGAATTGAAATTAAACATGAAATAAATGGGTTTCTTTTAAACTAACTATACAGATGCATTAGCCTAATAGAAACAAACTTAAACCCGTTGTCAGAAATTAGAGAATTTTTCGTTTAGTTATACGCTTTTAAACGTTTAGTTTTCCGAAAAACTATCATGTACAAAAATCGAAACAATCTATTTCTAAAATGTGAATGTTTTTGGTATATTTTGGGTTGTGTGTAACAGCAAACAGCGAATGATTGCGGAAGTTACGTGTCGAAGCGAAAATTGTAGGTAAATATTATTGTAAAATAAATTTAAATAGGGATTTTTCTTTTGCTGTTCTTAGTCTCATTCGCATTCCCCACTCCACATTGCGCCGTGCCATTATTCTACTCAACTTGCCCTTTGGCCTGTCCCATTATCCTGCCTCTGCTCACCAACCCACCGCCTTCCATTCGTCGTCCTGCACTGACGTTAATGGAATTTCTGAGCTCTTTTTTCCCGTCCTCATCACTGGCTCTGGAGCGGCGCGGAGCGGCATTTGCTTCTTAAAGCCGACCACTCGAAAGTTTTCCTAAGAGCGAACGCAATTGGAATAAACTAAAACTCGTCAACTCTGAAGGCTCTCGAGGAATCAATTTGAATCGCACATAACAACTGCGACTGAAATTACTAAGTGCAGTTAACCGCAGCGAGGAAATGGGAAGCTCGTTGTGCCAGTGCTTCCATATTTAAATGCATTTGCATATACTTTACTGGTCAAGGATAAGCGACCGCAATCATGTAAGGCCAACAGATATCAAATTTCCTTAAAAAGTCGACAAAAAGGTCCCGGAAAAAAAGTTATTGGAAAATTTTCCTGTTCTTATTGTTTTTTCATTAAATTTTAAAATATACTTCTGGTAGGCATACAATTATAATTTCCTAAAATATCATCTGTCGGATCTCTCTGCCTTCGTCCGTTATGATTTCGATGATTAGCTGGCTTTTTCCCATTATGACCTTCCTGATGTCCTTCTTTCGAAGTTTGGGGGTTTGTCTGTTGGGGATCAATGTAGAGATGACCTTGCGGTTTCTCCGGTGGCGTAGCGGCGGCAGAATCCACGGCGGCATGATGTAGTCACGATGTAGCTTACGAGATCTGCTGGTAAATCGACCGACCAAGTTTTTGAAAAAATTTATGATTTTCTGGACAAGTGATAGCTTATCAGGCATGGACTTTGCATTTTTGGGAAGATTCCTCGACTTCTTGGATGCCTCTACTTTCGACTTCTTCTTGAGAAGCTTCGGCTCTTGCTTTTCAGGCGGCATATCCTCTAGGTTATTCTTACTGCAAAAGTGGCAATAATAAAGATCTTTGAATTACATTTAATTGTGTTGACCAAATTTTGCTACGCCTCCTGAGAATTTCAATTTACAAGGGAGAGTTTTTCTCCAGCATGAGAACATATTATAATGTCAAGGGAGTCTGCGTTAAAAAAAAAATAAGTAAAACCCTGAACATTATTAGCTCTGGTCTATAATATTCTCCTTGACTGTTCATTAATTTTCTTAGTTATTTAAAGATTATTACATACCATGCATTAATATTAAAATATTACTTGTGTGCCAATTTCAAACAAGATAGCTGAATAATATTCAGGAAAACTTATCTGATGGATATACTGCTAATTGGTTCAGGGTAGCTCGCAAAGTTGAAGCATCTATTATACTTAAATAAAAATAATCGGGTTTTCGCGTGGCCTTCGCATTATCTCCTGCTCAGGCTTGAACTTTTCTTATAATCATCGATGTCGGCCAACAAACTGAAGATGGGGCGTGGATGGCCCCCGGCGATGGCATAGTTCCTGAGCACTTTGCATTTGCCACAGACATGGCCTTGCCGCTGTTCGAACTTGTTCAAAGTAATTGAACATGGCTCACCTTGCAGCAAACAGCCTTCGACTTTGAGGATGGCATTAGTAGGAGCCTGCCTCTCCCAGAACTACTTATAATCTATCAAAGCAACTGCTGCAGTTGCAGACCCAAGGATATTAGCACAGGCAAAAAATTATGTATCTAGATGAACTATGATAAATAAATAATTATATTAAGCTAGTTCATTTTAAGCAAACAGCTTAAAAAATCACTAAATTATATAATATAATAAAAATATATAAATATTTTCTGCTGTCTCATTTAAATTACTTCAAAGCTTTTCTTCCTGTGTGAAAATTAAGAAAAAGCTGATAAATCTCTCTTACTCAGTGCAGGACGCTCGTGGCCATGCCGTTGATGCGGCGCCTTTTCATGGCAGACCTCAGCAACTTAACAGATCATTGGGTCAGTCGTGGTTTACATCCCCTTTTTCAGAGGCTGAGTGCGCCACGTGGCAGTGTGGTCAGCATTTGATTCCTGCTAAATGCCCGATGCCCGATGCTCAGTGCACCGCTCTTGGCGCTTTCATTCAATTAGCCATGTCCACTGATTTACGAACGGGACTTTCAGTCCTGGCCATGGCCAGGAGATGCGCCATTTCAGGCGGGACTTGGTGACAGTAATTAATGGAGCAAGTTTCAAGCCGGATCTGGATAGCGTTCAGGGCTTCGTCATCGTCAGGACCGTCACACCTCACTGAATGGACAGACGCTTTGGTCGAGAGTCAAATAAATAAACAGAGGGCAAGCACAGCGAACGAAATAAAATCGCACAACTAAAAACTTATTTCATTAGCAATTTCCATCAGAGGCAGCCACAAGGAAAAGGAAGCTGAGCTGCGACATTAGAGCCACTCGATGCGTCGCTCAATTTAATTCAACGCTAATAAAAAGCCATATAATGCGGAATTTGTAGCGAGCCCGTGTAGCCGTCGGACGGGCACCACCACTGGCCATCATTGACTGTCGTCGTCTGGACGACACCTCCGCCGAGCCGGCAGCTGAGTGTTAATCCCCGTCCAGTCACATCGACGTAAGTGAGCAGTCCCCGAAAAGGACACACAACGGAGAACGGAAAGCTTGGACATAAATAAGAAAAATAAAACAGCAACGGAAAAGTTTATGGCCAACATTTTTAGTTGCGGTCGAATGAATACAAAAGTGTATTCCATGAACAACACACATTAATACGAACACACCCAGGAATTTGAGAGGAGACTACTGCCGGAGGGGCAGAAATAGAAATAGCAGTCGAAGTAAAAGTAGACAAGGACATGGCAACATTTATTATATATCACAAGTGGCCAACAGGATCCCAGCCCCATTGTTGGCTCTGCTCGCCTGTCGCACTTTTATTATTATTGATGACAATTTTGAGCAAACAATAAAGAGAATAGCTGGCCGACAACATCGGCATCAGCATCAGCCCTCAGCGTCACAACATCTGCCAGCCTTCTGTCCTTCTCACCATCTAAGTGACTTGTGCCGGGGTCACTTGCCAGCCAAAAACATTAAACTAAACATAATCAAAGTAGGCGAGAAGCGAATCGAGGCAATAAACACGATTTCACACAAGTACAAAATATTTTCTTTGTAATCTTGGAGATACTAGAGTCCTGAAAAATAATGATGAACATTTTCTTTAAGCTGGTTTTCATTGATAACCTCATAAGAACTTCATCGTTTAGAACTGCTTTCTAGTTCCAAAAAACATTTTTATTTATTTATAATTTCTAGTTTAATTTTGTTCTACAATCGTTTCGAATTACCTCATCAATCCCTAGTCAATGTATTGTCTGTCTTCATACTTGGAAATTTTCTAAATATAATTTTCCTATTTACTTAAAACCCTTTAGATCCTTTAATTCCTCGACCATTTCGTTGAGTGTATGAGCTGGATTGGCTAAAGTGTCGAATGCTAAAGTGTGACCAAGAACTTTGAGACAATTTATGGGCGCGAAAACTTTTGGCGTTTCCTTAACAAACGACAATGCAGCTGCCAATTGCCAAAAGCCGCACCACAACTAGTAAGTGAGTATAAAAATGTCAATAACAAAATAAATTAACGTAAGTAAAAAATAAAAGAGAAAATACAAATGAAAAAACCACGCACTCAGAAAAAAGTTGCTTAAGGCAAAGAAAATATGAGGGAAAATTTCATTAAGATGGCAGCAGCCGTCGAGCCAAGTTTCTAAAAGTTAATCTGGCAAAGTTTTTGGACAGCCAAATTTTTTAGTTGCCGAGCGAGAGATGTGTGGGCCACATGGCCAAAAGGAATGGCCCACACAGGTAACAGTGGTAGACAGTTGATTTGTTCCATCTAACCCTGATTGAATATGTTTGAATTTCCGCAAGATGATATGCTCTGATGGTCGCAAACTTTATCTTTCTTGGCAAAAAATTATGAACATTTTTCCAAGGATGTGCTCCATCAATTTGGCACTCCTTATAGTGCTGCGCTCTCTCCGAAGGCCATCGCCAGCTCATGTGGTACTGACACATTCAATTGATTAACCCAAGCCACAGCGCCGCCAAGGAAACTTTTCGGCCAGATACCGGCGAGCAGCAGACTGCAGCGGAAGCTCATTGCAAGGCAAAGTTAATTTTGAATCGTTTATCAAACAGCGTGGAGCTGAAAAGGCAACTTGAAGTGCATGTGCATGTGCATGTGCATGTGCCTGTGCCTGTGCATGCCCTGGCAGGCTGCCATACTCGAGTACCTGACTCCCGAATTTGACTAGCAAAAACTATTAGCATGTGTGGGGATCCTACCAGGCGAAGTAGGAGGAGAATATTTTGGGCAAGGAGGTTCAGCTATTTGTCAAATTTTGACTTCACTCTGGCTGCTCTGAGCCCGGCGCAAATTGATGAAATGAGTTGTGAAAACTCGCAGAGCACACATTCATGCATAAGTTGATGGAATCAATGCAGCAGGTAGGAAAATAACACACAAAAAAAAACATTGAATGTTTGCCAAAGGAAAACTATGGCCAGAACTTTGAAATGATAAAGTGCCAGCTGACAAAGAAACTATTTTGGCTGATTCTCACAATGCTCAGTCAATTCCGTAGTCACTTAGCACGCTCCATATCCACGGTACACGAGCCTCGCGAGTGCAGAATTCACCTATATGAATTATCCTTGACACGTTTAAGCCTCAGCCAATAGCGGCTGAGGTGAAATCGTTTGCCGCTCGAACGGAGTGCCAAATGAGGCGACTCACTGCACTGCACTGGGAGAAAATGTCTGAGTTTTATAAAAAAATACACTCTTAGAGAGACTCCAACTCAAACATTGATATTTATTCGTTAATATTCCTAAAACCATGTCAGTCGAGTGGTTAATATTACAAATCTTCAACAGTTACCTAAATATAATTGGGATAAATCTTTAATTACAATATTTCTGACTAAATGAGAATGAATTAAAGATTTCTAAATATTTCTATATTTATTATGTATTTTTACAAAATTTACAAATTATATTCCCCAATCCACTTGCATTTTCTACACTGCATGTTAACCCTAAAGCCCAACAATTCTGTTTGCTCGAGTCCTGCAGATTCCCAAGACGAAAGCCAGGCCAATCAGCCATGGTAATGGTGCGCTGCTCCTGTGGCTTTCTGGTCAGGTGTCTCAAGATGCACGGCTCAGTGGGGCAACTCCACTTGGCAGGGCTTTGTAATGAGCTCCTGCTGCTGCTGCTGTGCTCATATACACGCTGCACAAAGGAGCAAAGGAGCACAACAAAGGCGTCGAGGAGGGCGGTAAACAAGGGTTCCCTTCGCTAACTACGCGCATTTTCCGATCCATTTATCACAGCAACGGCCTCCGACGAAACGAGAGATTTTAAGCGATATCCTGCCAGACGACGATCGTTGGCGCAGCGCATTGTGCTCCTGCTGCTGCCTCTGTGTGTGTGTGTGTGAGCAAGTTAACGGGAAATCGCAATAAATGCGGCAAATGTGTTGCTTTGTGTGCTGTTAAACGCATTTTTATAGAAATTGCTTTCATGCCAGCCAGCCAACCAACAGCCAACAGCCAGCAGGGAACCAGGAAAAGCCAGAGAAAAGCAGCGCCCATTTGTATGCAATGCTTTTTTTCAGCGCTCCATACTTTTTTGCACTGATTGCACTTTATGGCTATGTGTGTGTGTGCTTGTGAGGGTGTGTGTGCAAGAGGAGCACATGCAAGGCACATTTCCATGACAAAAGCACACCAATTAGCGAGCGTTTAATGCAAATGTTTTCGATTGCCACATAATCGTTGGCATAGAAGGCCTTTTAATAAGTTAAATGCTCGGTACAATAGAACCAGGATGCTGCTCGTACAGTACTGTACTTTACTGAGCTCTCCGGTGCTGTGCTGCGATGATTGCCATAGCTACAGCCCGGGTCACGAAATTAACCAGAGTGTGACAAGCTCCTAGCTCCTAGCTGCTGCTGCTGCTGTTGCTGTCATAAAACTTGTATTATGCATGCAGGGGAATCATCAGAGAGGCAGACACATTGCTCGAACTAAGCTTCGTTATATGTATAACTGGGGCCGAAAGCAAACACAGACGCACCTCGGGGAGCGGCAGACAGGTCCCAAATGTTTGGTCAAAATGGGTCAGTGCCACCATTAGCCCAGGAAACTGGAACGCAGGCGAGATTAGCACACACACACACAGACACCGTCACTCCTGCACACCTGCCCAGAGCTGATTTACATATAAACCCGAATACATATGTACTCGAGGGGGGTGAGAGAATGGATTCCTTTAAGCTCAAATTAGAAAACTTGACAGGCACTACTTAAAGTTATTATTTTGGGTGCATAACTGATGAATAGGAGAATATTAAATGCAGATTGCAGAAGTTGCTGGAAGGTCACATAATCAGCATATGTTATTAAATAAATTAATTTATAATGACACCTAACATAAGCCATATTAAAATAATTATTTAAATTACAAGAAAAAAACACCTTGAAATTATAAATTCTTTAAATTTAACTCAGTATATTGTTGCACATTATTTATTTATTTAATTATCAATAGCGTAGTGAAAGCTATCCTGATAAAATGCCAAACTCATATCTTAACGAAAATGTCGATAAAAACATGTGAATTAAATTTCATAGACAACCTTAAGCTGGAGCTTGTGAGCCGATAAAAGCTGCTTTAAATATGAAAAACTAAATAAATAAATCGAACTATCAATCAAATAAAAAAAAATATTTAATTCTCTAAACAAATCACCACTTGTTCTAGATTTTTGCACTCAGAGTTCAGAGCTTGTGCAAACCATTGTTATAAAAAAACTTCCTTGTAATCTCCAAACTCACTTTCTTTAAGCTCATAAAAATTCGCATTCAATTCAGCTTCTTCCCTGAACTGGGAAGCTCATTAAATTTTTAAATTTCAAACCAGATAGAAGCATAAGAAGCCGAAATCATCAACTCTCAATGAATTGCAAACGGCGAGACCACAAAGCAATTTACACAAGCGAATGCAGTGGAGGCCATAAATTAAAGGCAAGTGGTCGACGTGGGTGGAAACGGAGATGGGCGGCGGCGAGGTGGCCGTTTTTCACATTCAAATTTCCCGCATCCAAACAAATCCGGGCTGAATGGTGGTTGCTGGTCCATGAAAGCAGGGCCAAAAATATAAAAACAGTTAGCAGAAAGAAACCCGGGAAAATAAGAGCGACCAAAAAAAAAAAATCAAATAAGACCAACTGGCTACAAGGGTTAACATGAATGACCGGTTGCCTGCGAGGCAACCGCAACAATTTCTACAGCCAAGCGCAACTTAATTTCAATATAAATAAATAAAATACGCAAAGCAACTTTCCGCTTTTTTCGGGGTCTTTTTTCGCGAAATCCCTCGTCAGGAGGTTAATCCAAATCTGAGTTTTAATGTATTGAGATCCGTATTTCGCTGCGATTTCGCACTTACTAGAAAATAATATTAGATGACGATATAAGTAGAACTCTCCCGGTTACTCGGCTCCCACAAATAATCCCATTTATGTACTTATTGCCGCCACACATCCGGTCAACAAGTTGTTGTGTCTGCTGCAGGATTCCAACGGCAATCGTGTTCAGCCCTGTTCTGTTCGAAACTGGCTTTTGTCATCGCCACACAAATATACAGGCGTGGGCGAGAGCATACGGACAGGACATGGCATCCCAGCTATGTGTCATTGAAATTCAATAAGGACAATTCCCGCACGCAGCAGGAATCGGTCCGGGGGACCGGGCCAACAACATTGTGGGGCCAAGACAACATCGTCTTTTGCTGGCCAATAACTTCTGCTTCATTTTCTCAATGCAAACACGCAGAAAAAAGGGAAATTACCTCATAACTAATATTCCCTATATAATAAATTTTTAAATTAAACTTAAAATTTAGTTTCAAGATTCCCATACAGACATTTTGAACAAAAAACATTGCTAGAATGTGGCAACTTTCAGTTCATTTTTACAGTGCACAAATGTCGTGGACAGCTTTCCGAGTCCTGTCTTCATCCAAGGACCAAAGCCAGATGACTTTCGTTTCTGAGAAATTGATTTCCGCTTATGGCACTTTGCCTTTGCTTACATGTTGCTCGAGACCCACAAAGACCCACAATGAATATTTATGTGTGTCGCCCTCTTTCTCTGTCCTTGTCATCGACATGTAAAACTCAGATTATGTTAATGACTTCATTAAATCATCCTGGGGTCCGGACTTATGAACACACGCACACATATAAACATCTTCCAATTAATTATGTTTACTTAATTAAATTCCATTCTTGGCTATATCTATCTTATCGCTCGTTCGGGGCATTTCGGAAATAGTTTGCAGTGCCACGCAAAGGTGCATAAATGTTTCCTTTTGCGCCGTCAGTTTTCTCAAGTTGTTAATTGCTCATAATTAGACACGGCGTACGCAGTGGCCTGAAAGCTGAAATGCTTTCAGCCGAGCCGCAACTTCCTGCCAAGCTAATTAAAGGACTCGCGTAGCAGTTAATGCGCTTTTAAAGGCATTTGGTGCGCCGCAGCTACAATGAAACTAATTGAAAGGAAAGTTGCTGAAAACCTAATTGCACCGCCAACTGCTCGGCGAAAAAAAAGAAGGGGAAATATCTTAATCTTAATTGCACCGCCAAATGCTTTTTATACACGAAGAAACGAAATCTTGAGCGTATGAGTAACATAGAATTAGTAGAACACTTTTTTATTTGAAAAAATTGCATTTATTGAACTGCTATAATATTTTTGGGGCTATGACACTACATTTTGTATACTAATATACTGTTATTTGGCACTTTTAGTTTATAAAATGTATACAAATATAAAAATCAGTTTGATTCTAGAACGAAGAAATAAACGTTACTGTTATAGACCTCGAAATAGTGACACACACATGTTAACGATAATAATCAATCTATAAGATGCAATTAAAAAATACTCCTGTTATTAAAAACAACAATGCTGTGTCATAACTACATAAAAAGCACTTCGATTTATCGATAATTCGATACTATCGAAACTGTTCCCTCTCAAATGCCCCACTTTAAGTATGAGTGCCAATCACATTAGCGTTTAATTGTCCTACAAAGGCTGACCACAACAAGCCGGAGGCATGCAAATTAACTGCAAAATGTCCGCCGGCATTCGCAACTGTGGTTCCAAAAAGGGTGGGTTCGGGTTCGGGTTTGTGTTCGGTTTCTAGTTATGATCAAATTATTGTGTACTTGGCTTGGCGAACCGCAAGGTGGGGTCTACTTAATGGGCAGTTGGAGAAAGGAATGATATGCAGGTACTTCCGGCAGATGAGTCCTGCCCGCCAGTGCATAATTGAGCATCTTGGCCCACTGTGCAATGCAATGCCCATCCATGTACACATGCGGTCAGTGATTGAGTTGTTCGCTTTTGCAACTGATTTATTGGCCACCGCAGAAAATGCGCTCAATATTATATTGAAACGTGCCAAATTGAATGCAATAGCCGGTTTCCCCGATACCCAAAACCCCTTCGCGCAGAACAATTGGCGAGCGCAGAGAGAGAGACTGCATTTGGAAAAGCATGCCTAATTTTATACGGCAATCACTCAGCCGCATGTATTTTCCCGCCGTCCAACCAGTTTTCCATTTTGGCCATCACATCGCACATCGCACATCCCACATGCACATGCACACACTCACCGTTCTTGAATAAATCGTGGTGTTGAGTGTGCGAAAACTGAAATTGCACTTCATTAAATAACCATCAAAACAACTCAATAAAATACTAAATTCTCGCAGCAAGCACGAAACGAACTGCGGCTGGCATGTGTGTGGGGGAGGATGTGTTTGTGTGTTTCTGCTAGATATGCATGCACAAACTACTATAAAAAAATAAAACAAATGGCCTAAACTTTTTCAATTTAACTACGATTACATTGCGCGGTCTAGGCCACACATACATTTGGTTAAATCCACTGACAAACTCAGCACAAGTGAATTCCAACTGCTCCGAGTATTTGCCATTTTGCCCATTTGAGTGATGTGCAAGCCATTAAGGATGAAGCGTTTCCAACTCAAATGCACACTAATTTAATCAAATGCAGTCCATCAATGCCTTTTGCATTTGATGTCCAAGCTCCTCCGGCCACGGCTGGCCAGGATGGCCAGGCTAAAAGCCCCCCTGTACCTACCAGTATCAGTTACAATTGCAGATGGCTTAGCTTCATTCGGATCAGGTCGTTCTAAAAATGTCTGTATTCGTTCAGACTTACGTCATGACAAATGCCTGAAACGTGAGAGGAGAATCGACGAGGGGAATCCGAAACTATTTACGGAATTTATATTGCCAATATGGACAATAGCTTGCCAAACAAAAGCCATATCCATATGCACGGACAATCGATTAAAGTCACAACTTTGCTTTGATGCTTAATTCTATTTGTGAGCGCACAAAATCCAGTCTGACCTCGGGCTTGGACTCAGAATTCATTAATAATTCACCAAAAGTTAAAGACACAAAGTGACTGCCTGCGTCATAAATGAAGGACAAATAAATGCCGAACAAAAGTTGGCCTCTCATCTGCCGAATAGATTGTGAAGGGACATTCCGTAAGGACACAAGTCCGAGTTGTGGCTTTTGTTTCGCCAACTTTTCGCATTGTTTTTGCGGCATTCTTTCCCGGCAATATGCAGCAATTATTAAGATTAATACTCCTAATATGATGAGCGTCGGCCACAAGAGCGTGACCAAGATGTGTGAGGCCACGGCGAGAGCTGATGTGTTTTTAATGAGTTGAAGGAGCAGCGAAAGCAGCAGCAATTAAGGAACATTAATTAATATTAAATATTTCAATGGCAATTAAATGAAATAATTTCCTAGATGCCATCAAACCAGCCGCAACATCTTCACCCCTCTCCACCTCTCTGGTCGCCCGCAAACACAAAAGCGAAGATGCGAAACTTTGGCCGGCCGAGCAAATGAAAATTTCATTAACCGCAGAAGCCAAATGGATTTTACCCAGTATCCTTAGTTCGTCCGTTGCTTTGGCCATCCACCCGCCGCCATCCATTTGCCATTCAAATTTAGAGTGAAAAGTTTTCAACTTACCCCAAACAGGACACATGTTACAAAATTAGCAAATAAATTTCAAGTAAGACCGAACTTGCGCGCATTCCAAATGCAAATGAAATGCACGCGATTGTTGATCGGTGGGGCAGAGGGATAAATTATGTAGTCCAATGTACCGACCATAAGAATACCTGGCTCTCAATTTCCAAAATGCATTTCATAGAACCAGAAAAAATAATTTACAACGATATTAGAGACCTAAATATATATTCATTTACCTGGCTTTCAATTTGTAAAATCTGTGCGTGTCATAACGCACATTTTTTAAGTTTTGCCTGTGGCGCTTCTTAACATTTACTTCTCAATACTATACAAGTAAATATTATTCCGGAATTAATAATTATTAGCTTACGGCGTTTAAAGGTCATGACTTTTTAAAGTTTCATATTGAACGTGGGCATTGCACATTTTTTGTGTCTTGTTTTTGTCTGCTGTGTTTGATAGTGAAAAGAATATTTATGGCAAACCGTGAAACTGAACGTTGTTGTAATTTTCTATGCAATTGAAACTAGTATTTGCATTAATAGCAAAAAAAATTTGTATATAATTTCCCATCCTGCGAAAATGTATTGCATAAAACTATTGTGGCAAACCGTGCAGATATATAATTATTATTTGAATATTTTAACACAACATGGAGCTATATAATGTCTCATGTATCTCCGCTTAATTACATAAATAAATACTATATAGTAGTATTATATACCCTAATACTTCATTGCTACTGGGTAAAAAGTGGGAACTGAACCGAATCGAGTTGAAGCCCGCGCTGCATTTCTTATGAGTGAGGGCAGGAAAATATTTTCCAAGGCATTTCAATTTGGCCCCCGCAATACGCGTAATTGAAATTTGCATTTGTGTGGGACGCAGGAGAAAACAAAAACGAAAAGAAAATCAAATGAAATGAAAGGAAAGGACGCTGGCCAGGAGAGGTGGCGGCCAAGACAAGCAAAATGGAAATGAAAGAAATGTAAAGGAGACTCCGCCGGTCGTCCTGAAGAAAGACCAATTAAGAGCCGCGGCGTGGAATTTTGATTGCGGTTTGCAAATTTCCAGCAGGCCAAGCCAGGCCAGGCCAGGCCAGGAATCTAGCCAAAGCAAAGGCCCTCTACACACGCGGCCCTCCAACAAGGAAGGTAATGAAAATGTATATTTTTTTCTTGCTTTTCTGCAGCCCCTTTTCTTTGGTCACTTTTGCAGCACATTAGAATTGTTGATATTTATTTAAAAAAAAAAACGACAGAGAGGGGGACAACGACCTGCCAGCGTTGACATTCAAGTCAATCGAAAAGTTTCCACAAAACGCGAAGCTGTGTCCTCGGTCACCTGAGTCAACAACTCTGCATGTCCGACGGTTGGAACGAGGCCCTGAAATGCCGCCAGTTACTTTTGGCAAAGAATTCCAAAGAATTCTCGCTGGCGGAGGCAGCAAACAAGCAAAACTCAATGCACTGTAAAAAGATTATTGTAAAATACCTAAGAAAACCACAAGGAAAGTTTCGAATTCAAAATATTCATCAAATGTTGATTGTAACTTATATAAATCACTATTTAAAATAGAATTTTAGTTTCTAGTACTAGCAAAATGGTTATAGGAAAAACTTATAAACTTATAAATATTTTGAATTATTATATAATAAACCTTTTCAATATAATTGTATTATAAAATACCTTCCCTAAATTGTATTAATTCCTGACAATGTTCTTTAGAAATGTCTGCAAGAAAACTTTTTGAACCGCGACCCCAGCACCGCAAATTGCTTTAAAACAAACATTGAAGAAAAACACAAGAAACCGGACAGTTCCAGGAATATAGGGAGTGCTTCGAGGAGTGGCGGCACGAAGACAGTTGGCATTAGGCCCTCAACTATAGAGCCAAGGCCAAGTTTGGGCCAAATCTGTGGACCAGCAATGGAACCGTAAATTCTATTGCATGACTTGATTAAATTCGCATGCAACGCTGACCTCCCTCCGCTTCGATCCCAGCAGCCGGGGGAAAAAAAAAAGAAAAACCTTCCCTACCGAAGGCCAAACAAAGGCCGGCAACATTGCCAACTATGGCATAGCTGGAATTTCTTGGCTATTTGCTAGCTGCCTGGGCTGGCTCAAGGCTTCTGTTTCTGGCCGAAGGACCGGGAACCGTGGACCGGGGAGACCGTTGACTTTGCCTTTTCCTTCGACCATTTCTGCCCATTTTAACGTTTTAACGTGACTTAATGAAGTTTCAGTGTCACAGCGAACGCTCCTCCTGCTCCGCCTGTTAATTTTATGATGGATTTTATGCAGAACGCAAAAAGAAACTTTGAACTTTAATAAGTATGTGTATGCAAGCGTTTAACTTTGCCAGCGTTTCGTAGATTTTTCCCCATTTTTTTTTTGCTTTCTTCATTCATTTTGTTTATTTTTTGACCACCCCTCAGGCACCCCGGCAGCATCATTCGGGCCATATTAAGCTGGCCCGGCTAGCTGGCTGGCTGGCTGGCTTCTTTTCTATGGGAACTTTGCTAAAATATGCTTCACGAGACTTGAAAGCATTTCAAGTAATGAAAAAGGAGCGAAAAAATGCATCCAACAAGTAACCACGACACGACGCACCACCCACACACAAACACACATACACACTCTCACTTCTGTGGGGGAAAAAAGTGGTTAGGAGGGGGTCGGAAAAGCGGAGGGGTGTAACTATACAGAAACGCTGCGCAAAATTTAACGAAGCTTAACCTCATTCAATGTGAAAATACACTTTACGTGTACTTTGCGCTGTCATTTCGGGCGCAACTCGAGCAGCAATTGTGCAAATACTTTGTGCCGAAAGTGCGGTGAGGGCGGGGGAGAGGGACCTGATGATGGGCGGGGTGCGGGGGCTATGCCAAAAACCTGGTGAACTTTTCAAACTTAAATGCAGAGCAGAATGATGAATGATCCAAAGATGCTCGGCTAGCAACCAGAAGAACTCACTTTATCTCCACACTCTTCACTGGTGAGGAACTATTTGATTTCCAGTTCAAGCTGCTGCACAGAGAGAAAATATTGGTCAGATTTGAAGAGTTCCCCTAGAAGTTAATCCTAAACTCAATACAAATATAGAAAATATCCTTATTTATCCTTACTTTTTCATGGCACAATGTCATATGCTTTATATTCATTTAAGCCATAGAAAATATCACCTGCTAATCCGACTTTGCTTGTTGTCTTTTTCAGGTTGTATAGGAATAATACAATATCTGCTTCGTATCTCAGGTAAAGAGAATTTTCTTTCACGCATTAAAAACCCATTTACTTTGATCATATGTTAGTAGTTTTTTTTAGCAATTTCATTTAGTATTTGTATAATGTTTTATTTACAAATATAACAATAAGAAAAATACTTTCAAGTGTTTATCGAACTCTCTCGTTGAAAACTCCTTCATAAAAGCGTATTGCCATCAATATGGGAAACGCTTCTGCCCCTAAGTGTATTGTCGATTTCATTGTGTGGATGAGGGCGTGGCCCTTAAATTATGCAAGTACATCGATACCAAATGTCGTCAACTGCATCCAATTGAAAACTGAAAGTGCGGCAATCGGAGACCTGCAACGGATCTCATATGGCCGCGATGTGAACCGGCAATTGCACTTGGCAAAAGACGGTTTTGGCCAAAGCGATTGCTTAACCGCAAACACATGAAACGCACGTTACCGAGAGCGTCACCATTTGTGCAATCAAACATCGAAATGGCCGCGACATTGACCGCAAGCTGCCACAGTGTGAAATCCGATGCGGCTGCCAACTATCAGGTGAGAAGAACACTGGTAAAAAACGAGGAATAAATCGAGTGGAAAAGGAGTTGAAAGTGCATTAACCTAGTGGATTTTAGATAACGAAAAAGACAGGTGGTTTTTTAGTGTTTTATGTCATATTTATTGAGGCTTTATTTGGTTTTCCAATATAAATATGAACTAGAAAATATAGTTACTTACATATTAGTTCATATTTATATATAAAAGAATTCATTCTACAATGTAAGATACTTCTATGAAAGTCACAGATGCCTTGGTGAAATTTTAACCAACTCGAACCACTGTCCGAGAGGTCGTTGTTCATGATGGCATTACAGTTGCGGTGGCCGTGGACTTTGTATGGTGAACTGCGGACACTGGATCGCCTCACATGCATCTGAAAGGGACAATCTGGGCGCTAGGCCGCCAAGTGAAAGTGATGGCCTCCACTTACACAATCCGGAGGCAAGCCAATGAACTTGAAGTGCCGACACGCCTATCCAATTTCCAACTAGTGGGCCCATTCAGCAGATGGTTGCGTTATAAAAACACCAACGAGATGGCAGAGATTTGCATTTCAAAGCAGACTACCAACACCCACGCCAGCAGTGCACGGCGCTCGAGGATTAGGACTACGCTAGACTGGAACTAGAAATATCCCAAAGCCGCAGACATGAGGCCGACGTATCCTGGCCAAGGCAGCGGTCCGCCAGCCAACTGTTCATTAATGATCTATGCATTAATGTTGCTCTCGTTGGTCATGACAATGGAGGCCATAGAGGCCATCGATGCCCCACTGCCATTGTCGCTAGCAGAGATCCCGCTGCTGTCCCTCGAGCAGGGCAAACACCATTACCATGACGCGGGTGTGGAGTCGTTGCCGGGATTAACGGGATATACGCGAAATTATTATGGCCCCGCTGACACTACGTCGGCCGATGACTTGGCAACATATGGAAATTATGCTCACAAACTCCTGGCCGCCCACCACCACCCACACACGGATTCACATCCACATTCAGTATCATCATCGCAATATCCCGCCACCGCCAATGGCTTTGTGCCCTTCTACTACAGCAGCCAACTGCACTCGCACTCGCCGTTCGCTGGAGAGGATGAGGAGCCGCGGCGCGACCCATCGGGCAATATCGATTTTGTCATTAATGCGGCAAATTATGAGCCAAATTCCGCGGGCTACGAGGAGGAGCCGACCAGGCAGCCGCCCTACGAAAGCTATGCATATCGGCCGCGGGTGTCGCCACCGACGCCTCCCAATCATTACCATTTCGAGCAAATTTCCAATTACCGGAACCAGGACCATCGGCAGGAGGAGGGGGAGCTGGATAATTCCGGTGTCTATGCGCGCCACAAAGAGCTGCAAACATTGGCTAACCCAGTGAAGCGGGAGCAGCACGAAGAGTCGTTATCCACTCCACAGCAACTAACAGGGAGACCCGAGTCCCGGGAACAGCGACAACACCAGCCACTAGAAGGAAGGCAATATCATCAGCAGCAGCAACAGCAACAGCAGCAGCATCAGCAGCAGCATCAGCAGCAGCAACATCAGCAGCAGCAACAACATCCAACACAGCAACAACATGCACAGTTGCATCAGCAACATTTCCTGCAGAAGCCCACAGGATATATCCAGGATCAACGGCAGCAACAGCGTCTGGGAATGGCCCATGATCAGCAGTTGCTGTACTCCCACACGAACTCTCACCTTGCCGATCTGCCCGCCATAACCACCAGCGTTCATCATACTCCGGCGAGCAGTAAGGCCGTTGCCGGATTGCCGCTGGCCAAGCACATCGAGGTGACCAAAAATGTACCCGTCACCCACTACCAGAAGCAGCATGTTCCCTACAAGCAAACAATTCAGATGCAAGTACCACGCACCGTGATCGCCGCCATTCCCAAGCCCATGCCTATCAAGATACCTGTGGCAAAAACCGTGGCCATACCGCAGCTGCAAGAGGTGAAGATACCCATCGAACGAATCAAGCCAGTACCCGTGGAGCGTCCCATTCCCTTTGTGGTGGAGCGCAGGGTGCCCTACCGAGTGGAGAAGCCAGTGGCCACCCCGGTCTACTATCCATATCCGGTCAAAGTGCCCGTGGTACGGACGGTGGTGCACAAGCAGAGAACGCACTACGTGGCGCCGGGTTGGAGTGCCACTGGCAATCACCTCCTTGGCTGAGGCGAGGAGTTTCCTTAATATTCTAATACGTATGCATATGCTGTTAAGTCCTGAATAATAAATAATAAATTCTTAACCCTGTTATTCATACACTTTAAAGAGGGGTATATATAGCACCTACAGATAGTTTGGAAAGTAAGAAACTTTACTTACATATTTATTTGACTTTTATTTTTCTGGTTATAAATTGCGAATAGAATTTCCTTGCTCTTAAATATACATATAAAAATATAAAAAATAATGATGCATTTAAATAGATACCATGTATTGACGAATCAAATACTTAGCTATCTATTTATTCGATTATGTCAAAAGAATTGTAAATTGTAGTTTCTTCAAAAGTCTATTTGAATTTATGTAAATTCTTGTAAACTACCAATATTTATATTTGGTTTTATCGGTAACCGCTATTATGTATATTATTATTTCAAGAAGGTGTCGTGTCTGCAAGGGTATTTTAAACGTTATCCTTCTCTCGACTGCTGACCCCTGGGCAGCCAGGCCAAAGTAATTGCAATTAGTGCTGTTACTGAAAGAAAAGGAACAGACAGCCACAGCAGAGTAGTTCAGAGGCTCCCAAAATCCCAGCTTCCAGATCCCAGATCCCAGCTCCCTATTTCTAGCTCCAAGCCAAAACAAAACAAGATGTCCCGAGTCGAAGTTGAGGTTGGAGTCAGAAGGCAGGTCCCAAATGAAGAAAAGTAGCGAAGTAAAACTTTTTAATTGAGCTAAAATCCAACAAATGCGGCTAATAAATATGTATTGAAGTGCGAGAGCGGAGGGGGCCATGGCAGCAATGCAAAAGTAGCGAAAGTGCAAGAAAATGCAGCGGCTAATTGCCAAATGTAACTCCGGCAGCAGCAGCAACAGCAGCGGCAGCGTCAGTGGCAACAACAACAGGAACAACTTTTAACGGCGGCAGCAGAAGGAGCAACAATGACGCACAAATAAACGCGACGTTCAACTTCGGCGAGGCGTTAACGAAACAGCAACAAAATTAGCCAAAAAGTAAAGTTCCCGCGACCAGTTGCAGGGGTCGACGAGTAAATTCGAGTCGGGCTTGTAGTTTCTTGTGGAAAGTGCTGCAAGTTATTGCCGGCTAATGAAATTAACTCTAATTGACGTGGGAGCCATTCGACTCCATTCGCGGAGGGGGCTTTGAAAGAATCAACTTTACACCACACTCACTTTATGTAATGCCCAAAACTAACGAAGAATTTAAGGAACTCACTCGTAGTAGGCGAAATCAGAAAGCTAATACGATGATAAGTGTAATGAAGCACAATATCACTTCATTTTTTCATTATTATTCTACATCTCATGCTATGCTCTATTGAAAATATTTCATTACGAATCTATAATCGAAATCTCTCACTGTATAGCAACGAATTATGAATCGAATTCATTTCTGGCCACATTATTAGCATTTATGGGCCACGTACGTACCTTTAGGCACCAGAAAAACCGCAAAGCGGCGGAAACTAAACTAAAAATCAAATATAATAATCAACGCTCACATCCAGAGCGGTGTGTAAACAGCAAATGACGCTTACATCGAATAAATGCGCATAAATTCATAATTGCAATGCCCACATTAACCGCTTCGTTAGGAATTTTGCTCCCTCTGACCACTGGCCACCGCGGCGTGGCGGCCATGTTTCAAATCCGGCCCAAATCCAGTGCCGGCCAATGAAGGAAGCCACATGGCTACGGTCAGGGCGCTGACCGCGAATCTGCTGATGAGACTCCCAACTGTGTCCATCCACTGCCCCTATGCCTTGGTGCCATTGTCTGCCCAGCCACTGCCACTGACACTGACCTCCCAAAAGAGGCAACATTTGTGTGCCAGTTCATGAAATCGAATGCAATTGGTTGACGAACTGACGAAAATTCCTTGTGAAGCTATTTAAACAGAATAATTGGAATATTTACAGCTTCTGGCAGGCTAACGGCGTAGGTTAAAATCATTGCCAAGAATAGACAACCTTCCTTTTGGCCTTACTGAGTATTTTATAAATACTTTTTCAAAGAAGAAGTTCGTTTTTACAGAAGAATTACATTTCCAAGAAGAAATAAATAAAGAAATAAATCTGTTATCCTTTTAAAAAATAAGGAAATGATTTATTATATTAGAACCATATTAATATTACTAAAGTAAACACAATTCACAAACGATTAAACTCATTCCTTGAACAATATTATTAATCTTCGTGTGGTGCCTTTTAAAAGGCAAAAAAATGTTCACTTAAAATACCGATATGATGGAATCAGAAAAAGCCAAAGCTCTTAAGTCACTGTCTGGCTTCGAATCTATTCATTCGTTCCCGAAAATCCAACTCTGAAAATGCGCCAAAATGACTTTATAATTTCCGAAATGACTCCGCAATTTCCAGCAGGTAGCAAAAGGAGCTAAAGGAACGCACGGCGACAAAGATAAACATTAAAAATTAATCAGCACTTTTGGCTCAAACTTTGATAATTGCCGGGCGGCCAAAATGAAGCCAAGAGCGCAAACAGCAACAAAAACGGGATAGCGGGTATGGGTATTTAATGGTCAGAAAGGCGAGGACGCCAGACGGAGGAGTCTTTTGAAAAATGACAGCCAAACAGCCATCAGTTAGCGCGGAAGCAACAAAACTTTTTAACCCTTTTTTCCGGGAACCCTCTGGCCAAAGTTATGCAGGGGAGCCGCTGCCATTTTTGTTTTTTTTTTTCCGCGAAATTGATGTGCAGCATAAAAATTTGCGACTCAGGTGGCAAGTTGTTATTTTTGATGTGCGACTCGCGCCTTTCTTGATTCTTTTAATTGCAAAATGGCAGAACGGCCAAACGCACTTTGGTCACCATTTTGTGTAAGTAGATGGGAAAGAGTTGACAGAGTTAAGTGCCAAAGGCAGCGCGGCGTATGAGTGATATTTCATGTTTGCCACTTAATGGGTGGAGGGGGGCAAGAAGGGGAGATAGGGATAACCACCTTATTCTTGGCTCCGCTCGTAAAGCAGAAATGCTTGGTATATCTTTTATGATTACCATAAACTATTTACACAGAACTTTAATAATCTGGTGCGTGCAGCGGCAAAATGTTTGCAAGTATTTTATACGCTCACACACACACACACACACAGACATGCCAACGGATTTATGTCGAGTCACAACATCCTGCAGGATCGGCTGGTGTGTTGTGAGTATGCGAGTATCCCGGTATCCCAGTATCCGAGCAACCGAGTATCCGAGTATCCGAGTATGTGGCTTGTTTGTTTTGCTTGCCGGCTTGCCAGTCAGTCAGCCAGTGTGTCTGGCTGTTGACGCTTTTTACTCACCCACAGCTTTGCCCCCGCCCTCACTCCCTTGCTGCCGCCGCTACCCCTCCAGGCAAAAGTTTGTGAACACAAACAGCTACTCAGGCGTATAATTGCCATTAAAGTGCGCTTAAAATGAGCTGAGAGACCCTCGAAACGAGCTGGTTTTATCGGGCTCAATACGTGGCAATGGAGTGCCGGGATGGCCCCGGCCTTTATGCATAAGTACGAGTATCAATATTTCACAACTTGGCCCTTTTGGGGGAGGCTCTGGCAATTAAGTGCTGCAACTTTCGGTCGTTGGAATTTTTCATGCCGCATTATTCTTGGAGCTCATCTGGCCAGGCCCGCAAATTAACGAACAGAAAGGGTTTAGCATGTGTCCGTGTTCGGCTCTGAGATGCCCGTAATTGAAGCTCACTGACGTCCACTCGAATATCAGATTGCAATCTATTTTGCCCCAGTTGAATGGCTTTTCAGTTACCTGGGCGAGCAGAGAGGGACCGGCAACGGGAGGCGGCACTCGCTTTGATTGACAACTTATGCTGGAAAATGCAGAGATATGATTACCTTTAGCTTGCCGAGGGAATTGTCATCTCGGCGTCAGAAGAGACAATGCTGTAGATGCAGATGCAACTCTAGCTACAGTCACACGTAGCGAAAATAGTAGCGGGCTTTGAAATGGGGAAATATAATTAGATCTCTTGATTTGAAAGGGTAAATAAATATTTCACATAGTTCTTTGAAGTTTTAATTTATTAATTCGTTAATAACAGCTTTTATAACGATAAACTACGCTTGAACTCATTGCTAACATCAAATCAAAAATATTAAAAACTGTTTCATATCAAAATTCGAAATATAATCTTATTTTCTTGCCTATTTCTTTGGTTTT
Source organism: Drosophila kanapiae (assembly GCA_008042475.1). Classification (NCBI taxonomy): domain Eukaryota; kingdom Metazoa; phylum Arthropoda; class Insecta; order Diptera; family Drosophilidae; genus Drosophila; species Drosophila kanapiae. Next base: position 26,215 of record VNJM01002402.1, read on the forward strand.
CTATGTGTCCGATATAACAAAAAGAATATCTCTGTATTGCACATATATCGCATCGTTAAAATATCGATGTATATTAGCATCTTTTGTCTGAAAGATGCTTATAATATTATCCTTCTTTTATATTAATATTTCCTATAAGCTTTAGTAAAATACTACAAATCGATCGCATTTTAAGATCACTTTGCTCGCAGTGTACAGCAACAGATTCAGTCCCAGCTGCAGATGACAGCAGTCAGTTGAGAAATGAAACTAAATGGCTGAAAAGCAAATATCTCCAGCTCCGGATCATATTTCAAATTCAAACTGTGACCAGTCAGTCGTCAGTTGAGCTGAGTTGGTGATGCTACACCACTACCGTTTCATTGCCGAGACAAACACATAATGAGCAAAAATGTTTAAAATCAACAGCAAAAACACTCTCGGCTCTTGGCACAGTGCACAATAAACAAATGGGCATAGAGTGTTTAAAGGGAGCTTGTGGGGCGGAATGGCGGAGCCGTTGACATGCTGACAGCACATTATTTACCGCCAGCCAGTTACCCAGCCAGCCAGTCAGCCAAGGCAGGAATTATGAACTCCGGCAATATTGCAGCGCAATGAGCTGAACCCCGGCACAATATATAAATTCTGCTCATATATCCGTTTTTAATAAATTAGTTTGCAATTTGCCACGCCTGACTGGGTCGAAAACCAGCAGGTAGCAGGCAGCAGGCAGCAGGCGGCAGGCAGCACAAGTTGCAACTGCAGCAAGAGCAACTGGAGTGGCAACAACGATGCACCTGACCCGAGAACAGTCTAAGACACAGCGCCAGCACTCACCTTTGCCGCACGCAGACACCCGTTTTTGAGTGCCATAAAAGCCAACTGTACGGCAAAAACTATAGTACATAAAGTCGGTATGGTATGTATCTTCTAGATACGCTGCTGCACTTCCGTTGCGCAACGCCCTCCGCAGTCATTCTGGCGAAACAAATGCCTGTCTGCACATACGAGTTTGTTTCACAAGGACTCTCGCAACTGTCCGTCGTCGTCGGTATCTCAGTTGTGTAACTGCAAAACATGGTAAACTTAACGCAGAACCGAGTTGAAGTTGATCGCAGAGATACAGAAGTTATGTATGCGTGTTGAGTTATATTACATTGAGGCATTACAGTACTTTGTTTATAGTTTAACACTTGACAGGAGTATATAATTTAGAAGAACATATACGTATACTTTTACAAAAACACAGTATCTTCTTCAGTATCACAAAAGGATATTTTATTTATCATAAAAGAACTCTGTGTGATTCAGGTGAGACACCCGACATCCGTTAATACTCTTATTTTCCGATTAGTTAATCCCATTCGTGGCTATATATCTGATGCAATTTTAAGCCCGCATTAACTGGGCTGTATGGTAAATAATATTTACATCTCCGCGGCCAGCTTTAAGAGCGATTGCCATAAGCCAGTGCCGCGCTAATGCCGTCATTCAATGTCAGGCAATTTCCGGTTCGAGCTCGGGCTAGGGCTCAGGCTCCCAACCGGGCCCTGGACCGTCATCGCAAATTCGAAAATTCCACGAAGAGCAATGGCAAATTGGTAATTGGTATACCGTTAACGCGCTAGAGCAGATTGCGGACAGGAGCGAGCCCAACCTGGGCCCAAAAAGTTGGCAAAAGGCAGAGGCGGCGCAGACGATGTGTAAATCATTTGAGCAAAACGCAGACATAATCTCGGCGCACGGGTATTGCGACTGTGCACGTGCCCGAGGCTTTTATTATTGTCTGCCCGCCCCAGCCACCGTCTGCTGGCGGCAGCATTCAGAGGACGAGGACCCTAAAAAATTCATAACATGTAGCGCCGCATATCCCGAAAATCCACACCCGAAGACGGCGACAATGTGAGCGCCCATCAGCAGCCATCAGGCTGCCATCAGCGGCGGGAGGATGCGACTGAGCCCTAGCAGCCATCGCGCTGAGTGGCGGTCTTACGTGGCAATGACATGGGGGGATAAAAGTATCATTGCTTTTAGAGAGAGTCCTCTTCGCGGGCCTCCTTAGTGCTCCTAATATCACTCCACTCCACCCCAGAAAGGCTCAGGGCAGAGCCAGGCAGACGGCCCGGCCCGGCCAGTCATTGTGGCCACAATAAAAATTCGTATTCCCATTATATAGCCATCATTGTTGTTACTGCCTGCGTCCGCACACTCCGCACAAATATTCCCACCTAAATGGCCGAGTATGTGAATGTGGTGGGTGCACGGCAAGAAAGATACATATATTCTGCTACTTAATTACAGTTACAAATTAACATAATGAATTTATTTTAATAACCAAGTATCATAGAATAAGTAAACATAGAATATTGCTTACTAATCTGGGAGATTATTTATAGCCATTTAATATCTATCTTTAGGGAATTAATCCAAATGTACTACCAAATAATATAAATCACAGTTTAGACATAACGTAAAGGTAATATATATTTGTTTGCATTTAAATTTATTATTATATTTACTTATGTAGTTATTTTTTTTAAATTTATTTATACTTATTTTGTATTTATTTTTAATATTTCTTTACTATACTTTCTACATATAATTTATTTTTTGTTTAAGTGCCCACACAAAGCAAGGAGCAATCAAGAAAAACTTGCGTAAATGAAATAAATGCCCTTTGTGGAGGAGTGTGAGTTTTGGAAGAGACAAAGCCAAAAGGAGTTGGGCATTATAAACACTTCAAAAAATCATTTTTGGGCAAAACTTGTGGAAAAATATTTATATAAATAGCTAAACCGAACCGAACTTTACGGGAGTTATATATTGCGTCTACAATTTGTAGAGCGAGCTCAAAACTTTCATTATGCAAAAGTTTTTTAATAAAAGTGCAAACACAGTGGCAGCTGACTCCGCTCTCTCTCTCTCAGCTATCTATCTCTCTCTTTTGGCCACATGGCACACATGCACTTGGCCGTTATTAAAACCAACTGTTTTGTTTACTTCTACCCGAAAAAGTGGGCGTGTAAGGCCATCTATTCCCAATTGCATAAGCAAAAGTTTTGGCCCCTCCAAGCACTGCCCACGGGATATATTTTTAGCCTGTTTAACTGGCGGCAAGATAGCAGCCAGATTTTAATTAATTAAACATTTCTACAATATATAAATGCAGCAAATTGGAAATACTGATTTTAGCCAATATAATTATCCCGACCAATGATTTTCTGTCAACTGCAGCACACAAAGGCCAGCGGAGGACAAATAAACAATCTCATATTCGCATTTGCTTCGAATGTTTATTGGATGTGTGCGCAGTTCCCGTGCCATTGCCATTTGCATTCTCTTTCTGGCACTAATTTCAATTAATTAGTTTTGTGTGTCCCACCACAAGGCAAACTGTGCAGAAACTAATAATGCATTTGCCTAGATAGGTCGTGGCCATTGAGTAGGCGAGAAACTGCAAAGTTAATTAAATGCCATATACTTTTTTTTTTGTATGCTCGCAAAGTGAAAACAATATTGCGGTTAGAATGGTACTAATAAAATTCATAATAACATTTTAAATGTTTAATTTAACATAAAAAGTGTGTAAAAGCGTGGCGGAGGCGGCGAAAAAAATGGCAGCCTCATAATCATCAGCAAGAATGAAGCGGAAGCCAGTCCAACTTACACAGCCAAGTGAGTTGGCAGCGATATTACGTATACGCACGCATGCACATGGCAGCGAGGCAAGGCAAATATTTTGTATGCAAAATAAAGTACTTCAAAAGTCACTTAAAGTGTGTCGCCGGGCGGAGCCGGGTGGAGCCGGTTGGAGCGGCTTCCTGGAGCTCTTCCTGACTAACCGCCCGACTGGAGGGGCATAAAGAGCGTAAAAAATGTTAAATGATAAATAAAATTTACAACCGCAACAACAAAGCCAGCGACAACGACATGTGACGACCAAAGACCGAAGACCGAGCGACGAACGTTTGCCACCAACATATGTGGCAAGCATAGAGGGAGCGCTCCTCCCTTTTATTTTTTCTGTTTTTTTTATTCCGCCTTCCCAGCGAACGAGCGACATAATAAAATGCAATTTAGACATCAAAAATACACAGTAAATGGAGCAAGAGTAGAGTCAGCTCGCAAGTGGCAAAACGGGTTGAAGGACGCGGCGGCCTGCGGCAGGGGGGCGGCCCGCGAAAAAGTCACAGGCGGCCGCGTGACAGACAAGTGAGGACCAAGGAACCGCATCCGCGCGCCGAACGGCAAACAGTCGAGTGACACACACACAGGACAAAGGATATGCCAGCAGGAAGACACGCAGAAAAAGTGGCCTTCGATTTTGGGATCTAAACTGGATAAATAATTAAAATAATAATAGCAAAAAGAGGAGGCATGCAAATATGCAGAAGAATATTCAAGAATTAAGTTTGATAAATAATTATTTAAGAAATACTTAAACACATCTACTTATATTTAGCACAGTTAAATTAATAAGAAATATATAAGGTAGAAACATAATAAATATTCTAAGATATAAAACAAATTCTGAAAATAAAAAGGAATCGTCAACATTTACTTACCGCTTCACTATGTTTATTCCAAGAAAAAGGCAGAAGGACGAATATATTTAATAAGAGATTTATTTGAGTATTTAAAAACCCTTTACAAAAATTGAGAACAATATTTATGCATACATTTAGCTTAGGCTACCCATCAAAAGGACTAATTTTAAGGTCTCACATTATTTTAGAGTGTAGTTATCCTGTGCGTGCTGGCAAGAAGGATTGCTGGCGAGAAAATTTACTGAAAACGATATGTTACCCTTTCCGCATGTAATGTCTGTCACCTCCTCTGCCCAGTGCATATTTAAAAGCTGAACACAAATCTGATGCAGCATACTTCCAAGACATTTTTGTATTTATTTATTTTTTTTTTTTTTGTTGAGGTTGCCACCAGCGAAGGAAAGTAAGAAAAATGATCTGGGGGAGTGGAGGTCCCTGGGCCAATTCAATCGGGCTGCAAATCAAAGAAGGGAACTGCAAAAGTGACACCGAAGGAAGATGGCCGATGCCCGAACACGGGGCGGCATGCCAGCGCGTAGCGGGACAACAAAGGTGTGCACTTAATTTAATTAGGCCCGGCGACTACGGGTTCTTGGGTTCTCGGGATACTGCTCCGGGTAATGGCAGTGCAGCCCACTGGCGGGGGCCGAACTGGCGATGTAATGGTCTGGAAATGGCATTTGGCAGCCTGAGAACAACGGTGGAGCGCCAAGCGAGCCTTTTGTGAAGATGAATTTCATTTCATTAAACACAAATTTCATTGTGTGCGCTTAAAGTGAAATTAAATAAATGAGAGAAGACTATGGTGGGTTGGGGAAGGGTGAATAAAGGGGTTATGTCCATGACAAATGCACCGTGAAATCGCTGCTAAAAACCTCGGTCTTGCAACGCAATGTGTGTGTTTGTGTGTGCCTTTTCCGCTCTTTTGCGATTCTGTTTCTGTTTCGGTTTCCGTTCGTGTTTGTATTTTAATGCAAATTGTTGTAATGTTAAATGAGTCACAAAAATGTTGTACATCACGGGGATTAAATGAATTTTAAAACTCGGCATTAAAAATGGAATACGAAATGTGCACAAAACTGCATAACGATGTTCGCTTTGGCTTGACATATGGGGCGTATGCGTAATGTGCTTATAATTATAACGAAATATACTCGTGTGCGCTGGATGCTGCAAATGAGACTGAAAGGGGTGATTGGTGAGGCCGAAATATACGGCAATACATCTGTGTATATATATATATATTCTTACATGGCTCCTACCACCAGCTCTTGACCTTGTGCAGCACCGTCTTGAAGACGGGCACCTTTACGGGAAACGGCTTGGGCACCTTAATGGGCACATACTTGACCACATGATACGGCACATGCTTCTCCACCGGCACCGGAATGTGCTTCTCCACGGGAACGGGCACCAGCCGCTCTACGGGCACCTTCAGCTCCTTCTCGACGGCCACCTGGACGTTCTTGGTGATCGGTATGTGAATGGGCACTGGCTTGCGAACGGGTATGATGACGGCATGCGAGACGGGAATCTTAACCTCCTTCTCCACCGGCACGTGCTGCTTCTTCACGTGCTTCACCGGTACATAGTTGATGATGTCGACATGGTGCGAGTGGTGGGTGTGTCCCTGGCCATGACCACTTGCCTCGGACAAGTAGTTGGAGCTCTGCTCCTGGCCAGCATCAGAATGCTCTTCGTAGTCGTCACCGCCAGATCCGCTCGAGGCGGATGAGGCCGATGCCGCCGCGGAACCGGAACCGGATGTGGAGGGGTCGTGCTGGCTAAAGTACGAGGACGAGCGCTGCTCCTGCTCCTGCTGGAGCTGCTGCTGCTGATGCTGTTGCTGCTGGTGGAAGAGTTGGACCTGCTGCTGCTGGAGCTGCGACTGCTGCTGGTGGTGGTAGAGTTGCCCCTGCTGGTCATCATATCCGGCTCCCTGGTCGTACTGCGGCAGGAAATTCCCCATCGAGATTTTATCGTATGCGTACGGATGCGGCGCCTGTTGTTCCGCCTGCTCCTCAGGACCCGACGACCCCGACCAAGAGCCGTAGCCCTGGTCAACACCAGACGCTGATGCCGATGCACCTGCTCCGCCGTAGGCCGGCAGGAAGCCTCCTCCATTGTGACTCGCACCGGGATAATTGTAAATCGGCGAATGCTGCTGACTGTCCTCCAGGCCACCACCAGCTTGTCCACTTGCCGATCCAAAATCATGGGCTCCAGCAGCTGCAACGGCCGCCACGGCGGCTTCTTCATTGTTCTCCTCATAAATAGGTATCTCCTGCTTCGTGGATCCCAATGCCAGGGCTTCTGTGTGGGTGGGTGCCACGGAGCCGTAGCCATTACTAATGTGCCCCAAGCCCGAGAGATTTGTGAGGCCATTGAGCACCGAGGATAATCCCTGAGCGGAATGGCTTCTGCTATAGGCCCGTCTCTCGCCCGCATCCCCGCTACCCCCTAGAATCCTGGCGGAGCCGTACCTATGATTCGGATGATGCTGATGTGCCGTCTGCTGCAGGGCCTGATCCATAGGCAGCCATCGATTGCCGCCGAACAAAGACCCCACATTGTGAAACGACGGCGGGGGGTTCTTGGCCGTCTCCGCCGAGGTTGCCGCACTGACAATGGTCAGGATGGTGGTGGCGGCTGCAATGAGCGGCATCTGCTGCAAGGGATAATGCGAAACGATTTAATATGCAAAACACTTGAGTCGTTTAAGGAATGCAGTAGACTTTAAGATACCTAACTGCTCTTTACAGCTTTTATTACTATCAGTTTAATGAGTTTGCTTCAGGCTTCTTTTAAATTAAATTCTAGAATCTAAATCAGGACTTTTCTCTGTCTTTGCAGTAAATTAAAACCTTTTCTCCATCTTATAAATGCAATATACTCTAGTATCCAGCGAGTAGTGGGTAGAGAAATATTCTGAATGGTATGGCTTTATATTCAAGCTCTTTTGCCTAATGCATTTCTAATATCCTGCACATTCTCTTCACTCACCAAATTAACGCTCGCCATTTGACTTGGTGGCTGGCTTCGAACTCTGGCTGGGATGGGATTTAGACCTTGACTGCCGCGGCCCGACTGCTGCAATGGGAATGTGGCCGAATTGTGCACGGGACTGCGTTTTTATATGCCCCCGACTAGGACAGATCCAAGTCTTTTCCTCTTACACAATTTGCAGCTTCAACTTCAACTTCCCAGCTAGAGCTCCAGCTACAGCTCCAGCTCCAGCTTCAGTTTCAGCTGTGTTGATAGAAGGCGGTCGGCCAAAAGTGAGTGTTTGCCATTTGTTGACCTGCTGCCAGCCTCTGCCTGTCTCCCAACCATTTCTGCCATTTGCGATTTGCCATTTCTCTTGCTCTCTTGCCGCATTTATGAATTAAGTTACGCGATCAATTCAAATCGCACAAGAAAAACCAAGAAAGAAAATGTACAAGTAATAACCAAATCATGGAAACCGGCTCCACGTCCAGCACGGCCAACGACGAACACTTGGAAAAACAATAAAGTTCAAAGTCATTTTGCCATGACAACGACAAGGAATTAGAGTCCGCCTGTTTGGCACGCGCCTCCATTGCGGTCGCAGTGCAGCTTCATTATAATCTCGCCACGATCACGATCCGCGGCGGCCTTCACGAGCGGCCGAGGCTGGCTGCCTGAACCTGCACTCCTTCAGTCGAGTGGATTGCAGATTTGAGTGGATTTTCAGTTCAAGCTGCAAGTTGGACGGCTAAAAAGTGGTTGGACCGCTTTTTGTTTTTTTGGGAGGACTGGACAAAAGCTGATTGCTGTGATTCCATTTCTTTCGGGCGTCGTTACAACTTTAAACATTTCCATTTGCCATTGTGTGGTTTGGCTCGCCTTCACCTTTTTACCAAAAAGGTTAGTTTTAATTGTTTCAACAACTTTTTTTCCTTTTACCCATTGTTCCGTTTTACTTATATATTTTCTACCTTACAGGGCAAGTTCCTAGGAGTGAACTCTTAACTAGAAAATATAATATTTACAATATCTTCAGGAGAACTTAATAGAAATTATTAAATTAGAAATTATTTGCAGTGAACACAAATTGTAACAGAAAAACCTTGCCTTTAATAATTTTCTGTACTGCGTGTTGGAAATATAAATAGTATGCCTTTGGATCTTAAATATATATAATATTTCATTTGATTTAGTTATAAAAAGCTTGGGTTTTATTGAGCGTGCCCTGTATTTTTTCGGACTCTTGCAGCCATGGGGCGTGGCGGGGTAAAAGTGAACGCCTTTTAAGTGCACCTGCAGACATGATGCTGCTGATTATATTTTTCTTGCCAAGCGTAACAGCTCGTTAGTATTTTCAAGTGATTTTCATTTATTTTCCTTGGCCGCGCGCGCTGCCTCCCGTGTACTTTCTGTGGAGCGCCGTGGAAAGGCCAGGCCGAAAGGAAGTGTACTGATTTGAAAGGAAACAAACATTTCGCTGCTGCTGCTGCCCAGTGCTGGGAGCTGGGACTCTTATCGCTGCCACCGCTGCCCTGGCAGTCACTTTTCATGCTGCTGCTGGATGGTGGATGGTATTTTTTTAAGCGAAATTCACGCTTACTTCATTTCAATTACAATTACATGATTCCATTTCTCTCGCTCTCTGCCCGCAAATGCAAAAATGATGTAACTTAGTTGGCGGCCAAAGCGATTACCTGGAACTCTCTTTCGCCTCCATCCCCGACCGCGCAGTGCGAAAGCCCAAATTTGAATCCACTCTCTAAGGGACTAAGGGACTGCCCCCGATGCCAACCAACCCAATCAATAGCTTTCAGCTCGCACAAATATAAACAACATGAAATCGCTTTTTAAATAGTATATTTTCGCTTTCCATTTATGTTTTCCTTTTGTTTCTTTTTTTATATTTTGGGCCAAGCCAAAGCTCAAACAAATGACACAGACGAAACACAGATGCAGATCCATATTCAGAGATACAGATACGGGGATGCAGATACATATGCAGTACGGGGATATTCGAGTTCAGATGTACAGATGTACGGATGCAAATGCAAACGGTGCTGAGCGGGCTATAAAATAAATAAAACTGTTTCGCATTTTTGCTGTGCTGGGCGCTCTGCTTTCCAGTCGTTTTAAAAACTCTTTCAAATGTTGTGTAATATTTTGCAAGCCCGTATCTACTCTGCTTCTTTTTTTTTTTTTTTGTATTTTTTGGGGCCAAAAAGGCCAAAATATGCATTTGAAATGCCATTTTCGGGGCGCAAAAGCGGATACGCCTGTCGGTCGAATATCCTTGTGCAACATGGCTCATATTTGCATTGTATTTATGCACAATTTTATTGTTGTTTATTGAAACTGTGTTGCAGGGGGACAGGGGTGGGCAGTGCAACAAAGGTTATTGGAATTCGGGTGCCTAAATACAAGATCCAACATAACTAAGCACACTCTTACATACATTTTGTCAACTGGCCCATTTTCGGTACCACAAACCTGGATATGTCAAACGGCAAATAATAGCTGGAATGTTGTTGGGTTAGTGCAATTGGATAGTTTCGATAAAATACGAGAATTTGCCACTCACAATTTACATCACAATTTCTGTGCTGAAGATAAATGCTTGCGCTGTTTCCTTTTATCTCAAATATGAAAATTAAATAAAATAAAAATATATTTAATTAGCCATTCAAATTGGCTTTATTTAGTTTTTGTAATTACAAGCTTAGTTATGTTGACCAATTACTTGTCTGGCTATGGAATAGGAAACATTTGGTAGCATTATTATTTGTATTCATGTAAATCTAATCCGGAGCATTGATTTTATTCACATTATTACTTTCTTGGTCTACTTATCTGCATTATTTTGTTTTAATATTTGTTTATTTACAAATATTTCTAATTTGTTACTAAAAAATACAAAGTAGAACTCTTCTAGGCAAGTTTTTTTCTACTCTCCTAGCCAAATCTTCAGTTTGTTTTTTTTTTTATTATCTTGATTTATATCTATATTTATATCAATATTTTTATTTGTGAAAATACCCTGATACTTTCGTAATAAGTCCAGAGATTTGTTTCTCTCGCGAACTTTGAGGTTTGCGTGCCGAGATGACTTTGGATGGATGTGCAGGAGTACGCCCCGGCGTATACTTAATTGCGAGCGTGTTTATTATCTGGCGGTGCTGAACGTCATGGTCGTAAATTAAAATGACACGCTTTGCATATCCTCCCACGCCCTGCGCCCCCCGCCTCCCCCCCGCAACGAACACAACAGCAAACATACAGAAACACACACGGCGGCAATAAAAATTTTAATTATTCAATTAAATTACACTCGAAGGCGTTGCTCCGAGTTTGGCGAAATGCGAAATGACTGACGGCTCATAAAATTGACACCGACACACTGGCACGAATGGAAGACGGGCAGCCGAGCAGGCGAGAGGGCGGGCTCAAGGACAATGCATTCGCACCGCACGACAACCTACACCGAAATCATATAAAAATCATTTTTATTTAATTTGCATTACAAAGGGCCGTTGTCCCAGCTGCCGCTCGTTAAATTCACTCCACCTACTCCTCTGCCAACGGACGGACGATGGACGGAAAGACCACGCCCACGTTTTAAAAAACAATAAACCGTGTACGGACGCGGATCTGGCGGGGGCACGTAAAATGATTAGCAAATATGCCCCCGAAATAGGCGCACACACACACAGAGATACGACCGGCGGGGGGCGTAACCCCGCCATAAACTGGGGGGACATTAAAGCTGGCCAAGGTGGGTCGCGTCGGGCCTTTAAGGGGAGCCAGTGAAGGATCTGGGACAGAAACAGGAGCAGGAGCAGAGCTCGGAGCACGCAATCCCCCGAGCGGTCCGGGCATTGGGGCAAGGCACGCATATTTAATTAGCTCCCTGCACTGTCGTTTGACGGTGCTGAGGAGGAGAGTTAGTGACCGCACTCGAGCCAGTCGGGCCACAGTGAAGATCCTCTCGGGGGAATTGCATTGTTTCAGATTTGATTAGGTTCGAGAAATGATAATGGATGGGCCAGGTCGAGGAACAGCTAACTGGTTACTTTTGGAGTAAAAAAGGATACTTTTTGAGGGATGATTTCATGAAAATAATACTTTATTTGCTAGATAAATATAGAATTTATGAAAGTAGGTTTACCATATGCTTTATAATAAGTGCAGTGTGTGGATTGGAAGTGCAATTTAAGTACTGGGAAATTTATTATATTAAATTTGGAAAGTTTCCCCGATTGACAGTGGCAATGAATTTCAATTTATTTTCCCAAACTTTTTGTCTTATATTTTGTTATATCTGATTTATGGGTATAATAATATTTATGCCTTAAAGCCGCTTTTCCATCAGAAGAACTAATTTTTACTGCAAACTCTACGCTATAATTTAAATCTTTATAAACTTTAGGGTATTTTAGAGTGATATCTAGCCGAGTATTCCATTCGTTGCTCTTGTGTTGGGCCAAGTGGTGAACTAATATTAGCGGAAAGGCTTCACCGTGGCTCTTTATTCGTGCGCCATGTAAGCGAATATAAGCTGAAGGACCAACGGGGCGAATTTTATATGCGTGTCCATGTCGTTCCTCTGCTGATTTTGCTGTTGCTGCTCTTGTTCTCATTGCTGTTGGTGGTGCCTTTGCAGTGGTAGTTGTAGCTGTAGCTGTAGTTGCTGTGTGATTAATTCGCGCAAAGAGTTGTGCGCTTCCGCTTCCGGTTGCCGTTGTTGCGCCCGCTTTTGTGTTTCACATTTCACAGGAGGCTGATTTGTGCTTAGCTGTGGGCGGGCACAATATTAATTGTTTTGTGCCCAACGAGGCTTAAAAACACATGCTCATGTAAGCCACGTCCGCTGCAGTGGCCCCGTCCTGCCATCCCAATCCCTTTTTGGTTTGGCTTTCCCTTCCCGCTGGCTTTTCATGTTCCTTCGCCGGTTCGGTTCTGTTCCTGAAAAATCTGAAAACGCACAAGGATCCAGGATGAAGGGGCAACGAGCACAACATTTGACGCTTTAGCTTGGCCCCAAACATTTAAGATAAGAGCGCCCCACAATGGGTTCGTTTGTATGCCATTAATATGAAAATCAGACACACTTATCTTAATTAGTTACTCGCTCATAAAAGGGCCAACTAAAAAGTCAACTAGCAGCTCCTGGGACAAAGTTACCGGGCTCAACTACAACTGAGAATTTACACACGCAACGAGGTTCCTATTTTTTTCCATTTGCTCCTTTTTAATCATACGATATGTCCAGGGATGTGTGTGTGTGTTTGTGTGTCCTAATGTGCCAGCATATACAAATTATGGTACTTAACATGTAATAGTTAATTTTGTAGAACAAGCAACGCATTTAGTTTGGAGCTCTCTCCCTCATACCCTTGCTTCGGGGTCTCTACAAAGGCGCAGTTACCTGGAGTTAATTCGCGTTAAGTATACGCGACGGTGGAAAGGGTTTGGAGGAGTTAAAGACCAAAAAATCAATAAAAACGTCCTTGTTATTTACAAATCAGTTGGGGTCTCTTTAAAGGGAAAGCTAATGTGCTTAACTATTTACGTTTAATTCCAAAGAAATTCTATTACTTTCCGATAAAAAACCCAGCCTTGAAAGCTGGATAATATTTATTATAATTATTTTAGTATTAAATAGATATGTAAATAACTAAATCAGGGTAATTGCAATTGTAAAATACATAACTTAAATTTATAAATATAATGTTTGTTATGTAAATAACAACGCATGCCTTTACACAACCTTTTGTTGGTGTTTCATAAAAAACAACTTTTTTAAAATGATATTTGGTAATAAGACTGTAAGCCTAACAAAACGCCATTTTTTGCTCCTAGTTACGTATTTATTCAAGTTTATTTTTTTCAATTATATAACGACAATTCGTTTGAGTGCCATTTTGTGCGCCAGGTTAACAGCCAAAACGCCCACAAAACGTCATAGGAGCCCAGGGGCTTTTAAAGACACCGAGGCCACTCAACTCCTCCTCCACCTTCCGTGTCCCACAATCGAATGAACCCGATGACGATGACTCCTTTCAGGGCGGAGCAGCCCGTTGAAGTTGAGCTGATTATTGCTGCTGCCTTCTTTATGTGTCTGCATGCGCTGGTGCTTCACGGAAACGAGCAGCTAATTTAAAATGTATACGACTGTCGAGGACATTGGCTGGCATTGGGGGACAGGGTGGGTGCTGCTATTTATGGCCATTACCATGAAGCATTCAACTCTGTCGTTAACTGCCTGAATGCATAAATTAGCAATTGATTTTTGCTGCATTAAATATTTAAGATGCGTGGCCAGTCTCCGCTGGAACCCCGCAAATTGGCCGTTCAAGGGGTTGGATTCAAGTTTTGGCCACGCAAGATGATCGGTCTGGTGCTAGTCGCAACTTTTTAGGACCCCTGACAATTTGAGCTAACAGGAAAGTTCAAATGTTTCGCTGCCCGTGCACTTAGCAACACTTTAGCTGCGCCAGCCAACCCTCTCGAAGACTCCGCCCGCCCCCGTACCAATTTTTTATGGCTACATTGTGCGTATATTCTTCTCTCCTTTTTTTTTTCTCTCCACCCCGCTCAATTTTCGTAATATCTATAAACGTAATTGGATATGTGGCCACGCTTTCTCTGACTGGCTTGACTGCCGAAACTTTTAGCTTCTCACTCCGGGCTGGACTCCGGCGAGTCAGGAATCTCAAGCGCACGCCACACGTCGGCTGCGTCCGGGAAATTGGCAACAATTGTGGCACACCACCGAGAATGGCGGCCATAAAAAGTTTTTATGAAAATTTCTAAGCGCGATCTCTGGCCGTTGCCCTTTCCGTCGCCGCCCCCTGACATATCTTTTCGCTCAATTGCCGGATAGGCAATCAATTCGCCAATTACGCAACTTGACGCCGAGCGGAACGCCTGTAATGTGATAAGTGGAAACGGAGGACCCTTTACACCCCTTTGGGCTCCTTGGCTCCTTTTATCTTCCACTTGGAGTGAAAGAAAATAAATAAAGAAATCATATTTAAATTAAATAAAGTGTCTTAGGTGGTAGAAAATAAGAATATCTCAGCTAAAATTAGCTAGAAATGCATACAAAATATTTGAAACTAATTTGTTAAAGTAAAAAGTAAGAAAACAACTTTTCTCTCTCTGTAACTGAGCCGCCTGCTAGCATCGCATCGGTGGAAACATTGGCAGTCACTTGCTGGTTTTCCGCTTCAACTTTGGCAGCATGTCAAGTTCGTCAGATGGCTTCCGCCAACAGCTGCCGTTACTCTTAACCCTGACCGCCACTTTGGGCCTCCCCCCTCCCTCAGTCCACATCTACAGTAGTCCCCGGGAAAGCTTTTGCTGAAAAACTTTATGGTAAATTTCGTGCGTTAAGCCTTTTGACAGCTGCACCAATTTCAAGTATTTTTCTTAATTTTTCCAATAAATTTTCTCTACTTTTGCGGTTGCAACTTGCTGCAAGTGCAAGTGGCCACAGCATGAGAGACCATAATAGCCGGCCGAGGGAAGCGTGAAGGGAGGCTTTGGTCGGAAAACTTCAGCTTAATGTTTGCGCATTTTATGAACCTGCTAGAGAGAGAGAGGATGATGTCGACGACTCTTACGAATATCAGCAACTATTTTGCACTTAGTCGCAGTTGAAGCATAAAATTGATTTTTAATTGGAAATTGTTTGCATATTTTGTGTACGGCCAACGAACCAAGCGCCAGCCCGCCTGGCACCTGGGTGAAAGTGAGCCAGAGTGCATGTGAGAATTTTGCCAGGCACTGGAAAAGACAAGGACCTTAAGTGAAAGCAGTCAGGAAATTCTAAAGAAGACCGCACATAGTGTTTATTTTAAGAAAATAATATATACGATGTTTGAAGGAAAATAATTATTGCCTCGATCGACAGGAAATCGAATTCCCTCAGCCTTTCCCAATGTGTTTGGGTTTATTAAAATTGTAAATCAAATATCCGTAGAGCAAACAAAACGGCGGCGAGCAACTGAGAAGGAGACGGACGGCACACGGCGGCACACAATGCTCCCATCCGATGGCCAGACCTGACAGCACATTGAACTAGGTCAGGCCCGCCGCCCAAATCGCGGTCGACAATTTCGCTGCGGTTGCAATGGCACCACCAAAGCAGGCAACCAACCACCCACTGCAGCCGCCGCAGGGGTACAAACTGTCGAGCATGCGCTGGACTCCCAGGGATTCCCCTGCGGCGAATTCCACCGTGGCGATTTTCCCTACTCCGAATTCTACTGCTCCGAATTCCTCTGCGGGAATTTTCTCCTGCGGCGAATTCGCCGACGGAGAAGTGCGGCGAGTGCTGTCGCCCTCTGACACAAAACACAACAACGGAACAAAACACGGGCCGTGTTGCCAACAATTTCCCTTTTGTATATCAATTGCATTTCGCTTTATGGCCTTTTATTGCTTCATTTCGGAATTTCGGTGTGTGTTTACCAAGCGGACGCCCCGTGCATCGCGTGTCCACGGACTACAGACTATGGACTCACCGACTATGGACTACTACGGGTTATGGGCTAATGATGCCACTTGCCAGCACCAGCAGGAGCGGCAAACAAATGCCAGCGACAAAGGCGCTGCCAAAGTTTGGCTTCCCGCTTCTGGCATTCAGCTTGGCGTGTCCTGACACTGCCAAAAACCACAGAAGATTGCAAACAATATGCAGAAAATGTGTTTGAAAACTTAAATACTCTTATGAGGTTATATATTTCCTAAAAAGCGCATAATAAAAGGTTTTTTTAAATGATATTAGATAGAAATTCTCTATTAAAGTTTACATAAAGATTGTTAATTGAATTTAACAGTAATAAGTGTCTTTTATGAGACACATACATACATAATATCAATTATTTAGAAAATCTTTTTGTTGTCTTTATTTTAACAAACATCTAAATATGATAGAAGACTGTATTTTTCTAAATCAGTGATCCGTACGGCCCTATAACGCGTGGCGGAAAATTTCCTTGCCAGGCCTCTGCTAGCACATGCACACTATCAATGTTCGTGCAACTTTTGGTCATCGGATGCATTAGTGCAGTCCCATTGTCATTTTGTACCTAAGTCTAGCCGTTTTAAAGTTAAATATCTATTTTTGTTGTCATATCTATTTTTCATGCCACATTACCAAACACGTTAGCTATTTTTATTTCTCATCTCCAACCACTTTATTCAATTCTTCCCACAATAAAATGCAATCTATGCATTTCCTATGTATATCTTTCATCAACCTTATAAATTTTGATTGCCATGATTGCTAAAACTGTATATTTCCGACGAAAATATATGGATATTAATTTTCCAAAGTTTTTATAAAGAAATTGGTGAGTAAAATCATTATTAACATTAAAACGTGTCTGTCTTCAAATTATAAGCTTTTATAATGCGCTTAATATAAGATTCTTTTGTGCCTTTACCTTTTTTGTTTGTAATTGAAATTTGTATTTGTAAAACCATTAGGGATTAATAGATATATTTCAAATTATTACATTGATTAATTTTAATATAATAATACCTTAAGTCTTATCTGAGGTCTTTTTTGCTATTTGAGTTTAATGCTTAATTTTGCTTTCCGAAAAGACTGAAGGAACTTAACCAAAGTCAAGCAAACTTGATGGCGCAGGCACAATACCCCCATCGACTGGGGCGCCACAAAAAAAGGACAGCTCATGCTGCGACCGCCTATCTCGTGTCCTTTGTCAGGGCATGTCTTCAGTCATAACTTGGTCTTGTTCCTGTTATTGTTGTGGTTCGTGGTGGCGGGTCATGTGCATGTAATTATTTTACTAAAAATATGTGAATGCAAATACTGTAGGCCTCATTCTCAGTGCAATGTGCATATTTTATGCACTTTTGCTTTTCGCCTGACAGCAAAATTTATTTGACCGACTTATTTTTCGTGTTTCCCTTTTTTTTTATTCTTTGTTTTTTGAGGGACAGGACACACACAGCGACGAGGACAGCGACAACAAAAGCGTTGACAACAGGCAGCGGCGCTGCTCTTGAGAGTTACAGTTATATTTCCGCAGTTTAAACAAAAAACTTTTAATTACATTTTGAGCCAAGCAGAAAGGCGAGCAATAATCAAATTTCATATGCAAATTGTTGGCAGCACTCGCGGCCCAAATGAGCGGACTTAATGGCCAACAAATTTCAATCGAAGACGCGACAACGACTGCCAAAGAAAAGTGAAAATATTTGCTTAACAATACATACATACATTATTTTTTTTGTAATACTTTCTTTTGCTTTTCCGCATTGTTTTTCTTTTGCCGTGGCACAATTTTTAAGGAACACTACAAAAAATATCTTCCTATTAAAATAATTGAAATTAAATTAAAAGAGGAAACATTCTTTGTACTTTAAGAAATTAAATGAAATTAAGAATTGAATTTACTAGTGATTGGTTCTCATTTAACTTAGTTTTTTTCTTAGCCAATGAAGGAACTTTCATAAGAGTTAGAGAAATAATTAATTTATTTATTTCCCAATTTAATTAAAACTAAAAAAGAATAATGAAGACACAAATTTATGGCTAATATCAGCATCTAAATGTAGGGGACACTATGCTTGAAGGACTCCAACTATCCTCTTCTGATTTAACTGACCGAAGGAGTTAGTTTTATTACCTTTAAAAAATATAGGACCTTTTTTCTAGCGTGTTAGGAATTTATTTATCATCAGCTTAGTATTTATTTTATAATATTTCTACGAGTGCAGACACAGCTGCAAAAGTGGCAGGACTGCCACATGGCTAATGATAATTATCAAGCTAACACAGTCGCACACACACACACACATCACACTCACACATGTGTAGGGTCCCATAATAAATATTTGAAAATATTTCTGCGTAATTTTATTTTCCAATTTTAAGGCAAATGTGTGAACAGTTGCGTTTTGTGTGCGGCATTTTCGGTGGGTCGAAGTCGAAGGGGGTGTTCATTCCTTATGTAACTTTCCCAAACGTACTTTCGCGCCTTTTGCAACTTTTGCGTTTTCATTATTTTATTTAATTAGGTAAATGTATGCAAAGGCACCCAGCCCAGGCATATGTATGAATGTATGTATGTGTGGGTACACACACACGCGCACACACACACAACGCAACATGTGCCTCGGTAATTACAATTACTTTTAATAATGTTGCCAGCCCCTAAATGGGCTAAAGGATTTAGCTTTAGGTTCAGCTTTAGATTTGAGCTGAGCTCCTCTTCTCAAGGAGCTAGGCGCAGCCAAATTAACTTGGCGGCCTTATGGAAATTTAAATGGAATTAGCTTGGGGGGAATCAGAAAATCATAAGGCCAATAATAGCTTCTCCTGCCATAATAAACATGAAACATACATACTTACATACATTATTTTCGTGGATTAAAATGTGTTTGTGATTGGGTTTACCTTGAGGTTCTAAAGGATTTTCATTTTAAAAGATTTTCTTCATTTACAACACTTTAGCAATTTGTTTCTGCCTTAAGGAAGTTTAAGTGACTCTAAATATGCATTGATTTGAGATTTGATTTTATTTTTAATTTCAATTCGCTTGCAACACCGCAAAAAAAGGTATTTCCGACAGGTTGTGGCATCAAATGTTTAAATCGGAGCCGAACAACAAAAACATTAGCTGTGGTGTGTAATAATTCAAACGTTGTATGTTTGTAAATCACAGGTACATGCCCAATAGCTAATATATAAATATAAATTATATCGGCAATATTTTGTGGTAGTAAAAAAAGAAATATTTCAAATATATATTTTTATTTATATTTTATTTTTATATATATCATAATATTTAAATAACAATAAATAGTATTAATTATATATTACTTAAATAAATAAAAAAATAAATAAAAAATAATTAATTTTTGCTAAAAAGCATAGAAAACAAAACAGAAATAGGTCTTACCACAGTTTGAGGACAATTGCAACAAGATAAGCAGACTGTTATACAAAATGCTACTGGCTTGAAACTTGGGTTGAAAGCATTGTATAAAACAGTTTAAGAGTAATTGGCCTTTGCAGCGGATAATTTTAACAGTTTGAAGTTATTACTGAAAATGTTATGCTGATGTTAAAGTTTGGGAGCCTTCTAAATTTCGCCAAATAGCTTTAAATTATGTAGTTGTTTTTCACATTTAATTAATAAAGATAAATGAAACACCGTCTTTATTATACTACTAGCACAATACTAAAGATAATTTAATAATACAATAAGATAGATATAAGATAGATATATAAGGTAGATATTTGCATTATTTAAAATATTATTGTTGATCGCCTTTAACATTTCTAATGACCTCTTCTAACAGTACAGTTTAAAGAGCACTTCCCAGTAGTAAATTCAGTAATAAAACCACGTTAATTATTTATTTTTGTAATACTTTTTGCATGTTTATTAATATTTTTTATTGATTTTTGTATTTTTATACATTTTTTTGCTTGTTTTGTTTTGTTTTCGGTTTAATACATAATATATACTCCCGCATATCCATTTCGGTGATACATGTTCTCCCGCAAATCTATAATATGTGCTTCTTCCGCTCGTAGATAATACAATAGTAGTGTAGCTATACAATTAAGGATAGAAAAGGAGTGTCTGACTTAGGCGTACGAGTTACAAATAAGATGATGTCTTCCAGCAGTTCAATAACCAATTAGATATTAAATAGTTACAAATGAAGGGGAGTAAGATTAATAGTAAGTGTAGGCTGTTAACGTATATATCGTACAAATTGAAATCACCTTAGGCCGAAAGGCCCAACAGCATAAGCTCGTTACAAACAAGGAAAAAAAGAGAGTCTCAGCGTAAAAAGCAAAAAACAAACCCAAAGGATAAGGGATTTTCTTGAGCTTGCGACAAAATAAAAATTTAAAACAACCAAAAACAGCAAAATATTCGGTAAACACCAGTTGGCTGCTGCTGGTGAATCAAAGGCCATAGATATGTGGAAAATTCATTTCCGGATCAGCGAGAGCGACAAAAATATTTATTCTAATGCACCCGGGCTCTAATATCGATTGGATCCGCTCTTGAGCTCTTCAATTATTGTATCTGTATCCCAATGTATATCGTCTCGTTAGCTCTTCCTTAGCTTGGTATGCTTTAAGTAATCTGTGTGTGTCTAGCGTAGTAGCTCGAGTATTGACTGTATGCTATGCCATCTTGCATAGGGTATAGAAAATATTTTATACACTTTTTGTATCAGTTTCTTGGGGGGTGTAGTGGGTATGGTAGGGTAGGTAGCAAAGCATCTACGCATTTATATGTGGTATGTCGCATATGCTGTATGCTCTGTGGTCGTATATATATACATCAAAATATTTGTTTAGTTTACGCGTACTTGGCATATGTATAGATTTCATTATGTATACTTGGTAAAAAAGGGAAAATTTTAGCTACTTCTCGCACTTGTCTGCTCTACCGCAAATGAGGCAAAAGAACGAAATCAATCAAAGGATACCAGCACATCTCGCTATCAGTTCTCGCTCCCTGCTCCCTGATCCCTGCTCTCCCCATCTAAATATCACTTTCCGGGCCAACAGTAACTAAGCAATCGAGCCGCACACAAAGCCTTAGTCTAGAATTTTACAATGTTGCATTGTTTTTGTTTGTTTGTTGAATATGTTTTTGTTTGTTTGTTTGCCGGGGTCTGTCGGAATTTGCTGCTAATCGCCGTCTGTCGTCTGCCGTTGACTAATTGGGATGACGCTTGGACGCTTGGACTCGTGTGGACGCTCAACGCACTCGCGAGGTGGGTCTGAAATAGAGGCACAAAATGGTTATAATTAGTTAATTGCATTTGAAGGAGAAATATCACATAAGAAGGTTGCCAAAAGGCAACCTTCCTATGAAGATTTACTAGAGACAATATAAGCTATAAGCTAAGTAGCTCAATGTGTGCTCTGAAAATGATTCTACTATTTCAAAATCGATTCTTTTTGATCGAATCGATTACATTGATCAACGGAAAGCCTCTCTAGTTGTTACTCATTTTGATATTACAATATTAGAATAGTATTTCACTCACCTGGGCGATTGGGCAACACCTTGACGCTTGGGCGTGTTTGGCGCCGTCACCGCCACTCGATTGGTGGGCGTGCGCGCCCTTGCCGACGCGGGGGTTGTGGCGGATGTGGGTGTGGTCGTTCCGGCCAGACTGTAACGTTTTGGCTGCACCATCCTGCTGGGCGATCGTGTACTGCCCTTAGCTCCACTGGCTGCTTCCTGGGCGCTGGTGAGTCTGTGTGGGCGGGGGGAGGAGACAAGAGCGGGTTTGTTGTGGCTTTTAGTGACAGTCTTGGGTGTGGCAGAGGCAGAGGCTGAGGCACGGGCACGGGCCGGAGAGGGCGTGCTCATGCCAGGGACAGTTCGTGTGGATGTGGGCGTGGTACTCCTGACCGGGGGGGAATCAACGCAAAACATCATGCAAAATAATAATTTCACAGGAAGAAAGTATACCAAAAACGAAAAGAAATCAAATTTTATAAGAAAAATATTTCCCAAAGAAATAATTTTGAATTTATAGTAAATTTTTGAAATACTAACCTGCCCGCTGGATAGCTCACTGGCCGTGGAATCCTCGATCTAGGCGCCGAGTTGGAACCCGTCGAGTTGACCGAGGTGGGCGTGGAGCCGCCGCTCTTGGTGGCCGCCTCGTTTGCCAGCTCCTTGAGCATACTGGAGTCCTTGCTCATCAGCTCCCACTGGATCTGCAGGCGCTTGAAGCGATTGCTTTCGATCTTGCGCTGCTCCATTACGTCCAGCGTTTCGCGTCGCTGCAATGCGGCCACCGAAATGTTGGGGGAATTGGGTGGCGTGGCGAAGCGCTGGGCATGTTGCGGCTGCAGGCCATTAGCCACACCCTCATCGTTGAAGGAGACCTTCTTCTGCTGGCTAAGCACACGGCTCACCTCCTTTTTGAGGGCGGCAGCATCGTAGGTCACCTGCTCGCCGGAAGACTCCAGGATGGCCGCAATCTCGGCGTAATACTTTAGCTCGGAACGCGGCAGCGAGGCCAGGAAGTTCTCGGCTCGGGCCCTGGCATCGAGATCCTTGCGGGAAAGCCGCTGCTTCACTGGCTGCGCCTGTGGGCTGTGCGCCTCCTCCTCCTCGAAGACATCGGCCAGCTCGTCGTTGGAGCCCAGCGCGTAGTTGTGCGGCGGCTCCTGCAGGCTGCGACGCTTCTCCAGCTTGGACAGCTTCTGCGTCTGCTGGGCCTCGATCATGGAATTGCGCTTGGAGCGCGCCTGCGCTGAGTGCGCTTTGCGCAGAATGCTCCTGGGCATGGCCTGGGGCGGTGTCTGAGTTGTCTGACTGCCGGGACTTGTCTCCACGCCGGAGTCCATGCGCTGCTGCTGGTCGTACTGGTACACATACATCTGCTTCAGCGGATCCGTATCCAGCTCGGAGTCGGTCAGCAGCGTGGAGGAGCCACGGTAGCCGGAACTGGGCTGCTGACTGGATCCCGAGCTGGAGGCCTCGTCCATCTGGGTCTGCTGGCCCTGGAAGTACTTGGCGCAGTCGCAGATGTGCGAACGGTTCCGCCGGATGGGTGGCGACATACAGAAGAGCGGACGCTGAGATAGCTCCGCGTCTAGCTCCCGCACCAGATGCTTTACCTCCGGAATGTGCTGCAGCCGCCGGCGGTACTCCGTAGGCAGCAAGGTGGCCAGCGACTGCCAGTCTGCGACGTGCTTGTAGTCCAGCGTCTTTAGGATCTCATCCTCGTTCGCGCTCTGGCTGCTGCTCCGCTGCTGCTGTTGGTGCTGCCTCTTCAGAGATCCTGAACTGCTGGCCGCATCCAGCGTCATCTTGTAGTTGAAGGGCGAGAAGATCACATCCGTGCTGGCATTAGTCTTCACGAATCCCAGGTCGGGAAGCGCGTAGTTTGGATAAATGACGTAAATAGGCGCCTGTCGCTCCTCGCCCAGATTGTTGAGCTTCTCGAGAAACGATGGTGGCACACAGCGATAGCGGTCGCTCAGGCTGCTCCTAGTGGTGCTCAGCGAGCCGCAGGAGGTCTGCATAGAGCGGGTGATCATCTCGGAGCTGGATGCACAGGACAGGGGGCGCGTGCTGGTCCCGCATCCAGTGTCCGCGCGCCTTGCCACCTGGGTTAGCTGCTCCGAACTCGCCTCCGAGGACATTTGGCTGCCGGTCGAGACCTGGGCTGCCAGCTGATAGAGCTGGGGATTCCTCAACGGCATACTGCGGCGACGATGCGCCGGTGAGTTGGTGGCCGTCAGCGAGCCAGTGGAACTGGATGTGGCCCCGTCATCGTAAAACACAGCCTCCGGACGGGCTCTCAACTGGCGTCGCGGTGTCTCCTGTTCCGGATAGTGCTCCTCCTCGTCATGGCGACTCACTGCTGAGCCCTTGCCCGAATCATTCATACTCTTCTTGCGCAGACGCTGCTCCAGGGAACCGCTGCTCGAGCTGGCGGCATCGCTGGATGGCCAGCAGCCGGAGGAGACGTCCATGCAGGTGTGGGCACTCGCCTGGGCGGTCAAGTCCTCCTGGCCGCCGCCGCTGCTGTTGGTGCTCTTCTGCTTGATGAACAGCTTGACTAGATTGAAAGCCGGCGGATTGGAGGAGTTGCCCGAGGAGGCCGAGCCGGAGATGTGCAGGTTCTGGCTCTCCTGCGAGCAACTGCAGCGATGCTTGTGGCGATGGTGGTGCGAGTGGTGTTGCTGCTGCTGCGGCTGTGACGTGGGTGTGATCTGCTGCTGCTGGATGGGCAGCATCTGTTGGTCCGCCTGATGCTGCAGTCGCTCCGAAACGGACACACTGATGGAGATGGGCATCTGGCACATGGGCAGCAGGTTACGAGATCTGGACTTGCACGACTCCATGGTGGATGTGCTGATCGCCTGGGAGACGTTCAGCGGTGCTGCCTGCTGGCCACTTTCCTCCGGCTGCTGCTGGTGCTGGTGCTGGAGGTGCTGCTCCTTCAGGCAACTGACGACCATTGGCTCCTCGCCCTGCAGGTTGGGCAGACTGCTGCTCTTCCGCACCGAGCACTGTGGTAGGTGCCGCGTGATCGTGATGGTCTCCGTGTTGTTGTTCCCGGAGGGATACCTGCGGGCGGGCGAAACAAGGAGTAACGAGCGTCTTTACCACAAGAGACACGTCAAGCGTTTGGGATTACAATTTTGTTGGTGGAAGGTTTTCTTTTTTTCGATATAGGTAGGAAAATGTGTGGGTTTTCGGATTGGTTACCTGCTGGCGTCTCGGTCGGGTTTATTGGCATAATATTTCGGGTTTCCTAATCGTTTTGTGAATGAATTTTGTCGGGCTAAACCCATAATTGGTTTTCTTTAGAGATTAACTTGCCTGATCGCCACCCGACCCACTTTTCCTGTCCGCAACCTTAAGCCCTTGAAGGTTGGCATATGCCGGCGTGGAATATACACTGGGAAAAGTCCCAGTTCCAAATTGAAATTCCCCCCTAACGGCATGAGTTAATACTCAGCCGGCAGGCAAATGGAACTAAATTGAATTCAATTGAAATGACCCCACACGGCTGCAATGAGAGCAGGCTGCAAGACAGAGGGAGGAGAGTCCCCAGCATCCACCTGGCGTGATGCTGACGTTACTTTGTCAGAAGCGGGACAAACTATCTATCTATGTATCTGTTGGTTATCTCATTCCATGAAGCCTTAGTTAGTTGGATAATGTTAATAGGTTGCATCTGGCTTACTGTACCCTTGAGGGGTATAATTTTAGTCTGAATTTTGCAACGCAGTGAAGGTAGCATCGTTTCCATAATAATCAGACAACTATAAGAAACGTTTCCTGTCGAAAAAATTGTGATTTTCACAGTTAGCTTCCTTTCTTGTTTATAAAAATATAATTCTTGTGGTAAGCTTCTCATATTTCATAAGTTACTTAACTCAAACTCTCTTTCTAAAATCCTAATTCAATGTAATTATATATTCAGGATCCTCAAAAAGAAACCCTTTGTTAACCCATACTTCCCAGCAGCAACCTATCCTTAGGTTTATGTGCGAATCTTGTGCAATTTGTTTATGTTTAGGATGGGAATATAAACCTACCGCTGTAGCTTGGCCGCCGCTGCTATGGCTGCCTGTCCCTTGGGCGACATGGGGCAGAGCGGTTGAAAGGCCTGGGCTGATCGCGACATGGATACCTCCAAGGCCTTGTTGCGCTTCACAATGTCGTCCAGATTGCTGTGCAAGTTGATGCAGTTCTGTTTGTGCCTGGCGGCAATGTCACTAGGTTCCGCTGCATTACCAAAAAAAACCCATTTAAACATTATATTGCCAGCTTAATATAGCAAATACTCACCATAGAAACTGTCGTCTGAGTAAAGCGTACTGCCCTCGAAGGCTATGGTGTAGTTATCCTTGTTGCAGGTGAGTATGATCTCCCCGTCGTCCGGATAGGCATCCATGTCCAGCGAATCCACTGAGATGTGCGACTCCCGCACCGGCGAGAAGAGCAGCTCCGACTTGCAGAAGGAGTTGTCGATCAGTTCGTTGGTGGATGTGGTCGACGTCTGCGACATATTGTGCTGCATCATATTGCTGTGTTGCAGCAACTGTTGCTGCTGCAGCTGGTGCTGCTGATGTTGTAGCTGTTGCTGCTGCTGCTGAAGGAGCAGCGATTGCTGCAGGCGACTATTGGCACCGCCCAGGCTCTTGCAGTAGGCGGGCAGCTGCGAGAGCAGGGAATGTATGTCCTCGGCCCGGAAACTCTCCATATCGACCTCGGCCAGATTGGCGTCCAGATTCTTGGCCAGGTCCTCGTAGTAGTTGAGATCACCCATCGCATTGTACGAGGCCGAGAGGGAGCTCAGCACGCTGCGCTGCATGCCGCCACAGCCATCTCGGTAGCCGTAGTCCAGGAACCACTGGTAATCGGAATTGTCGTGAGTAAAGTCGTGCGACGAGGCCAGCGAGCAGTTGAGATTGTTGACGCCACCGACATCGACACCGACACCGCCACCGCAATTAGTAGTTTCCCGCATCCCGCCACCACCAACACCACAAAGCATCCTAGCATCACCTACCCCAAGTTGCTGCTGCTGCTGTTCGCTACTGCTGCGACCTCCTGGCGTGGTGGCATTGCTGTTGTAATCCGACTCCGGCGTGGCCGCCATCTTGCCCAGCACAAAGTTATTGTTGCCCTGGAGCTTCCTATTGACCACCGGATCCTCCTCGTTGCTGTTGTTATCGCAGTAGAGCAGGCTGCCCGTGTCTTCGCCGAGGAAGAGGCTGCCCGACTGACTGCTGGGACTGATGAGGCTGCTCACCTGCTCATTCAGTATGATGCTACGCAGTGCGTTGTTGTAGCGATCCAAGTTGCTCAGCACGATGGCCACATTCTGCTTGAGGCTCTCCTCGCTCAGTTCCTCGCCGACGGCGTCCTCCTCCGCATCGCTGCCCAGCGACTGCAGTTGCTGCTGCTGGCACTGCTGCAGATGTTGCTGCTGCAGCAGGCGGTCGGTCAGCTGTTGCTGCTGATACCGCTTACCGATCGTAGTGGTCGCCGTCGCCGTCGTCGTCGTCTGCGCCGTGTTGCCAAACGGGCCGTTGCTGGGACTATTCAGGGGATTCCTGTAGTTGAGCGGGGAGTGTGGCAACGATCCCGATCCCGATCCGGACAAAATGTGGCCAGCCGTGTTGTTGCCGTTGTGCTGAAGCTGACTGAAGGGCAGGGTCTGCTGGAACTGATGGGGCCGTTGCTGTTGGTTATGTTGCTGATTTTGATTATGATGATGGTGATGTTGCTGTTGGGCCAAGCGCTGAAGCAGATGGGGATGAGAGTTGGGATTGGATGGGGTGAAAGGCGACTGCTGGTGGATGGGTGAGTTCTGGAGCGGTTTCTGCTGAGATGCGGTGAAATGCGGTTTGCTGTAATCGTTGTTTGTTGAGAATTCTGTCATGCCACGTCGAAATTTGGGTCCTGCAAATGAAAAGGGTATAAAATTCATTAGTTCACTTGAATCAAAACAGTTTATTCAGTAGTTTAACACTAATAAATAATAAGTAAGTTATGTTCTATCGTAATTAAAGACATATCGGCCTCAGTTTAATCTATCTTTTAATGCACTACATTTTTGTTGTCGTATTTTTAAAATATCTATCAATTTATGTATTAAATTTGTATTAAAAGTAGCTCGATGCAAGTCGAGCTCTCTCTCTCTTTGCTCGCAGAAAGTTGAGAGCGTAAAAGTCTAAAAAAGAATGCTCTTACACTTGTGTGAGTTAAGATCTAGAATGCTTGAGAATGCTTCTCTCTTTCGAACATACTGAAGCTTATATTGTCTTTGGTAGAATCCTATGAATATGCCATTTCATTTCATCTAATGAAATCTCTAATCAATGTAGCTTTCAATGCAGTGTCATAACCGTATAATTAAGTGTTTACAAATCCTGATTTCTTCTGTAAGGTTTAACGACTTTGCTCGCTGATTAAAATACTTTTTCGATAATCCCTCCCTCTTCCCATGTTAATTGGCTAATCAGCGTTGACACTGAACTTGGCTCAATTAAGATGCCAGCAGCACCGGAGCGAAACTAACTCCGGCTAATGATCTATCCCCATTTCCATTTGCACTCTCCACCGGGCGGCAGGCTCTTCCCCCCTTATGGACATTAGCGTGCCACACATTTTGGAGCCGTAAAACCTGACGGAGGTGCCCATTCTGTTGTCGTTGGCTGGCGTGTTTCAATTAATTTTAACGACACCCCAGCCCTGGTCTCTAGCAAATAAGAATGACACTGCTCGCAGCAGTTCTATCTATCTGTCTGGGTGTCTTTTCCCCGTCAGAACGTAAAAGTTGTAAAAATTATTTTTATACGTTTGAGAGATTTTTACGAGACAACAGCAACACCCATGGATCGGGCTAGGATCGTGCCAGGCATCGCCTAAAAAGTTCAATTGGAAAATGTGACATTTTCCCAACTTACTCCAGAGGCCCAGCCACATGCAAGGCCTGCCTGCCTGACAGCCAGCGGCAATTAAAGGTTAAACTTGATGGTATTGCATGTCTCAGGGCGGTAATTCAACGCTTAGGAATACTGCATTGCCATCGATTGCAGTTGCCAGTTGCCAGTTGCCGCCTTCCTTATGCAATTCATTATAGTATCGTATCGGGGACGGGAATTTAAATTTAAAATGAACTCCAAGGCATAAACAAAAGAAGTTGGGGGCATAGAAGGGGAAAGGCGATGCCGGCCAACCTCCCAGCAAGTGCAGAGACGCTAGAGATTATATATATTTCTCGAAAGATTTTCCAAAAGATTTTCCACTGCCCCGATGACAGAGGGAACTTTTTCCTTGAGCCGACAAGTGGCAACTGCACATGTTTCCCTCTTCCCCATCTCTATACTCTCTCCACTCCCAGCTATCTTTCATCCTCTCACTCCCCCCAAAAACACAAAAATATGAAATGGAAAGTCATTTCATATTTGGGCCAGCGCGAGATTACAGACAAATAAAATCGTTTTAATGCATTTTGTGTGTAGATGGTGGATGCATATAGCATCTTGTGCCGGGAGGGTGGTCGCGGATGTGGACGTGGTGCTGGGTTGGGCATCGGAGCAATGGCCATGCCCAGTGCCAATGCTGTCGGCCTCTCGGATCTCAATTAAAGTTAATTGAAATTACAAAAGCCCGTCTCGAGATACAGCTCGAGAGGCTGCGTCAAGGCAGAGCCGAGAAAAAGAAACAATGCTGACGAGGCTTTTAGACGAGGACAAATATTTAAAAACCAACCAGACTAAGTTTGCATAAGCTGAAATAATATTTAAGTATTTGTATGGGTTGACATACCGAAATAAGAATTTTAAAAATCAATCATGACATTTATCGAAGAATTTCTTTAACTGATTTATGAAGCGATTTTGATTGATAATTATTTGCAGCAAATAAGATTTAACTATAAGTCCTCTTGTCTTCACTGAATTACTTATTCAAGAGCCATTTTATGATCGAATATGAGTAATTGGTTGAACAATAACTCTCATTACCCATTAATTGTTTTATTTTTGAAAGAAATTTATATATTTTTCCTAGGGAAATCTTCTGGGTATTTTTTTTGTGGTTTTTGTTAAGAAATGCTAAAGTTTTAGCCAGTACAGACTTGCCACAATATATACAGCCTCGCCTTGGTTGAATTCTATGATAAGTCATGGTCATCTTCAGAGATTCATTAAAAATATGGAATGTTTGTTATAGTGTGGGAAAACTAACCCTATTAAAGATTGGTTTTGGTCTAGGGAACCATTAAACTATGTATTATTGAGATCTTAAACTTTTAACTTAACAACTTAGCGCACCTTGACCGACAGTATTGCCATTGTTTTGTTGGTTAATGTTGTGCTTCCAATTGTTGTTGAAATTGTTGTTGAAGTTGTTTAAATTGTTGTTGTTGTTCAAATAATCATTGTCATTGTTGCTGTTGTGGTCCACATATCGCTGCTGTTGTTGCAGCAGTCGCTGCTGCCGCAAATACTGTTGATTGCAGGTCAGACCCGCCGTTGTTGTTGTTGTAGTTTTGGCCTGTGGCACGCCCTGTTCCCGCAACTGCTGTTGCATGCGTCGCCGCTGCATCAATTGCTGCTGCAAAAGCTGCAACTGCTGCTGCTGCATGCGTTGGTAAAAGCGTATCTGTTCGAGTTGCTGAGGCGTCACGCCAATGTTGCTGTTCCGCTGGCCATGTTGCTGCTGTTTCTGCGGCACATAGTAGTTCTCCTTGGAGGAGCTGTTGCTGTCGCAGCCGCTGCTGGTGCTGCTGCTGTTGCTGGTCGTCGCGGTGGCAACATGTTGCCAGCAGGCCGCGTTGCTGTTGACGTTGCCGCTGCCGTTGTGCGGGCAATCGATGCCGGCCCTGGAGCAGGCGGCACAGCGCTTGGAAATGTCTACGAATCGCATGATGAAGGCAAGCAGCAGCAACAACATCTAGTTGCACGGACTGATGCTGCCGTTCCTGGTTATTTTTGGCCAATCTGCTGCGGACCAACGCTGCGATGTTGCCAAGTTCTGAGAGTGTCTCCTCTCTGGCTCTGCCTTTATTTTTAGTGTTCTTGACTTTTTTTTTTCTTTTTCGTTTATATATATATGTATTTTTTTAAGGGTTCAACTCCATTGATTGGTTGCACATTTTGTTTGGATCTCCTCGACTTCGATTTGTTTTCTACGATGCACTTTTCATTTTGATTTCTTCGTAGTTTCCCGCTATTTATAAATGTTGTTTTGCTCGATGCGTAAGTTTTCTCTCTCTTCTACACGACAAGTTATATATATATATCAAACTGAGTGTGCGTGTGTGTGTGTACACTGTACAGCCACAAAAAGTTTTGAATTTTGTGTCCGTTGTTGATACGAGAAGCATATAAAAATAATTTACGAGTTTTCTGCAGTCGGCAGCGAGACTTTTATGATTTTTGGTAAAACTTTAACGCGGAGTTTCTACGAAAAATGCCTAAATTTAACCCCGCACACAATAACCAAGACATATATAAACAAAGCTACTGCAGTTCTCCAAGGAGAATCGAGCCACAAAATTTCGTAGGTCTTGCCTTCCAAGTCGCTGCGGTTTAGGCCATCCTCGAAATGCAATTCCTTTTGGACGTTTAACGGTTGTCGGGGCTCGTTAGCAAAAGCGTTAGACCGTCAGGAGTGTAATTTATGCGCAAACATTTCCGGCCCCAGCCAGACCTAAAATAACCAAAGGAAATGGCTCTCCTTGTTGAACAGGACTTTCGCCTTGGAGCCACAGCGAAATTACCGGGCCAAGTGGCTCGAAGGTGTCTAAATTTAAATCGCTGGCCAACAGAAAAAACTTAGCCAAGTTCATTATTAACTTGACAGCCAAACAACAGCGGGCATGTGTCATAATGTTTGCTATTGAAATCTATCTAGAGCGCACATGAGCTTGCCAAAAAAAAATAAAATAAAAGCGAGGCGAAAAATCTTAAATCGGCCAGGTGCTTGTGGCATAATGAGATTATTTCGAGTATATCTCGAATATTTGATGCCTGACATCAGCGAAAGAGATAATGCTTGCACTTTTATGTGGCGAAGAAATGCAACCATATAAAAACACTTGCTGTTGTCTTGGACACGCCCAAAGATTGCTCCAAAATGTTTACTCGTTTGGATACACTCGAAAAAAGACGTTAAAAAAAGGTAAACGTTTTTAGAACATAGAAGATTTTATAATATTTAGAAAAGAGGAACAAGATCTTATTTACATTTCGCTTGTGGCTATAACAAGTTGGAATTATCATTGAAATCTCAGTTAAGATTATGAATTATAAATTATGAATTATGAAATAGAAATTCAAATAATATTTGTACTGTATAGCGCCGTTCATGACTTTAACTAGTTGGGAATAAGTTTGGACTCTGATTAAAAAATATATTCAGTTCTGAGTAGAATAATATGCATTTTTAAAGCACATAAAAAGGTAATAACAAGATGAAAGCTTTTTAAACTGCTAACTTTTTGAAAGAGCATCGACTTGGGATACCATTATTCCCCATTTAAGTTAACGGGTTTTCCCCAGTGTACGTTTTCAGACAAAGCAGCACAAAATGGCTGCCACCCACTGAGGGCTAATGCGCAATGCTTGCAGAAAAAAATAAAAGAATAAAGAACGAAGAAAAACCCTCAGGAGTGTGTGGCTAATATCGAGAAAGGGAAAGTCAGCGCGGAACGGGTCGAGTGCCACCGAAGAGTGCTCAGGCGCACCAAGGACCTGCCTGCCTGCCTGCCTGTTCGGGAAAATGCCAAACGGCTTCCCACCACATCTGGCAGCTGGCCAAAAATAAGACCCAACACTCTGCCACATTGGAGGAGTGCTCTCGAATCGAAGCATTTAGCATATAGCATATAGAGTTCGGCATTTAGGCATCCCCCGATAAACAGCGGCAACTTGTCCGTGGCCACGCTCCAGCTGCCTTGTTTTTGCCATCAGCCATGAAGAAGTTCTTTGCAATCATAAACAGAAGAAAAGCGACGAGAAGAAAAGCCGACGCACGCACTGTGAAAATGCCAAGTTGTGCAAAAACAAAATTGCAGATGCGTTTCGATTTCGCACGCAACTCATTTGGATTTCTCTTTGCACCTTTTGGCAAAAATAAACAGCGCATGAGATGAGATGCCAAAGTACAGTACAGTCTTCCCCAGATGCAGCAAGGTGTACAGGTTCAATCACATTATGAACTTTCCAAAAGGGAGAAGAACCGCCATCCCTCCATCCAAATGGAGGAGGCACTATTTTCCTTCTATAGAATAGGAGCACATTTTGGCTTAGTTCAACGTACTTGCTGGCCTACATTGCCAGCGGAAAAACTCCATGCCCGCCAATTAAATGAGCCAGCGGAGCCCCAGAAAAGGCATCCGCAAGATGCGGCTGAAATTGCAGTGGCAGTTTGCAGTGGCAGATACAATGTGTGTGTTTGTATCTATTCTGTGGCGATAGTGTAATTACGAAATCATCCAACGCATGTGTGCATATCGATGCGGAAGTATTTCAGTTTGGCTATTTGGCGAAAGGTCAAAGCTATTTGCAGATTAAGTTGTCGATGCAAAGATACAGCTACAGATACGTATAGAGCTGCCACTACTGACAGGCGACAGCAGAAGCTTATCAGCCTGTCGAACGCTCCGATTTGGCATAAATGAACTCTTTTGGCATAGCTAAGTATATTCCCGTGATAAGATAAGGTTGTTACTAATGCAGCTGACAGGTGATCTCATTTTCGACTGCAGAAAACTCACGAATGTTTGCTACTTTACCCAAAAAACGATTGCGTATTAGATAATCCCATAGAATTCGTATTCAAAGAGAACTTGCTCAAGTTCCTTTGTTCGTATCAGACAAACACAAACACATAAACACTTCAGCAGATGCACTTGAGTATCTTTGTATCTTTTAGATAATTCAGTGAGCCCGGGCCCACGCACAATTAAAGCTGTTTTCGGCGATTTCACTTTGATTGGCTGCTGCTGCTGCGTCACACAGAGTATATACGAGTTTTTCACGCGACGGCAGACGATGGACGATAGACGAACGACGACCAACGCGTAAACAAATCAGGCGAAATGCGAAACGAAAAATAAAATAAAATATATAGGGAAATTATCAAGGCTTTCACAGGCGACACGCTCCGCACATTTTCACAGTTGCACCAGCCCAAGGAGACGACTGACTGAAACTGAAAAATATTCGTTCGCGAGCGAACGGCAGCAGCACCGAGGCGACGGCTACAAAGCGACCACGTCGCTCCCTCCTAGTCACCAAGCCTTCCGAGTGTGTGCCGAGTGTGTGTGTGCCAGTGTATTTGTGAGAGGGCGCCTCCCAGAGTATCTTCGGGGTGTATCGCCGTACCGAAGAAGAATGAAAAGCGCCCGAAAACGCACGAAGTATCGCACGGAACATTATACAATGTGCAGCGGCGGAGAGCCGCAGCTAACCCCAAAATAAAAGATAAAAGGGAAAAGTGAAAACGAGAGCGGCCAGCGACAAACTTCACGGATACGAATAAGGAGACGGCTACGGATACGGGCGCATTCTGCGACGCGGCAAGTGCAATCCACTGGATGGCAGGCAGACAGACGCCGATTACTCATGCAGGACATAAGGAGACACAAGGATTCGTGCAGACAAAGGAGACAATATTTTCCATGAAATTATTCAATATGTTTTAAGCAAGGAAGCCTAATATTTTTGAATGAATTTAATTGATAAACAAGGGTGCCACAGAAATTGCTAAAATGATCTGAATTTGCAAACGAATTTTTCCCTTTTAGTGTATACTTTTGTGAGCTTTTTAAATTGTTTTAAAATTATCATTCACTTAAATAACTATAATCATTCTTTCGGCCCATGAATTTCATTACCTATAAAGTCCATCCGAGTAAAACCTATTTAGGTAATATCAAAAAACTAATATATTTCATCGGGTCTTTAAAGTTAACGTCAACAATAAATAAATGGTACGAAGTGTTTATAATTTATTTATAAATTTAAGTTTAAGTAATGGCCAAGACTTATTAAAAATAAATAACAAACGAAAGTAATTGCAGTTATTTTTAAAAAGCCATCAATCAAACCAAAGATAACTATAATCGGAGTATTTACTTGATAAGCGAGCTGTGAAAGACAAAGTATTTTTGAAATATGTGCAAGAAGCTATAATCGATTAAACATTTTTATAATTTATATCTCTTTATAGAAGCAAAAGAAATAAGCACCGGCCATCTGGGAAGTAAATCAACTGCGGATTTTGATTTATCTCCCCAACTAATGAAGCTGCTCAAGTGGAAAACCAAGTGCCTACTTTGTCCGACCAAATAAACAGCCCTGCGCCACTTCCATGCGAGGGTGGAGAATGGAAGGGACCTGAAGACGAGGAGGCTTCCGGCAGGATGAAGATCAAGTTCCCCGATACGAGAAGGTCTGTGCACGTGCCGCAACCAAGGCAGATGTGTCTACCCCTCCGTCGCGGCATGACACTTGAAACTAAACACCAACAACATAAAACTATATCTGAGAATTTGGGTTCGAGGGGGGGCTAAGAGCACAAGTGCTCATTAACAATTACAAACAGACGATCAGGCAGTGGAGCGTACTACATTTTTCCAATAAAACTATTATAAATGCACATAAATTTCCCCCGCCGTTGCATCCGAAATCGGGGAGACAATGGCAGGGCATGAATGAGTTGCATACATTAAATAATCATCGGCATTCCCATCGCAGACACCCTGTAAACGAATGCCTACGTGCTGACTATATAACCCCTAGACCCATTCATCTATCAGCTGTTTTGTATTAGTCCATGCTAATTCAATCAACCGCGAACAGGCACGGAATGCACAAAGAAAAGGAAAGACAATAAACTAACACAAATATCACTTTCAATGAACAACAATTGGCTTGTTTACACGTAGATACGAACGAGTATATTTCACAGATACATCTCTGGAGCAAACACAAAACAAACACTAAACTTGTCGCATATATTTTTTTTTCAGCAACTCTTCGACGTCGGCTTTGACTTTTATATTTTTCAATTAATTATTGTCGACCGGATGGCATTTGAGTGGGGGAAATGGGAATGGGAGGAAGAGGTCGTGCTTATAATCCATAAATTAAAATACCAGACACAAGCAGCCTCCGATCGCAATGAGAGAGACAGAGAGAATTATAATTGAAATTCAGCGGAGACAAACAGTAAGAGGAATCCCCGACAGCATGGCATACTTTTAGGTGGAGTCCAGAATTTCCTTTCATTATTGATCGCCGCCTCTGCTCCTATTCTAATTGAATTTAGTTGCTTTTCCCCCGCAGCCGTGACTCATCCACTGATTTCCAAAGTCAACTGTGACAAATCCATTTGCCCGCAGGGCCATGCCCCCAACTGCTGATCCAATTGTGGACGCGCCAAATTAGCATGAAATAATCCAAGCCCAGGGTGAGTATTTTCTGGATTGCTTGACCTCCCGCACGAGTGCGTCTTGCACAGAAATAAGTTGCCAAAGTAAACAAAACTGCGGTTTCAGGTTCCTTGCGGTGGGTCCATCTTCGTTCCTACATATGTATATATAAGTAGTATGCTGCTCTCCAAAACGGGAGCTGCACTTTGCTCCCTGGCCAGGTCATCATCCGCATCTCATCCCATGCTGCGCGAAAAATTGTGCGCACAAACCAAGACGCAATAAGGAAAATTTTGCGAAAACAGGCTGAGGTATTCATCAAATTTAAGCATTAATGTGAAATTGAAGGCGTTTGCTGTTAAATAGCAATCAAAATTTACTCAAACTCTTTAAAATTATAGCATTATCTAACAATTGACGTTATTATGGAAAGCCGCAATATATAATCATTATACTTATAAGTTAATCTCTATAAAAAATCAGATTATTTATTCTAATTTTCATATTAAAGACAATTAATCGGATTACTTTAATTAGAATAAAATTACCATAACTACTTAATAGAAATATCTCGCCTTTGCCTGATTTTATAATGTTGATATCAAATTAACCTTTACATTATTAATAATATTATTACTTACTAAGGGAAGGGATCATAATATCTGTTTAGTTTAAAATATGATTAAATTTAAGGCAAGTTTAACGAAATATTTTCAGAATTTGTAAAGGGCATAGCTAACGCCATAAGTATAATATACGATAATATTTGTCTATGGTCTATTTATAGATGGCAAGCGAGTGGAGTAATTTAAAGCACCAAAAACAATTTAAAATCAAATCAAATATAACCATGAAGATATCATGTTACCAGATATCTTTCAGCTGATTCCTTATGCCGCTGGTCATTTATCATTTTACCAGCAGCAAAGGAAAACATTATGGAAGAATATTTAATGGCATATTTAATTTCCTAACAGGCCGTTATTATGTCAGTGTCGTGATGACAAATCTCCAGCGATCGCTGCGAAAGAACAAAGGGAAATTGGGAAAGGGTGTCGTCGCCACATGTGGCAATGTGAGCTAATTAAAGACGGGCAACGCCGGGAACGGAGGACTCCTCAATCTCAATGTTTACTCAGCTCCGAAGAACAGACTCGAAAGAGGCTCGGTTTTCAAAGTGAGAAGTCATTGAGGGGGAACCAAAATTTACATTTCTCGCTTGGTTTCGCCCGAAAGCTGATTCGATTTCACAAAACAGCAGCGAATCGCTTCCTAGTTTGACAACAAAAAAAAAAAAAAACAGCGGGATGGATAAAAACATATTGACGGTTTCACAATCACAGGCCGAACACAGAAGACAGATGGGCGGAGACTGAAGAAATGTTGCAACATGGCCACATGACAGCCACATCGATGTGTTCCTGCTGCTGCCACAGCCGCTGATTCCTCAGATGTTTCTTTCACAGACCTTGACACCGGCAATATGTCAAATGTCAACTGGCATTTGTGTCGCTTCGGCTTAGAGATGGCAAAGAAATATCGTTGTATTAAGATTAATAACTATAAATTGAAAACAAATATTTATCTCAATTTGTTGGCAATACTTATATTCCTTTTAAGAGGAACAATATTTATCAATATATTCGATATAAATGCTATATTGTACAATATATTTCTCTTAGTTATCCATTCCTAGTTCGTAACTCGAAAATCAAGACACGCAGCAAATATGAGACATATTTCACATGCTCAAAGAAATTGCGTCAAATGGGGTTTTTCTTGTCATAAAGTGAAAGTCGTGCGTAATTGCCGCTCCATAAAATGCGGAATAGTCTACTCGCGCCATAAGATAAAACCGATCGATCAAGTGCACCACGCGCCATCGAGTAAAGTGACAGGCGACAAAAAGCAAGCCTACGCAGCCACCTAATGCGTGCAACTATCTCCCCATTCCCGATGTCCGATCTCTGATCCCGATGATCTACACGCTTCATCTGGCACTCGTCAATGGCGTTTAACGCTTGTCCGTGAACAAATTGCTAAATATTTCCAATGACAGGCCAGATAAATGTAACAAAAAACACACGAATCAAGCAGGGCGGGAGGGATATGTAATATATGTTTTGAATGATGTATTCGATGCTTTAAAATAGTAGAGAATTGAATTTAATTTAGTGAGATTTTCCTAATTAACTTAAATCACCTAAAAATTATAAAAACTAATAGGTTCTTCTTATCGTTTCCCCCTAATGACTTTTTTAGAAAAACAGTTCATGTGTTTTATAAAAAGAAATGCTGGTTTAGATATAATTCTCATAAACATATTTACATTGATTTCAACATCAAACTAAATATATTTGCGTACTTAAATAATCTTTGATCTTCAGCTTGAACTTTTAAAAAGATTCGCTTAATCTAGGGGCACGATCTCTCATATAATGTGGCCTATAGATAATAATAAATATTAATTAAACAAACAATAAATCAAAGGTTGCTGCTGACCAATTCGGTTGCAGGTGTAAGCCACAACCAATCAATTAAAGCCAAGTCAAATACACCTTATACCACGCTCAACCGACGTCATTAAGAAAACCCATAAATATGCCTTCAGGCGCACTTTCGGATGAACCTGTTTTTCAGGCCGCCGCTACGCCATCTCTCCGTGGGATTGGCATTGCCTAACGATGTCATTTGCCAATGCATAGATAACTGGCCAAGACAGACACATCGTCATGCCTGTGAAGAGCCTTGAAAATTACACAAATTAAAAAACATAAAAATTGAATCTCCGGTTGCATCGGCTCGTCAGTAAGTGGCCAAAGTTGTTTCTCTTGCATAACCATCAAAATTGTCAGTTTAAGGCAGGCGAGATGGGTTTTCCCCATCTCTCTTCCGAAGGAAATTTATTTATGTGAAAGCTTTTGGCATTATCTATGAATGAGTAGATTTATAATGAAGATATTGATTGGCGAAAAGTATAGGGAACTTAGCCAGCAAGAGTTATATAAATGGGTAGATCTTGAAATAAAAAAGGTTGTTTGTAAAACCAGTTAATGAGAAGTTGGAAAAATAATATAAATAAAAAAAAAAAAAACAATATAATGAAACTTAAATATTAGTTTAGATGTGGTTTTATTTGACGCGGTTGTCGAGCTATAAATACATATTAAATGTACAGATAGATGTGCAATAAATCGATATTTTTTTTTATACATAAGGCAAATATAATCGGAAAAAGACACAAGTAAAGGAAATGGCATTTTGCAGATATTATTAAAGTACGATTTTTTACGATATAACATATCGGTCTTTTCTTCTCGATGTACATTTATCATTGGGAGCTTAAAAAATTGTAGGACCATTAAAGGATGTATTAGTAAAGTTTCCATCTATGTTTATGTAATGATTCCTAACCAATGCTTCGATTATCTACAGATTTTCTACATTATTGCCTAATAACAAATTTTCCCTTATTAAAAAAGGGTCATTAATTTTTTTTAGAAAAACCTGCATTTTTTTTTTTTTTTTTTTTTTTTTTTTATTATTATTTCTTTATTGTNGCCGGAATCGTTCAAAGCCATTAGAACATGACCGGGCGTTTTGAAGGAGGGGTGAGTATGGAACATATGGGCCTAAAAACGATTATTTACAATATTACAGTAATGTAGATGTGTTTAAATTGTTTCTAATTATTGCACAAAGCGGGAAGACAGATCGCTGGGGTGCATTCTCTTAAGTCTTCTAAAAGTTTGCGGGTCAGCCAGCCTGCTAGCATTAAAATGTAACTGAAACTTTATTGCCTACAATTTCATGACGCCGCACGAGGCAAAAGTATTTCGTTTTCCAACGATAATGTTATATTGTTCTAGCCGGATTCCACTGCATCCAATGTGTCACTATAGGTATAATCGGTTAAGTAACCATCCTCTCAAAACTCCAGGCAATTGTAGAACTTGATTTATGCTACAGATTGCTTGGGATTTGCATATTTCCATTCCATTGACCAATGTCTCTCACGTGCTGTGTGTCTGACGAAGTGACTAAGCGTGCGACGATGGCGACGACACCTCGCTTTTTGCATCTCGCACCTCCGAGGTATCTAGATGATGACAATTAGCGGCGACCACCTGGGCAGTCCCTCAGTCCCCATCCCTCGACGGCTCGCATACGACGAGGGGATTTCTGTTGAAATCCAGTGATCGGCGAGCGGTTATCCAACCGGCGGCTGCCGGCCACCTATGAATACTCGTAAATTACCAGAGCTTGGGCCCACAATGAAACCGCTTCGTGGCGGGAAATCGCACATTTGTTTACGTGCGCGCTGGCTCGCGATTGGCAAGCCCCCAGGTTAATGAGTAGGTTGAGTGAACCGCATCATCCAAAACCGATTCCGAGTCCGACTCGCAGCCCGTCACCCTGACAGCAACCAAGGCTCCCTGACCTAGAGCAAGCCGGCACTGAATTATTTATCATTTTTATTGATTAGCAGCTGTATTATAGGCTTGGAGAGATAGTAAACGACATAAAATATTGGCTTTTTCGTTCAGGAAACTGACCACTTTTAACTTAGCTTCTACGAGGAGGAGGAGTCAACATTGGGATTGGGTTGCGGAAGGCCTAGGCGCAGTCCCGCGACTGATAGAACAGTATGTAGCCCGTCTCCGAGGACTTGTGGA
The DNA here is from genome assembly GCA_008042475.1 of Drosophila kanapiae. NCBI lineage: Eukaryota > Metazoa > Arthropoda > Insecta > Diptera > Drosophilidae > Drosophila > Drosophila kanapiae. Next base: position 66,854 of record VNJM01002402.1, read on the forward strand.
TGTCCGAAGTGAGACCATAGAAATCCTCAATGGTGGAGGCCTCGATCTTGTCCACCATGTCGTCGTCGAAGAGCAACCACAGACCGTGGCTCTTCACAATGCTGATGTAGTGACCTCGATTCGGTCCCGATCCGCAGTGAATAACCACGGCGGTTAGGTCGTAGAGCCTGTCCGGATTCACAGCATCGTCCGAGGTGTTGAAGAGCCGCAACTCGAGCGGAAAGACGACCCTATGCGAAACCTTGATGTGCCTATTGAACTGCTCCATGTACTTGAAGCGCTTCAGGTGCAGGGCCAGGATCATGGGCAGTTTCTTTACCCTCATTCGCTTCTGTGCCTCCTGATAGCTGCAGCAGTTGTCGCACTTGAACTTGTTGTCCGAACAAAGGGTCTCCGTGTTGCTGAAGCACCGCAGGCAGTGCGTGATCGATGTGTTCTGGTCCACGTCCACCTGCAGGTCAAAGAAGTTCTCGTCCTTGCTGCTCACCGTCTCGCAGTTGAGGCACCTCGTCTCTGACGTGAGTATGCCCTGGAAGATCTCGTGCACCCATGTGGGCTCCGAGTTGGCCCCGTTGGTCCCGTTGCCGCCGCCGCCGCTCCCAGTGGTCACGGGCGTTGTGGTGGCCGTGAGGCTGCCACTGGCATCTAACACACTCGTGGTGGCATTCAGCGATCCCGTTGAGTTGCTGCTATTTCCGTTGGAGTTCGACGTCGAATTGGAGTTGGAATTGGAGTTTGAGGTGGAGCTGGACTTGCTGGCAATGCTGCTGGCCATGGCAGTGGGTTGAGCTCCGCCGTGGCTACCGCTGGCCTTGGTGTTGCCGTTGCCGGGACCCGCGTTCCTCTCTGCCAGTATTATCTCGTTGATGTGATTGATCAGGAAGTTGAGAAACTCGTGGGCGTCCTGCTGCATATAGTTGTCGAACTCCTCCTTTTCCTTGCGTAGCCGCGTAATGAACTTCTTGGGCGCTATGGAGCCGACCTTCTTCTTCTGTGTGGCGATGCTGTAGAAGAGATCCGCCAGACAGGAGAGCAGCGTCTCCTTGGGCCGCTTGTTCTTGGCCTTGTACTCCAGCACCTTCTCGCGGAAGGGCTTGCAAAAGTAGAGGGCCTGCAGCACCGAGTTGCTATAGCAGGTATTCCCAAAGTTAACCAGCCCGAAGTAGTGCTCGTTGGGCGGGAACAGGTCGGAGCCGATCTCCCGCTCCAGCTGCGAGACGTTGGCGCCCATGCCGGCACCAGGAGCTGCAGCGGCGCACCGGTACAGAAATGACCACACCGTGGTTGCTTTAGTGTTCGCCGGGTTTCGTCGGGAGCGCGGTCAGTGGTTAGAGCATTTGGTTTGGGCCTACAGATTTATGCTTTCGCTATATTTTTGTGGGGGCAGAGGCGCAAAACACTTTTACACTGTCTGAAAATAAATAATTTTGAAGAGAGGGGATACACGTGAGTTTGCTTCGCATAACACAAACAGAAAAATTAAAAGTATTTTAATATTTACGTTGCTTTCATTTTTAGTGTGATCTTTAATTTGATTAATTCTTTTTTACGTTTTTTTTCGGCTTTTAAATTTTGATCTTGCGACACTAAAAACTAAGCAAACAACAATTTTAATAACTAAAATGCGTAATGCAAATGAAGATCTTTAAAGTTTCAACTCTTATATCCCCTCTCGAAAATTATTATCAAACAGAAGTGTTTTTTACTTTCAGGTATACGTTTTCGCACAATTAATATATTGGGAGTTCTCTTAGAAAAAAAAAAATCATTCTTAAAATCAGAAATCAAAGGTTGTTTCGAATATGTCTTAAAATAGGCTTTGAAGTTGTTACAATTTTAAAAAGTCTTAAGTCTAATGTAGTTAAATTTAAACATACAATTTTATATATATTTTCACGGATTATTTTCCAGAGTAACTTCAACTTTCCAAGCTACCCAAAGCGAGAAAGATGACCCCAAAAGTATGAATCAAGCATTTCAAATATTTTGGTAAACGTTTCTCCACGGTTTTAGCACTCAACTCACGATGAGATTGCAAATTTCGGAAATAAAGTAATAATCATAAAAATATACATATATATATATTTTTGGTTGGCGCCCGAAGTCCAAGTATGAATCAATCACGAAATTTCTGCAGAGAATTCTCATGTAATCCGATCTTAAACATATGCAAACATCTGTGTGAATCAGCAGAGGTAGCCCCGCCTACCTGGTTTTAATTTCATGGAAGGCCGGCTCGCTTACAAGTTGAATTGGATCGCTGTTTATAGCCCATGTCTAGACAGAGAGAAGATGACGTCTTGGGCTAAATATAGTGTCAATTTTATAGATCGTAATTGGACGAGAGTTCGGTGATTTTTCTGTGAACTGTTAGATGTCAGTTGGATGGGAAAATTCCGCAAGCTACGCAACGACGAGTGCCGGTCGTGTGCCACGGCCGATGCACTGGCTTCATGCTCCACGCTTCACGTTCAACGCTCGCCGAGAACAGTATAAAAGCCAAAGCGGTTGGCGCTGCAGTCTTACAGTTACGATAACCAGACAGCCGAAGAGACATCTAAACACTACACCAGTCACCTGAGTTAACACAAAAGCCGAGCCTATAAACTTTGGATACAGCCACAGCCCTTTAACTGAGCGAGTCTTTCACGGATAAGTCAGACAGAAATCAAAGCCTGCGGAAAGGAATCCTTTAGCCCGTTTAAAGGATCAGACGCGTTGGAGTTCCACCATTTGTCCGTCTCTAACAACATCAATGCCGGCAACGGATTAAGCACGGAACCAGTAAATAATCTGTCAGCCAAGCTGCTGAAGATTTTAACTTAAGTGTCCTTTATAAGTCTCCTATAAGTTCAAGAGAGAATTGTCTGAATATCCCATAAGAAATTAAGTTTTAAGATGCTTGGAATGTATTATAACACACACTGTTCCTGTACGCTTTAAGCTGTTGTTACATCACACTAAAAACTATTGTTATTTTACAACTACTATTTATGCATTTGCGGTAATAAAAAATTTCAAGCTAAAATCAATTGTATAGTTTGATTTAATTGCATTACGTGAAGCTTTTGAATTTGCCCTAGTTTCGAGGGGATTTTTTTAAAACATGTATATAATTTTATCTTCGGATAATTGATCACGTGGAACACTTGTTGGTTGGGCTATGCTAATTAGGCCCGTTAGTTCCTTAGAATTCCTGAATACATCAATTACATGGATAGTCGATTAGCTTCGTGCGACTTACGCTTATATTGAAGTTATCTAATGACTACTGTAATACGAAAAGGAGTTTCCATTTAAGCCATTTATCAAATTGGATTGTATAAGGATAAAACACTACAATAAAAATCCCCTTACTATATACTATGCTACTACATGCTAAAGTCAATTGTAAGAAATGGCGTTTTAAATTCAATTGATGAGGGATCTTTGGTGACCCACTAAATATACAAATGAAGCATATTATTGCGTTTCCAAGTTTAACTAGCTTCAAGCAGAACGGCTGAACAAAATGCAATCAAATTCTCCGGAGGGAATAATAAAACAAGTTTGTTTACATAAGGGTGGTAATATGTTCGAGGAACCCTATAATTACCAAGTGTGGATCAATCAATAATTTTCACCATAGTAAATGATATTTAAATAAAAAACCAGGCACCTTGTAATAACAAAAAAAGGTGAAACAACCTTGAATAAATAACTTAGCAGAGATGAGCTAACTGTTTCTGCTGTTTTGGCCTACTTTAGGTAACTTAAAGAACTTCAAAAAAGAATATTATTCGAGTAAATATAAATTTACAAATTACTAGAAGATCTATAGACTTAGAAACATATGAAAACATATCGGAGGGACTTAAGATCAAAATTCTCAAAAGGAAAGGTAAAAAATATATTAACTTCATGAAGGAAGCTAAATTTGAAATAAATGTAAATGCATTTATGTATCTGTACCTTCGATGTTTAAGTAAGCGCAACTTAAATGTTTATAAACTAAAACTCGTCGAAGTTTATATTAAATATTAAATAATAGATTTCGATCACATAACTTCCATTTAAAAACCACTTTTGACAGGACTATATATTTTAGATTTTTAGTATAGTCTAAAATGTTCTGTTGCTATAAAAACTTTAACAAACTTCTAGCTATTTTTGCTATACCCCTAGAAAGAGTATACAACACGTGCTTGGTTTGTTTACTTTAGAAACAAGCCTAGGTCAACTATAATGCCTAGTTCTAGTAATAGCTTAGCCACTAGTCATAGTCACTCCGTTAATGAGTCATGACGCGTGCCACCCGAGGGCGGCACTTACCAAGAAGTAAAGTTGGTCGCACTTATCATTATAATCTTAACTGAAATATGCATCCATCTTTATTGCACATTTGTTCGAAATGAATCAGCTTGGCGCTCTGGGTTATTTAAAGAGGGTTTAAAACTATAACCCCCCGTGGGAGAAAATCGCAGTCTAAGCCATAAATATAGAACAGATCATTAGCCTAATCTCGGTCTTAAAAAGATTTTCCCAATTGAAGCAACGCCCATGCTAAAGTTAACCCCACTATATAAAACCCGTCAGAGATGCCAACTGTCTGTCTAGCTGGGTAATTTTATGCATTGCTAACGAGCAGCGCCACGTCGATATAAAACTCACTTGCGCGTGGAATTTCATAACAGAAGCGACTTGAACATGAAAGCGATTGTAAGTAGCAATGACTTGGCGATTAACAAGTAGGATATTAAGAAAGCATTTTCTCATTACAGTTTATATTGTGCACACTCCTGGCCTGCGTTATTGTATTGTTGAAGCTGACTTTGAGTGGTGCGAAATTGGATATCCAAAACACTAACATCTCAACGCCCGATGTAGTCGTCCAACCTGATGAGTATTCGTTAAAAGAATGGTTCACCAGGAAGCACAGGCCAAGGGATATCACCTTGAATATCATCACTGACCCTGAGGATGACAAATCAAAGGCTAGACTCAAAAAGTTACTTGATATTCTCAAGCGAAAGCCTGCACAGGATAACCAAATAACACCTACCACTTCTACTTCGGAAAATCAGAATGCAAAAATTCCAACAGAGCCCACCAATGGGGAGGAAACCACTCTCATTGATTGTAATTACATTTTAGAGGAGGACTGCGAACCAATCGATTTTGGACCAAGGCTTAGTGCAGCTCTACTGAAGATTCTGGCACGTTAATGACTGATTTAGACCGGCAAATATTTATTGATATTTATTTTAATTGTTAAGTTCTATAAAATACAAAAATACCAATTACTAAATATTATTTCGACTTGATTTTAATTATCGACAACAGAAAATATACCAGCTCTTTGCACTTATTTTTATGGAAAACAATGTGAGAGCTATAGATCGAATATACTGCTTAGCTCAAACCTTTTAAAGGTGCTCACTCAAAATAAACCTTAGGTAGCAACACTTACGATAATAACCTTTAAGATACTGTAAAATACAGCTCCTCTGATATTTTCTAAATGCCTCAAAGTACACTTCCAAATGCATCTAGCAATCTGAACCCGTTTTTATTATTATTTTTTTTTTTAATTGAGAAGGAAATTTGCTCAATTAGTAACTAGTAACGGGCCCCATATAAAACTAACTGCTGCTGAGCGAATATCGATCAGTCACAAAGTGAAAATGATGTCGATTGTAAGTATTATTAACTATTGGGTGAACGTACTTAAACGATTTCTATTATTTAGAATATACTCCTGCTCATTGGCGTCGTTAGCACCTATGGACAGCCTTTGAAAACTACTGAAACCAGTCTTTCGGATCAAGAATATGGCTTGCAAATGACCTCTGAAACGTCCTTAATGGACGTACAATCAGAAACAGAGCAAGGATCAGAGGTTCTGCCAATTAATAAGGATATATATGAAAAAGTGCTTGCTAAATGGAAAAATAATACGATAGTAAACGAAGCCTCGTTCGTTACTCTTCTTAAAGAAATCTTTCCGGAAGCGGCATCAACCAATAATTCGACTGAAAACGATACTGCGTTCTTAAAAGTCCTCAAGGCAATTTTTCCACCGGATGCCTTAACAGAAGATTCAACCTTTACCCCTTTATATAATGACGACTATGAAGATAAAATCGAAGATGAGTACGATGAGATGGAGGAGGATGCAGACCCCGAGGGACTGGGACCCCGACTTAGTGCAACTTTATTAAAAATCCTTACTTTTTAAACATTCACCAAATAAAGAACATTTTCAAATCTACAGCAAAATCTTTTATATAGTAATTGATTTTTAAATACGCCAATAAGTATGTTTTAGAATGGAAACTAAAACCACTAACTTTACATGTAAGTGGGGTAGTTTAATGAATCAATAACTAGCAACCGGGTTCAATATAAAATGGACTGTGAGAGCGAGTTCAAGCTTCAGTATCATAGTAAAAATGCAACCGACTGTAAGTGTCTCAGAAAACCGGATAGTATTGTAAATACCATTAATCCAATCCAATCCTATATCTCAGATTCTATTTCTGCTTCTGGGCTGGGTTGCCGTTGTCAACTCTTTTGGCCTAGACCTGCGGTTTTTGAACCCCCTGAGGACTTCCGATGAACACAATGAGCAGCCGCCGCTGCCACCGATGAAACCTAATATGTGCAAGCCTATGGAGCCTATGACTTTGATTCGGAAGACCAGAGAGCCTCAGCTGTTGCGAAATGACCAGCAGGGAAGTTTTATACCCTTACCGACTCTGGCGCCCACAAATAATCCCGGAGACCCAAGAACCGCTGTACCCTTACCTACATTGGCACCCACAAAAAATCCCAGAGACTTCACCTTAAGAAGCTTAGTACCTTTACCGACTTCGGCACCCACAGCCATTTCAACTACTCAGCAAAACAGCAGGAGTGCCGACAATGGAATGGTGCATCCTTTAAACGATTGTGAACCTCTTCCCATAGGAATATCCACTCGATTATCATCACAACTTTTGAAAATTCTCACTATATTAGGCTAGCGTAACCAATAAAATGTGAAATATTATACTTTAAGTAAAATTACTTAAGAGAATCATGAAAAAATTAAAGATAATTTGGTAAATAAAGCATATCCTATTTTGGCAACCACCCTTAGCCAGGTAATAACCCCAAAAAGAATAGATTTCCCGCATTTTCCGAGAATTTCCCTCAAGGCTTTGATGACACAGACCCCCCCAAAGACTAAAGGCAGCGTGATGGCAGCAATTACTGTCAATCGGCATCGTTGGGGGGCAATTATTAAATCTAGTCAATAATAAAGGCTAATACCAATGGAAATAGTCACGGCTCGAATGGAGGAAACCCGTTTTGGGGCGTTTGCTGACACAACATGTCAGAAAAGTCTCAGCTAAAGATCTCTCTCTATATATATCTATCCGAAGAATAAGTAGTGCGGAATCGCCACATCGAAGTTCTCAGTTGCAATGCTACCGACCGGTCTAACGAGTTCCGTAGTAATGGATATTGCATTTCATACAATTGCAAGAACACGGCAGATATAGCCACTATAAATACGTATCGTAATCGCATCTGGGATTTCATTCATTCAGTGCTTTGCAACAACTTTAACTAGAATGATCAGAGCCACTAAGGTGAGTGCAGGCAGGTGATGCCTGGGAAAGTCATCGAGTAAATAAACAATTTGTGCAATACTTTCAGTGTCTGTGGGTGTTCGTATTCCTAGCTTTGTTTATCCACCGGAACCGTGCGGCCACCAATGTGCTCTATGAATTTCAGTGAGTGTTGCGTTCGTTTTTCATTCGAAAATATATTTAAATTTCCGAAAACAATCGCAGCATTCGCGAGGGCTCCGGAGAACGGGAGGAGAAGGGTGTGCTCAAGGACTCAACCGAGGATGCACGCGCGGAACCCGAACTGATCGTCACTGGCAAACGCACCTCGGCAGTGGTCCTTCCCTCGAATAATATCAGCTATGTGTATATGGAAACGGCCACCTATGTGGCGGATAATAGCGGTTACCATGTCAAGTACAACTTCACCCTGGAGCCTCTCGAAGGAGGTCCACGTCTCAACGGGCCAACACTCAAGTCCACTGTCGGTTGAGGCCACACACCAAGTATTTCCCTAGAGACTAAGAATTAGTTGTAGCAAATACTGCATTATTTATTAGAACCCACTGCCTAAGTGCAGGCAGAAAGTGACAAGTTCCCCCAGCAAACAATAAACGGAAACGTTGAAAAGCAAGTTTGTGGCGGAAAGTTAATGGATTCCAGAGTCAGATGAAACTAAGTTATAGCTTTCTCTTTTGGCTTGGTGCCTAAAATGCCACGGAACCAATATAATTTACGAGTGCAGCAATAATTTATGTAGTGCATACTTATACTATAATACAGTTGCGGTCAATATGGGACCTATCTGATTTAAACCGAGTATTACTGAATAAAAAACGACTGTAATTTCTATAAAATAATGAAACATTTGGATAGATAATACGTAAAGTATATACTATAATATGTTAATGTGGCCTGCTTATGAACAGTGAAAAAGGTGAGCCACTGAGTAATGAGCAGTAAACAATATCTATCGAAGTTAACGCAAAAACGAAGTAATCGGTTGATAATAAAGTTGAAAACTACCCCAAATGAGCAATATTTACCCAACACTTATAAGAACACTGCCCAACAACAATAAGAACAAGTACGAACTTGAGTTATGGGCTGAACTATTTTGACCGCAACTGTACGTAATGAGAGTTAGAAGAAAACACAATCCCTTACCGTGTGTGAAGTTTCCTTGATGGCCGTTGTCTGGTGATGCTGATGATTGCTGGCTGGCAATTTCTAGTCAATTTCCGTTTTAAAAATGCTTTAGAAATCTAGCTTGAGGAAAGTTTCAATCTGCAACGAGAGTAGAGAAATAAAGGGAATAATTAGAGACGAGGCATAAACAAATTAAGTGGGTAAAAAACACAAACACAAATTATAATTAAACAGTGTACTACAGGATGACGTTGAGAGTGGGCGGTGCGATCCCCAACCTTGGGCCCGGAAAAGTCATTTGCTCATTAGCTACACATATACATATTTATAAACGAAAGAGTGGGAACTGAGAGCGGCTACCTTGAGGGTCAAGTGCGCGAGAGCGAGATGAAAATGAGCACTGGAATTAGAATTTTAGGTCAGTCGCGTAATTGAGAGGCTGAGCAAATTCACTGCATCGGTTAATGGGACTAATTAACCAATCAAGCGGTGGCGGTGGCGATGACGATAAGCCTCCGTTCAAGTCAAAAATCGACGCATCTCTCGATTCTCGCTCAGTTTCGTTTCGGCAATCACTCGAACCACACACATCTCTGAATCGCTAAATCGTTGGCTAGTAATGGCACACCAACCGCTGAGACTCCTCCTGGGAGTCCTACTGCTCGCCATCGGCCTGTCCGATGCTGCCGTTCTAAATCCTGTGGCCACCAACTACACCATCGACATCCTGCGCCTGGCCAAGGCAGCGCACATCAAGGCCTACATGGCGGAGGAGAACAAAGAGGAGCCGTGCCGGAACTTCTACAACTTCGCTTGCGGCAACTGGCCCCGCCTTCACCCTGCTCGACTCTCCAAGCAGCGGACTAACTACCTGGAGGAGCTTCAGGAGCTGTACATCCGCAAGAGCGCCGAAATGCTGAAGAGCGCCACGCGGGGAGCCGAGAACAGCGCCGATCGCCAGCTGAAGAACTTCTATGGCTCATGCCGCCGGCAGGCGAACGACACGCGTTCCGCTTTATCGACCCTATTCAAGGTGGCAGACTTCAGGGGAGGCTGGCCGGAGATAAGGGTTGCCTCTTGGTACCATTACGAATACGACTGGCTGCAGGTGGTGGCCAATCTCAAGCGCAAGCTGGGCGTGGATATCTTCATCGGCCTGGAGGTGATCCTGGACTACAAGGAGGAGAAGATGCACCGCCTGAAGATAGGAGCTCCCAAGTTTCCCATGTCGCGACGTTTGTACCTCCATGACCACTTCGAGGGCACTCGGGAACTGTACGAGCGTTCAATTGTGAATAAGCTGAAGGTCTACTTCCCAGAACAGTCCAATAACTGGCTGGAGGAGGTGGCCGAGCAAGTCCTGCAGGTCGAGCAGCAGCTGGCCAAGGGCCTGCCCCACAATCCCGCCCTCACGCTGGAGCAAACAACACGGCAGAGGACGG
>VNJM01003543.1:0-243054 GCA_008042475.1 Drosophila kanapiae
CATACGAGATGAAGAACGCCTACGGTAGCTACGTGGATGTGACTCGCTACCTGCAGCTGATCTTCAACGATAACCTCTACATGGATCTGTACGAGACGCCGGAGGACTATCTATCCAACTTGGTGGACGTGATCCGGTCGACGCCCAAGCTGCAGCTGGCCAACTATACGATGTGGAAGGCCCTGGAAGCTCTGGACGGCGCCCGTGTGCCGCAGTCCCAGCAGCCGGATATTTGGTGTGTCCAGCTCGCCCAGCAGTACTTCCCCCAGCAGCTGGAGAGCCTGTTCCACCGCAACTACAACCACATGCAGATGATCAACGAGCTGCAGTCGACGTGGTCGGACATCAAGCGCGTGTTCCGCGAGGATCTGCAGGCCTCCGAGCACCTCCACTGGCTCACGCTGGAGACGCGCCAGAAGGCCATCAGCAAGCTGGAGGCCCTGAAGCTGCAGTTCCGCACTCACGACGACAGCAAGCTAATCCGCCAGGTGCATGGACTCAACTTACATGCCGATCGTTTTTACCCGAACCTGGTCGATGTGCTCCAGTGGCAGACACAGCGGGGACTGGCCAAGCTAATGGAGGAGCCGGTGGCCGAGGACGAGGTGTACAAGCTGCCGCACTACGAGCTGCAAAAGAACCGCATCCAGGTGCCGATCACTTTCCTGCAGGCGCGGTTCTTCTGGGACCCTGCCTACCCTAATGCCCTCAAGTATGCCACCCTGGGTGTGCTCCTTGCCCGCCAGATGCTGCACGGATTCGATGGCGTGGGCCGGCGATACGATGCCTACGGCTACCAGAACAATTGGTGGGATGGCACCTCGGAGAGCTCGTACTCGAGGCGCACGCAGTGTTTCCAGGAGCAGTACGCCATCTTTGTGCAGTACCGGGAGAAGCCGGTGCAGGACAAGGACTTGCTCCGTCGCGTTGTAGCCGACAATGGAGCTCTGGACATCGCCTATCGCGCCTACCAGCAGTGGCTGAAGAACGCGGCCGAGACCCCGGTTATTTATCAACGGGAGCAACTGCCGCTCCTGGACCGCAACCACAATCAGCTATTCTACCTGGGCTACGCTCAGCTGTACTGCTCCGATTACCCGGAGACCGTGGACCGTTTCGATGAGCTGCCGGAGCATCTGCGCGTCAACACCGCCCTGTCCAACTCGCAGCAGTTTGCTAATGCCTATGCCTGCTCCCGCGAGGACAAGCTAAATGCCCGCTTCAAGTGTGCCCTCTTCTAAGAGGTGTTAATGGCCCTCCAAGCTCCATTGTTTATGTACTCTACCAGTTTCCAATAAAAGGTTTTATGCACTTTTCATTTATGGCCATGATTTGTAGGTGATCTTTTGTGTTTAATTTTGCAGATTGTATATTTTAATTCTTTGAAAGAAGATAAGATGTTCTTTCATGATTATAGAAATCACGATCACAATCTTCTAAAAAGTATAATTCCTCTGCGTCTAACAATTTTATCAATTGTCCACGTCATTTTATTGTTAAGTTTATAAATTTAACAACAGGTCTGCTTGTTTATTTATACTTCCAAAGGAAACAACTCTTTTGATAACTTATCAATGAGAAGATTCGTAAGAAAAAATAAGAGATAATTAAAAAAAAACTTCTATATATTCTTCCAAAATAAATCGATATATTAAAGTTGCGATAAATCTGTTATCTGTTTGTTTTATCGAGCTGTACGAAAGGAGAGTTTAAGCTCAACTTAGTTTCAACTTTAATTCCAGGAAATTAAGTTTAAGAGCTTATCAATAATTTAGTTTTACTATGTTTTAAATAAACATCGGTTAAAAAAAAAAAACAAATAAATAAAATAAAATTTGTTCCGATATTTTAATGTTAAATGCGTTAATTTGTATTTAACAAAATGTTGTATCAAATTTTACGATAGTTTCTATATGATATTAAACTCGGTATATATATATATATATATTGGATATATTGGACTTTCCTCTCGACATATACCCCTAAATTAATGCAATCATTCCTATGGCATTTTTAATATGTCATCGTCTCATGAAAAAAGCAACCTTTTATTACTTTATTGTTTAGTTTTTTTTTATACATATGGTATTAATCATCTCTCTCTTTCACTATCTATATATATGAAACACTTCTATTGAACACTTCTCTTTTGATAATATCTTTAAGAGAATATTCCAGAAACCCCAAGGAATCTGTAGCGAAAAAACTTTTGTAAGAACTATGATCTAAGCATGATTCTATGTAATGTTTACAAGGGTTCCATTCCAATCCAACTAATCACTCTCCGCGCCTGATCAACGCTCTCTTCGTTCGATAACCCCAACTGATCCCGGGCCATATCAACCAGCTCTCTCTCTCTCTCTATTTTCTGTGTGTAAGCTGCCTCAGAACAGCGAGCCAGATTGCCACTGAGTGTGCGAATGGCAGTCGATAGCTTCACCGAGCTCCGGCAGCATGTCGGACACGTCTTGGCAGAGACTGTTCCTGTCCTTGTGGCTGCTCTGGCCGGCGTTTCTCCAGCAGATTGCCTTGGTTTCTGGGGAGGATGCACCGGCATTCCAGCGCATCTACCAAACGGAGAAGACGGTGCGACGAACTAAAGGACAGGAGATGCGCAGTTATGTAAACAAAAGCATTGATCCCTGTGTGGACTTCTATGCCTATGCCTGTGGCAATTGGCGATCGACATCTACGCCCCAGGAACAGATAGCACAGCAGACGGACCGGGAACTCATGTTACTCTTACAGGAGAGCGTCATGCGAGAGGACAGCCCGTTGGCGCGACAGTCCAAGGAGTTCTTCAAGTCCTGCCTGACGGCACAGGCTGACCAGAGCCAGCAGCAGCAGCAGTTCCTCAGCGACTTTATCACCCAAAACGGTGGATTCCCAGCTGTTCCCGGCTCCCAGTGGGCGGTGCACCACCACGATTACGACTGGCTAAGGATTCTGGGTGGCCTGCGACACCGCTACGGAATGGACATCCTCATCGGACTCCGGGTGGGCTATAACTATGAAAGCGTCTTCGAGAACAGCCTGTACTTGAGCGAACCGAGCACTGTGATTCCGCGGGAGCTGTGCACCCAGAATCGCTCGGACATAAGAGACTCTGTTTATGAGCCACTCGAGCGACGGGTGGCGCGTGAACTGAAGATCTGGCTGGCTCTGGGCAATGAGGAATCCGCCCGCCTGGCCGCCGACATCCTCACATTCGAACATGAGCTTTGCGGCGGCATGAGCGGTGGCTCCCAGAATCCCTGGGATGCCGAGGCGCAGCTATACGCGGCGAACTACACCCGCAAGACCCTGCCCGAGCTCGGGCAGCTTTTTGACCTAAATCTGGAATCTTATGTGACCGCCAGCTATGATCAGGTGATCTTCAAGCCCGTCTACATGGCAGCTCCGGAGTACTATCGCCAACTGAAGCGCACAGTGGCTGCCCACAATATGAGTCTGGTGGCCAATTACATCATGTACCGAGCGATATCATATCTGAATTTTCCCATGGACGAACGGCCCCAGTTGAGGAAGGGAGTGTGCTTGGAGCGCGTCAAGGAGTTGATGCCCAGTGCCTTGGGTGAACTCTATGCCCGCCAGTTTGGCGCTGAGGAAACGAGGAAAGACCTGGACAGCCTCTTTGAGACACTGCAGATGGCCATGAGGAAAAGTCTGAGTGCGGAGTGGTTGGAGGAGGTCAGTCGACGGGTAGCCCAGCGGAAGCTGCAGGATCTTAAGCTGCAGCTGCCCAGCTACGAGCGTCCGCCGGTTCTCAGGCTGCAGCTAGAGCGTGCCAACTATTGGAACAATCTGCGCGATCTGCTGAAGGCGGTTCAGTCGCAGCGAAGGAACCAGCTCTTCGAGGAATTCCCGCTAGCACCGCACGATCCCGTTGAGGCCTTCGAGGCCAGGGTTCGCCTAAGACCAGTGCAACGCCGCTTGGACATGGGATTGGCCCTACTTCAGCCGCCGGCTTACAACCATCATTATGGCCACCCCTATCGCTATGCCACTTTGGGTCTGAAGCTCGCCCAGCAGCTGGTAATGGCCTTCGATGATCCCCACTGGTCGGTGGGGCTGCATGAACTGGATAATTGGGATGGCAACACCGCCTGGAAGTACCATCTGCGAAGCGACTGCTTCGCCCGCCAGGTGGCACACTACCTAAGAGCTAACTCAACCGCCACCAGGCAGCTGATCACGGACAGTGCCGCCCTGAACGTTGCCTTCCAGGCCTATCTCATCTGGTTGGGCTTTCAGGAACCTAACAATGACTTGGACATGCTGCTCAATGAAACGCTGCCGGGTGTGGATTACACAAACACCGCCCTGTTCTTTGTAGCCTTCGCCCAGCGGCATTGCAATGTGGAGGAATTTCGTCCTAAAGACGAAGAAGCGGCCACTGGGGGTTGGCTCTACAGTGCACGGCAGAATCACACTTGGACGCGGCTCCGAGTGAATGGACCCTTGCGGAATTCAGTGGAGTTCGCCAAGGATTTTAGGTGTCCAATTGGGTCACCCATGAATCCAGCCACTAAGTGCAATATATACTAAGACCAATTATAAGGAAAAGCTAACTAATATCTATATAATACCTGAAATATACTGTACTGTACTGTTTGTAATCACATTTGTTGTTTATTTTAATGTGATGTTCAGGGTTTAAATCACTAAAAATAGTCTAGTTTTCCTGTTGCTTGTGGGAAAAGCTTCTGTTTGTGGGAAAAACTACCACTCCCTTTTTCTCGGGAATGAGAATTACAACATTCGTTGATAGGAGGAAAACCTTGTCACCAAGCGATTTGTGTTGATTTCCTCCTATCAATGCCAAGTTCTCGGCTCGTGAGGCCAGGTTTGTTAACTTCTCTCGCGGATTTCAGAGCCCCGTTTGGGTGCGATAACCTCCAGGGACTCCAGAGAGCGAACTTGACCCAATTCTCGCAGGTTCAAGTCTCAGCCTATAGAAGCTTCCGATCCGTGGCTTTATCAAGCCTCGAAAAACAGCAGCTCAGTCGATTTTTTAACGCCAAGATGGGAGCTACCAGAAGCGCTTGGCTCACTTTGCTGCTCAAGTGGCTATTGCTCATTACCGTCGTGAATGGAGCCCGGCAGAATAATTTCAATAGCATTCCACGAATGCAGATGCAGGGCGGAGCCAGGCCGGATACTCGGGAGGAGCACATGGCGCGCCAACTGATGGCCTCCGATATGCAAAAGTACATGAACCTGAGCGCCGATCCCTGCACCGACTTCTTCGAGTACGCCTGCGGTCACTGGGGAGACTTCCACAAGCGGCAGCTGCGTCTGGGTGATCTGTACACCGCCCAGCAAGTGATGGAGACCAGGATCTCGGATCAGTTGCAGCAGCTGCTCTCACAACCACTGCCGCCGCAGCGTCACCCGAATGGCTATAGTGAACCCAGTATGGCCAATGTGCGGAAGGTTCGAGCCTTCTACGAATCCTGTGTAGCCGTGGAGGCGAATGCTGCCGAGAGGCGCCGTTTCCTCATGAAGATCCTCAAAGACAATGGCGGACTGCGCAATGTTCAGAACTCCAACTGGCAGCACAACCGCCATTGGATTCAGACTCTGGCCGACTTGAAGAGGAGATATGGACTGGACATACTGCTGGGACTGGAAATCGATCTGAACCTGCAGAATATGCAGGGGAATAGCATATACTTTGGAGAGCCAAAGCTCACCATAATTCCCGAGGAGCACTGCAATGCGGCAGCCACCAGAGAGGCTCGAGTGCAGGACAAGGTCTACGAGCAGGTCCAAGAGCAGGTAGCGGAGAACCTACGGGATTGGTTTGGTGTGGATACGGGTGAGGCTGCCCGCTTTGCCGGAGACTTAATACGCTTTGAATTTGAGCTCTGCAAGCGAATGAGGCAGCAGGATATTCAAGTGACGGAGGAAGAATCCCCACCGCTCACTGGCGGTCCAATGTTTGGAGCTCGCTCCCGAACAGGCCAGGATCGATTGCATCGCCAAAGGGGAGGAATGAATCTCCAGGAACTGACCAACGAAATGGGCAATCTGCTGGACTTTAAGATGTTTGTGGAGATAATCTTAGAGAGCCCCTACCCGAGTTCGGTCTACATGCGTTCCCCAGAGTATATAAAGCACATGGTCCAGACCGTGAAGGTCAACAATCGACTAACCGTTGGCGGGTACATTATCTACGTGGCTCTCAACCAGCTCAACCAACCCCCGGAAGAACCTCCATCACAGCGCGCTCGCCAGTGTGTCCAGGTGACTCAGCAACTCTTCCCCCAAGTTCTGGGCGAGATGTTCCAGCGCCATGTGCAGCGAGACAATGCCAAACACGACCTGGACGCCGTCTTCCGCGATGTGATCAAGGCGCTCGAGCAGCAGATGCGTGTGGAATGGCTGGACGAGAACGATCGCAGGGCGGTCAGAACTAGACTCTCCCAGTATCGCGCCCTGCTTCCGGATTACCAGAGTTTGGACCTCTCCGAATTGCAGTTCCAAAAACAGGACGACTACTGGCGTCGCCTAGAGATTGTGCTCAAATATCGCTCTCGACGGCAGTTCGAGAGCTTGAGGGGCAACGATTTTGGGCAGGACTTGGACGGTATCCTGGAAGCCTTCGAAGTGCGTACAGCATTGGCTCCCCGCCAGCAGGCAGTTCTCGTTGGATGGGGTCTTCTCCAAACGCCCTACTACAATTACTTCTATCCCAGGGCGCTCAAGTACGCCCTGTTGGGTCAGCGACTGGCCAGCGCCCTGGTCCAGGCCTTCGACGACGAGGGCTGGAACCGTCACCCACAAGCCACCACCCAGTGGAATGAGCTGACCATGGCGGGATACCGAAACGTCAGCGAATGCCAGCGAGCTCAGTACAGTAGCTACCTTTACAATGAACCGGGCGAGTTCAGGAACGTCACGAGATTAAGGGAGATTATAGCCGAGGGCAGTGGTCTCAACATTGCCTTCAAGGCCTATCTGGAGTGGCTGGAGCAGCAGGACCACAGGCTGGGTGCTCTTCTTGAGAAGGAGACTCTTCCTCAACTGAACTTCAGCAATACGCAGCTGTTCTTCCTGTACTTTGCACAATCGCGTTGCTGGGCGAAGGATAACCAGGAAGCCATCCTGGACTCGATGCCCCTAATGCAGCACACACCGCATCGATGGGATATCAATGGTCCCCTTAGCAACTCAGCGGAGTTCGGACGGGAGTTTGGCTGTGCTCTGGGCACACCCATGAACAGCGGGGACAAGTGTTTGGTCTACTGATGATGAAAATAAAGAAGGTAAAGCCTGGGATCTATTGAATTATTATTGGTGGAAAACTTTCAGTTTCGTTGGAGGCAAAAATCAATTCCCACTAAACTAAGGCTATCTCCGAGCGACTTGTTTCGGTTTTATCTCTCAATGCCAAGTTCTCGGACCGTGAGGTCGAGTTTGTTTACTTCTCGCGCGAATTTCCTAGCTTCGACTAGCTGCGGCGATAAGCCGTAGGTGATGAGAGCACGCTGGACGCGATTCTCTCAGGTGTGAGGCCAATCTGTCTATTATCAACAATACGAGCAGCGCACTTTAGTCTACTTTTCAACGCCAAGATGAGATCTTCGAGTAGCGCTGCCTGGAATGCGCTTCTAACATTGCTAATCTGCGCGATCCAGCTCAGCAGCGTGATTGGAGTCCGCTCCCGACTCAAGCCGGGTTCTCGAGAGGAGCAGATGGTGCGCCAACGCATGTCATCGGATATGGAGAAGTACATGAACCAGAGCGCGGATCCCTGCACGGATTTTTTCGAGTTCGCCTGCGGCAATTGGGGTGACCCTTACACCGCCCATCAGCTGATGGAGAACCGAATCTCGGAGCAGTTGCAGCAGCTGCTCACGGAACCGCTGCCACCGCAGCATCACCCGAACGGTTACAGTGGCCAAAGTTTGGCAAATGTGAGGAAGGTTCGAGCCTTCTACGAGTCCTGTGTGGCCGTGGAAGCGAATGCTGCCGAAAGAAGTCGCTTTCTTCTGAAGATTCTCCAGGACAATGGCGGCTTACGCAATGTTCAGAACTCCAATTGGCAACATAACCGCCAGTGGCTACAAACTCTTGCCGAATTAAGGAGAAAATACGGACTGGACATACTTCTAGGACTAGATATCGATCAGAACCCACAGCAGACGCAGGTGAATAGCATATATTTTGGGAAGCCCAAGCTCACCATTATTCCGGAGGAGAATTGTAATGCATTTGTCACTCAAGGAGATCGGGTAAAGGAAGAGATCTATGAGCAGATACAGCAGCAAGTGGCGGAAGACATGCAGAATTGGTTTGCCTTGGACCCTGGGGAAGCTTCTCGCTTTGGCGGAGACATAGTGCGCTTTGAATTCGAACTCTGCAAGGGCATGCAAGTGGAAGACATTGAAGAACCCGAAGATGAATCGCCAAGAGCACTTTTCCTATACGGAGCACGGTCTCGACCGGCTCAGAGACAATCAAATCGCCGGAAAGGGGGAATGACTCTCGCCGAACTCACCAGCGAAATGGGTAATCTACTCGACTTTAAATTATTTGTGGAGATCATCTTAGAGAACCTATACCTGGGTGCAGTTCACCTGAGATCACCGGAGTACATAAAGCATCTTATAAGGACAGTGAAGTCTAACAACCACATCACTCTTAATTGGTACATTATCTACGTGGCGCTCAACGAACTCAACCAGCCTCCAGAAGAACCTCCATCGCAACGAGCTCGCCAGTGCGTCCAAGTCACGCAGCATCTCTTTCCCCAAGTGCTGGGTGAGATGTTCCAGCGCCATGTGCAGCGTGACAATGCCAAGCATGACCTGGATGCAGTCTTCACCGATGTGGTCAGGGCTTTCCAACAGCAAATGCATGTGGAATGGCTGGACGAGGGCGATCGAAGGGCGGCCAGAACTCGACTCTCTCAGTATCGATTCCTCCTTCCGAACTATCAGAATCTTGATCTATCCGACTTGCAGTTCCACAAACGACAGGACTACTGGAGTCGCTTAGAGATTGTTCTGAAATATCGATCCGACCAGCAATTTGAAAGATTGAGGGGAACTGATAATGGTGAGGACTTGGATGGTCTTCTGGATGCCTTCGAAGTGCGGACAGCGTTGGCTGTACGACAGCAGGCGGTTCTGGTTGGATGGGGTCTCCTCCAGGCTCCTTTCTACAACTACTACTATCCCAGAGCCCTGAAATACGCCTTGTTGGGTCAGCGATTGGCCAGTTCCTTGGTCCAGGCTTTTCTCGACGAGGAAAGGAACCAGTGGAATGAGCTGACCATGGCGGGATATCGAAACGTAAGCGAATGCCAGCGGGCTCAGTACAGTAGCTACCTATACAATGAACCGGGAGAGTTCCGAGGCGCCACACGAGTAAGGGAGATCATTGCCGAAGGCAGTGGTCTCAAAATTGCATTCAAGGCCTATCTGGAGTGGCTGGAACAGCAAGACCACAGGGTGGGTCCCCTCCTGGAGAAGGAGACTCTTCCCCAGCTGAACTTCAGCAATACGCAGCTGTTCTTCCTGTACTTTGCACAGACGCGTTGCTGGGCAAAGGACAACCAGGAAGCTATCCTGGACTCGATGCCACTAATGCAGCACACTCTAGAGCGTTGGGACGTGAATGGACCACTGAGCAACTCTGCGGAGTTCGGACGGGAGTTTGGCTGTGCTCTGGGCACACCCATGAACAACGGAGACAAGTGTTTGGTCTACTGATGACCATGCGTCGGTAATAAAACAGTAAAACAGAAGAGTAAGTCAAGAGTGGAGTTATTGATTGAAGTGGAGGAGGCCAAGTGTTTCTAGTTTCTTACTTGGGAAAGAGGAGAAAACTAAATGAAAATTGAAATGAGAACCTATTTAAAATTTCCAATATTGCTGCATTTATGAAATTCTATATCGCAGGGAGTGGGGTTAAGAGGCCAGGCTGATCGATTACTTAAACTGCAAGCCAAGATTTCTTTAAATATCGATGCTCTTGAGCACAGCTTGACGTGTCTACGGCCTGGGCTGGGTTTTTAAGCACTCAAGCACGCAGCGTTCGTTCCAAGCATTTTCAGTAAGAGATATGGGCCCTCGTTAATACCCATTCATCGCATGTGTGGGCAGATCTCTCGACCTTGAACCGTCAATCGATTGCTCGTGGCCATATGGGATGCGGATGCGGGTAGCACGCATTTCCGCTCTGTGTAACATAAAGCTTACCTGCAACGACAAAAGAATCAAAGGGAATTATTAGCATCTTGCAACAAGCATGAATTAAACTTAAATTGTAAATGTAAATTGAGAAATTATAATAATGGAGACCTAAATATCGATATATGGCATAAAATTAAGTACAAGAGAACTTTATTAACCTTTACTGATCTCAGATAAAACCATAATTTGCATAATTTTCATGCGAAAATCTATACCGACATTTTCTATGAGATTTTCCCCAGAGACTAGTGTTTGCAGAAACATTTTTCGAGTGCATTCTACTGGCTAGATTCGCAGTTAAGCATCTCATTGATTTCAAATGGAACGGAAGTGCGCCATGGCCAGTGCATAATATTCTGTAATCTCTTGGAGCGTGTCATCTATTACTGTTGGGCGAAAATGGCATATAATTTGGCGAATCAATGCGTCATGGGACACACTATAGCTTTGAATAATGGTGGAAATAAGTGTGTAATCGCTTAAAAGACAAAAAGAGAAAACAAAAACCTAATAAAACAGGCCCCAGCAAAGTCATTTTCAATTCACGTTCGTAGGAAAAAAAAGATGCCATGGTCTCGGGTATATCATTATGAACGCCGCAAAACAAATGGGGAAAATGTTCGCACAACGGCCATAAAGTGACGCGGAATACCAAGCAAATGTCTTTAGTCTCTTCAGCGGCTCCCGCGGCACCTTTAAGTATCTCGCTTCCCCCACAATTATCAGACTTTGACGAGACAAAAACCATCGAGTTGGCGTCGTCGGCTCCGTTTGTTGGCAGCTAATCAGCGAAAAGAGAAAGAAACTGCCTCAAACGGAAGCTTTTGGGAAAGCCAATAAGCAATAATTAACAGATAAACCATAAAAAATAACGATGCAGGGGGCTTTGCATATTTTAATCAAAGGAACAGTGGGTATTCTTCGCCAGAATCGCATTTAAGAAATAGAATTGCCTACGCCTACGTCTGTAACCGGATTTCACACAAGGTGTGGCTCCGTTTTGGATCCTTTACCCGTCCGGTTTTGGCTCTTTGAAAGCGGCTTAATGAAGCTTTATTTACAGACACAATGGCGGAGATTGTGAAGTCCCATATGCATACATGCTTGCATTAGTTATGCAACATATATTTCCAACATATCATCACATGCATTCCCCCCTTAAGAGCCATAAATTTGACAAAGCTTACAGCGGCCTCAACTTTAGAGAAAGACAATCCCGAAACTCGAATGAAAATGTGAGAAAAATCGACAGAAAAAAGGCAGTGGACAAAAACGAAAACAGAAATAAACGGCGCGCACGAGTCAATTTGATTAATCAACTTTACAAAGTTCCCAATAAATCAAGCACAAGTATTTAAACAAGACAGACGCTGGGCAAATGACCCAGTTTCCTGCCCCTATCTATGCCTGTCTGCCAGCCATCGTGGGTCTTCGAGTGGCATTACCAATCTATGCCAAGTGACTCCAAAAAGAAGAGGCACCACTGCCGAATCCCCCGGGCACGTTCTTAATACTGTGTGTGTGTATGTGTTTGAGAACCGATTCAATATTTCATTCACACATTTTTAACCCAAATACGAAAATGTCTTTACATTAGTTTCCATAAAAACAAACAACAGCAGCGGGCGGGATGAGTGGAAGTACCCTAAACTAAGTGGTTCTACACATGTTGAGCGGCATTCCAACAAATTGATCTTGAATGTGGCCAACACATAGATCAATGGATGGCCAGCAGGTGTGGCATTCCTGTCGGCCGGAAAACCAATAGAGAAAAAGTGCTTGTACTTCATTACTTCATTTGTGGTCGGGACAGGTCCGTTCCACAATCTTTCTCAGGGAAGCTGGGAGCAGGGAGCTCATATATCATACGAAACTCGGTGCAAACAGTTTTGTAATACGAAACGAGAGCGAAGCTTGGGGAACGTGTACATATGTGTATGTACATAATATCTCGACACATATTGCTTCAGAGTTATTATTATATCTCTGCGGCAAACTTCGCATGTGGGCGGCAACGCCTCTGGCTCTGGCCTGTCATATATGGCCTCCATTTATTCACCGTGCACTATGTACGGGTTATAAATACTTTACATGCGACTTTGGCAAGCCATAAGTAATGAAATTTATTTCTCATTCAATTGAATTCTTTCTAGATGTAGGTATGGGGCTCCGAGGAGCGCCCATATTTAGTTTTGTCCAAAACAATTTGTCATTATTCTAAGGCATTACATATTAAAGGCGGCACTGTGGGCTGAATAGAAGAAAATGTCATTTAAATGGCGAAATCCAAGGGGTATTATGATGGGTATATGAGGGACAGATACTATTTTCGTTCCTCTTTTTTCTCAACTTTTATTTAACAAAGAAACACTTTTTTAATGGGGTTTGTTTGTTATCTTTATATGCACATTAATCTGTAAAGAATGTGGTTTATGTTGGTTTAAAAAAAAACTTGATGACAGGCGTATCAGGCTTAAGAAATTTCTTGTCGTCACCTTTGGAAGCTTTACGAAATATTACAATTCAAGTGAATTTTGTTACCTAATTATTTAAGGCATAGGAACTTGGGTTATATTATTAAATGGACCCCCTAAAACCACTTAATATTTCAAAATAATTGTAATATTTCATATATAAATGATATTTCTAACCAATTTGTAATTATTAAACCTTTATCTTGCTTAAAAGAACATGAGTAGGCTGCAAACAAGAACATATGCACATTCTGCTTGCAGAAATGATTCACCTTAGGTGGAAATTGATATAGTCACATCTTTTTTTGCGGTGTGGTTAGCAATCTGATTAGTCCTGAAACTCCATAAATATTGCATACGTGTTCAATTAACTGAAGGCAACTGACTGCACTCCTTAGGGGGGTGATCCAAAAGGGTCGACTCTAATAAATAAGGGCCAAGCCTATGGGGGTATCCTTGCAACCCGGAGGGTGGCCACCGCGTGGAACAACCCTCTTCCGCCAGCTGGCAGCTGTTGTGCCTTTAAAAATGGCATTTGCGACCGCTTGGGCCGCTGCAAAACTACAACTTGGGGAGTACGGGGCCAGTGACTGTGACTCAGTGGCGGGCAATTGGGGAACGGAATCAATTGCACACCGCACGCAGCAAAAAAAGAAGCGGATATCTGCGGGTAAAGGTAGCATGTCAAGGAAACGGCGCTGGAAGACCACCACACACCACCACCCCCAAAATTAAGGCTGAGAAACAGCTGAGAGGCGGAAAAGAGAGCAGCGCTCTCATTGTAAAAATCGATTTTTCAAAACAAACTCAAACTGGTGGCCGCCTTGGGCGAATAAATTCACTGATGAAAACGCCAATTACCTTTACAAAACATAAATCTTCGTCAGACCAAGCTGGAAAAATCCATGGAAAATCAAGTGTATCTGCAGAGTGACTGCTGTATCCGTTGAATACTTTCGCAGGCTTTGTTACAGCGTAAACAATTGATAATTTTATTGAGCACAAAAAAACACAAGGCAGCTGAAGTTAAGCTAAATTCTCACACAAAATATGATTTCGAAATGCACTTCACGCACTAAACTGGAAATGGAAAGGCACACACGGCCCTTTCCCTTCGGCGAGATGGCATTCGGGCCAAGTGGGTGTGGTGAGTTTCCCTTGGACCTCTGGCCCAGGACTTATCGATTTGGCAATTAGTCGCGTGCAAAACTTCCAAGTAAATCCACTACGACTTTCAGCTTTACAATTGCTTTATCGTCCGCGACTTGGGGCAACGCAAAAATAAAGAATTTAATTTTGAATTCCACGGGGGGATACACACGATAAGGCGATTTCCACCGACCGAGTAGCACCGAACCACGAGTAGTCACTCCACACTCAGCGAGCAGCAGCGTCGTCGACCGTCGATGGCGATGTGTGGCGCCGCTTTGTAGCTCAGTTGAGCGCTACGCTCGCACGCTCATGCTCACTCTCTCATGCTCTCACTCCGCCAGTTATGCTGGCGCTGTCCGCGCAGCATAGGCGGTGGCAGCGGCAGAGCAGCCAGCGGCAGGCCCCCCAATTTTCCAACACAGAAAAAAATATCTCGTGTATTACCAACAGATTTTAGGCATTTGTTTGTTAACTAACAAGAAATGATAATTATTAGAAAAATATTTCAAATACAAAAGTCAATTTGCCCATGATTTTATATATAATAATGATCCCAAAAGCTTGAAAATAAATATCTACCAGTATTAAAATAACATTTTCTTTGTGCGTCTTATCTTTAAGACCCAAAAGTCAAACACAAAATCTTGACAACCTATTACGATAGGAAAGAACAAATATTTATAATAAATACTAATAAATCTTAGGTAGCTTCAGTGGTGAATTCTAGGAAATTGTAGTATATATATCATATCATACTTTAATATATCTTTTTTTACTGCAACTCTCTAATTAATTTATTCATCAAGCCAAATAAGAAAAGTTGGCCGGAAATTATGTATGCAATTTCTACGGAAGTTGTTCTCAAATTTACATTTTTAATTAAAAAAACATATTTATATTTCCTAAAGTGGTTTTAATATTGTTATTCGTTTAGTTAGCTATCTTAAAATATTCATAAAAGGCATTAAACAATAGAACAGACTTCACAAACAACTTATCGGGTACATACTTGTTGTACATAAAGATAGCTAGTTTTCTCCTTATCACCTACATTATGCTTAAATAGCATGTTATGTATCTTAGAAGATATGTACCGTAGAAGATTCAAACTCTAATAAAATAAAGCTTAATTAAGTAAATTTTATTCGTAATAAGATACCTGGATACCAGGAAGTAACTCACATTTATAGAGACCACTTTAAGCTTTCTACGTAAAGAGTCTTATTTTTAATGTCCTATAAAGTGTACGCACCTGAAAGGGAAGTCGACTTAATAGAGTGCCACTGAGCACCAGTTAAAATAAGAGACCCACTGTTAGAGTATCCCAAGCAACAATGTCAAGCGGGCAATCCACAAAGCGATACTCAGATTCATAGAGCGAGGGAGAGCCTCTGCAACTCAGCAAAACTGGAGCACTGAGCTCCGACTGATAGCCGACGGCGGCATGACACACAGCCGCCTATGACTAGAGCCCAAGTATGTAGCTGTACGCGTTGGTGTGCGTGATGATAAGCGGACGGAAAATCGAATCGTACGCTCTTCGATCAATAACCGAAAAGTAAACAAGCCGGGAGGGGAGAATAAAGAAAACCCAAAACCGACGATCGGTCACGCATGCGCCCGAACACAGCCGAATTACCAAAGCGTGCTTTGGCCCACTGGCAACTGTTTAAAGAACTGCTTTCCTTGGGGGTTGACATTTCCAAGACTATCCGCATTCTATGCAGATTAGCCCCGCCGCTAAACGCAATGAGTTTCCCAACTGCACTAGCGCAGAGAACCCGTTTCGAGGTTAATGACACAATCAGACATCGGCCGACATACTTTGTTGGAGTATCGTATCAGTCATTACCTAACATTCGCGCACAGATGAGCTAACGATCTACTAGCAGCGGCGGTCAATCAGCAAACACGCAATATGCCAACCTACGAATTTACGGACTGGCAGTTCCAAGATGAGCAAAGAATTCCGACAAAGCCAAAACTAATGGACATGCAATGCGCAGCGAATTAGGAAAGATACTTTTCACGGTAGCCAACTTTCAGTTATCAGCGAAAGAAAGTGTGCCCAATTGAATTAACAAGACGGGGCAAATGGGAAATTTCCTAAAGACAATTTGTCGTCGAGGTGAAAACTGTACAGAATTAAATATTTCTTGAAGGTATTAAATAGGTAAAGTGCTTTGGAAAAATGTTCTAAATACTATAAGCAATGGAAAGCTATTTCTCTTAGTTTATATTTACAACCTAAACCTACTAAACTCTCAAAAAAAATACAAGAAATATAAATGTAGCATGTTGGTTCAAGGTTTAGGTACAAATATAATTGGATCGGTGAAATACGGGGGGTTTTCCTACTTCTTTAGTTATGCTTCAAAGATTATTCCATTTTAGGAAACTAGTCCCCAGCCCTGGCAACCGAAAACACACCTCAAGGTACAAGTTACCGCTCTGGAAAAGCGATTTTCCAATGCGCAGGCGCACTGGCAGCCAGGAAATAATGGTAAAATGAGAGGCAGAAAATGGGAGAGCAAAAGCAGAGCATAATGAAAATGTGTTACAGCCATTTGGCGGCCATAAAGGTAGGGAATCTGCATAAGCTGCCTACGCCAAGTTTTGATGAATCATTTTGGATTGGGTTAGGCATGCAACCCGGTGGGGGGTGGGCGGAAAGCGAGTTGGACTAAGGATGGCAGTGGGTGTAGAAATGGGTGGTTTTTGGGCTGGGGTTGAGTCATTGCCTGCCCGAAGGAATACATAATTCATCGGGCCAGACTGCGTGCCTGCCACCTAATGGCAGCTGTTAGAGGTGGCCAGAGACTGACCGACCAGGAATAGCAGTTGGAGAAGCTAGTTTGTAAACAGGCAAACACTTTTATCGACACGATATCTTCATGATATTAGAATATATAACGACTTCCGGCATTACACAAACGAGAAAGGTTGCCCAAATGGAAATCAATCGCGAGGGTCATTAGAGGGCCAGAAGAACTCCGTGCGTCGGGTTCCACGCCATTGAAATGCAAATGAGTTGTTGTAGTTTTTCTCCCAAGAATCAAGGGGAACTGCCGCCGCCGCCGCCGTTGATTGGAAAAGCGTACGCCAAGATACGGCTGAGGTCGAACCCAATCGCATCGATACGTTTGAATGCGCAGAGATTTACGGTGTGACTTCAGAGTCCAAAGCTTGATTATGACGCTATGTCTTTCTATAAACAAAAGCGAAGCTTTTTGTCAGCGTCAAGCTCGGATTACTGTTGATGTTTTTTTTTTGTTTTGTTATTTTTTCTTCTGTATTTCAATACGGCGTTCGAAACGAGTTTAAGGAAAAGACAACAAAGGTAACCGAGTTATTTCTTAGTCACTAAAAAATACAACTGCAGGCCAACTTCCTACACCGAGCTTGTCCCAATTTAAGCTGTTAATATAATTAAGATTTGACACATTTATGCAAAGATCCAGAAAGTGAGCTAAGTAATAAGAAGTTAATTTTGAGAGATTTACCAGGGATCTTTGGAAACCATTAAAAATAATAGATATTCTTGTGAGTTGAAGTACAGTGAACTAGCACTATAATTAAAAAATAAAGCCTTTTGATTTCATTTAATACATTTGCTATATTCAGGCGACTAGGGTATTATATAAAGATAAAATATTTATAGTTTGTTTGCATTATATAATCTGCAATAAACAATAAATATTAAGGTAAATTAAGATATTCGAAGATGCAACTTGAAAGCTACTAGATAAATAAACAAGAAATCCTAACTAATAAATAAATGAAGTGATTTATACCAAGTTATCCTTCATCATCCTGACTCTTCTACTGTTTTCCTCTTATGGAAGCTTGACTGTGAAGCCGAAAGGAACTCCTACAGCAAACCTCGCTCATGGCTAGCGATAATTATCAAGTTAATAGCTCCACACTAATTAGTCAGGTGCTCGGAATGGGCGACAAGGGGTGGTAAGACCCTAGGTCGCGGACCGAAAATAAAAACAAGCTACATTTTAACGCGATCCAATGTAAAAACGAAAGCGATACGATTTTCGGCGAGGAAAATCAAATCCGACGGCGACGAGAAACCCATTTGGACTGGGTGTGGGAATGGGACGAAATAGAGGAAGCTGGAGCTCGAAAGCGATCCAAATGCCAGCGAATGGGTAAATTAAATCACAGCACCAGCATCAGCATCAGGCGGCAGCAAATCAACTTAATGACGACGGCTGGCAACTTTTCCAACGGTTTTATCTGGCGAGGCGATCGTGAGGTGAAATGAATTTAAGTTGCTTTTGCAGCAGCAGCCGTAGCCGACACACAATGGGCGGCAACAACAATATGCCTGGATAAAAAATCGATGAGTGCTCAATTAACTGTTATTCGCACACACACTCACACACACAGACAAGCGCCCACATTGTAGTACGCCCACACACACTCTCAAAAACAATAAATATTACGCACAAATGCAGATGTGATATTTTACCTTTTTCAGCTGCGTTTTGCTGCCTTTTGGCAATTGCCTCTCAACAAAACAACATTTGGAGGGGTATTCGGTGTGTGTTTGTGTGTGTATTTTTCTTCGCCTCCTACTTGTCCGCAAGTGCCACTCCCACTCCGATTGGCTCTTGCAGTTTTCCTTTCAGTGGTAGGGCTTGCGTTCGTTGCCAAAATTACTTTTCACCACACTGCCTAATATAATTTACTTTTGCTTTGTACTTTTGCAGTTATGTCAACTCCCTTTCGCGGCGTCTTTTGTTGTTGTGATTGCAAAAATATTTCATGTAAATTATGAGCAGTGTGGTTGTTGTTGCTGCAGGTGGTTTAAACACTCGCGTTCGTTTGATCTACGTGGTTTCGTATGCACTAGGTGCCGCACGCATAATTTGCGGACTGCAAATCGTCGTTTTCTTAAGTTATTCGTTAGTAATTTGGCTATTAATTGGTTTTAACACGGAGAAAACTTTCGACGTTTCTTGTTGGTTTTCTTATAATGTTACCCTCGACTGAAAAGAAACGGTAGCTGGTCATACTTTGTTCAACGTTAACGTAATCAAACGACGTAAAGTTATCGAAAACGTAATTTTTTTGTCGTAAGGGAAATGCGTATGGTTCTGATGTCTGGCAACGCCGTTCCCAAAGATTTCATAGGCGTTCATTAGCCTTTCTTGAGGGTTTCCCGGCGTTTTACAGAGAAAAATCACAATTTTTGCCCGATTCCAGAGCTGTTCCTTATATTAAGCTGCAGTGGTGGGAATAGGAAGAGCTAGTTGGTTTCAAAGTATGCCAGCACCAAAGTAAAAACCGATTTTTGATCGATTTATGTGTGACCAGCTACGGTAAATCCGCTCATCGATATTAACAAAATATAAAACGACCAGAAATTTGTTTACCTTAATAAAATGATTATTAAAAGCTTAGCATTAGCATTATTAATAAGTTTTGGACGAGAAGCAGCAACAGAAGATGAGGGTCTCTGCAGTCCTGAACAGAAAACCTGTGGCCAAAACGAATCCGTGGACGTAAACGAGGATGAATGTGAGCAACTTGTTGCGGGCTGTACATTTATTTTAAACTTGTTCTTTATCATTTAGTTAGCTACCAGATCCGTCGGAAAATTAACAAGGCAATGATGGGATATAAGCCCTGCAGCAGTGATGCCAATTGCACCTGTCACTCGGCTGTTCTGAAGCGTGATCTGGCGCACTACAAGTCAACAGGTGTCACCCAGAAAATGATCGAAAGTTCGGCAAGATACGGCACCAAATACAAGGTTTACGGGCATCGCTTATACCGGGATCCGAGCTGCATGTTCCCGGCACGCTGCCAGGGCATCGAACACTTTCTCCTGCTGCTGGTAGCGACGCTGCCCAACATAGACCTGGTGATAAACACAAGGGACTACCCGCAACTTAATTCCGCCTGGGGCAACAGTGCCAGTGGTCCAGTATTCTCATTCTCCAAGACGAAGGAGTACCGCGACATCATGTATCCGGCGTGGACCTTCTGGGCCGGAGGACCGGCCACCAAACTGCATCCCCGAGGCATCGGGCGCTGGGATAAGATGCGCGATAAGCTGGAGAAGCGGGCAGCAGCCATTCCCTGGTCGCAAAAGCGAGAACTTGGCTTCTTTCGCGGCTCACGCACCTCCGACGAGCGGGATTCTCTTATCCTTCTGTCACGGCGAAGTCCGGATGTGGTGGAGGCTCAGTACACCAAGAACCAGGGCTGGAAGTCACCCAAGGACACACTAGATGCGCCGGCCGCGGACGAGGTCTCCTTTGAGGATCACTGCAAGTACAAGTACTTGTTCAATTTCCGAGGAGTGGCGGCCAGTTTCCGGCTGAAGCACTTGTTTCTCTGCAAGTCGCTAGTCTTTCATGTGGGCGATGAGTGGCAGGAGTTTTTCTACGATCAACTGAAGCCCTGGATTCACTATGTGCCACTCAAGAGCTATCCCAGCCAGCAGGAGTACGAGAACATCCTATTGTTCTTCAGGAAAAACGATGCCCTGGCCCAGGAAATCGCTCAGCGAGGATACGACTTTATCTGGCAGCACCTGCGCATGAAGGACATAAAGTGCTACTGGCGAAAGCTGCTCAAGAGCTATGCGAAGCTGCTGAAATACGAGGTGCAAGCAGATGATCAGCTAATCTATATAGGACACGGCAAGGATGAGCTTTAATTGAGACTAGATTGCGCTTTTTAAGGTAGTTTTGTGATTTTAAAAAATTTATAACTAGCATTCCGATAATCGAATATTATTGTAAGGTATTGAGCCAAGAATCTCTCATGAATTCATTCCATTTTAGGTTAAGTTAATAGAAAAGAGATAAGTAATTAACTGTGAGGAAAGATGTATTTTTTGTATTTTAGAAACCAGACATTCGTGTTATGACTCAAGGTTTTATTAAAAATATTTGGAAAAACATGTAAAATTAACAAAATTGTAACAATGACGACCGTGCAAGGGAGATTAATCTTCGTGGGAGCCCTTCTTCTGTGTTGTGCCTCGCAAACCTTAGCCGCCGAGGAGGATAAGTGCACCGCACTGGCACAATACCCGGACTCCAAGTGTAAGCAGTTGCCTTCGTCTAAGTAAGATATTAATGATTATTTCGAATCTTTTAGTTAGCTACGACCTTGTGCCGTATATTTTGCGGGCCCTGGCGGACTATCGACCGTGTGAACCTGGTGATCCGAAGTGTCTCTGCCATGTCCAGACCATCCAAAAGAGCTTGGAACCTTACAAGGGCAGCGGTATTACGCCGGCGATGATGAAGCAGTCGAAACGTTTCGGCACCTTATACAAGGTAATTCGTGCGCGAATCTATCGCCAGGAGAACTGCTCTCATCCCAAACGCTGTGAGAGTGTGGAGGAGTTGCTTTTGAATATTGCAGACGATCTGCCGGACCTGGAATTCGTTCTCAATGTGCGCGACTGGCCGCAAATTCACTTCCTATCGGGATTAAGTGGTCCCGTCTTCTCGTACTCGATCACCAGGCGGCATCTGGACATCATGTGTCCGGCTTGGTCATTTTGGACCGTCAATGCCCCGATTCTGCAAGACTATCCACACGGCCTGGGTCGCTGGGATTGGATGCGCCAGCATATGGCAGCTAGGGCGGCGAGGATTCCCTGGAGTGCAAAACGGTCGAAGGGATTTTTTCGGGGCTCACGATCTTCCCCTGAGCGCGACAATCTGGTTCTGCTCTCGCGCAGGTCTCCAGACTTGGTCGATGCCAAGTACACGGTGCATGTGGCGGGCGATATCCATGGAACTGAACCCGCCGAAGAGGTGCCCTTGATCGAGCACTGCCAGTACAAGTACCTCTTTAATTTTCCGGGCGTGGCTGCCAGTTTCCGACTCCGGCATATCCTACTCTGTCGCTCGCTGGTGATTCACATGGGCGATCATTGGCAGGAGTTCTTCTACAACCAGCTAAAACCATGGGTGCACTACGTTCCGGTCGCCAGCGATGCCGACGTGGATAAGCTGGCAGATTTAATGCTCTATCTGCGTGAGCACGATGACTTGGCGGAGGAGATTGCGGAAAGAGGTCATGAGTTCGTTTGGCTGCATCTGCGAATGGAGGATGTGCACTGCTATTGGCGGCAGTTGCTCCAGGAATACGCCCAGCTGCTGACCTATCAGGTTCATCTGGAGCCAGACTTCATTGAGGTATCCAACAAGAGAGCTCTGCAATTGTATCGCGGATAGTTAAAATTACAAAAATTAAAACAGGAAAAACATTTTTATAAATATGATAAAAGAATTTCAAATTCCAGTGTGACCACACCTCTACTTTGCCGGTGGTCCATTACGTTAACAGCTGTTGCAGTAGTTTTATTTTATTTATATTTATTTCTTGAATTGCACGGATTCCGCGCTATGGCAGCGCAATTAAATCCCTTCCGCAATGCCTTCCGGCTGCCGGCTACGCAGCGCGTCAACTGGTTCCCGGGCCACATGACCAAGGGAATGAGGCAAATCCAACAAAAACTTCGAACTGTGGACTGCATTGTCGAAATCCATGATGCACGCATCCCGCTGGCCGGCAGAAACTCCCAGTTCTTTGACACAATCACGGGTGGGTTTATCTAGTGTTCTGCTTCCCAAAAGTAAATCCTAAAGTCTTGTACACTCCAGGAAGTGGCGTTAAACCTCATATTCTGGTCCTGAACAAAGTCGATCTCCTGGGAGCGAAGCAGCAGAGGAGTGTCCTGCAGCAGCTAAGAGCGCAGCAACCCGGCCTCAAGCACATCCTGTTCACCAACTGCAAGGATCAACGGAACCATGGCGTGCTGGACATCCTACCGTTGGCCACTCGGCTTGTGGACGAGAGCAGTCGCTTTAATCGCACCCAAGCGGCCGAGCACAACATTATGATCATCGGAGTGCCCAATGTGGGCAAGAGCTCCATCATTAATGTGCTGCGGAATGTTCATCTAAAGAAAAAGAGTGCCGCCCGTGTGGGCGCGGTGGCAGGAATAACCCGAGCTGTCGGGGAACGCATCAAGATCCAGGAGAATCCACCCGTTTACATGATCGACACACCCGGTATCCTGCAGCCCTCGATCAAAGACGATGAAATGGGCATGAAGCTGGCTCTGGTCGGCTGCCTGCCGGATCACATCGTGGGCGAGGATCTCATAGCGGATTACCTGCTCTACTGGCTGAATCGACACCGGCGCTACGACTACGTGAAAATGTTGTCCCTTAGCTCCGGACCGAGCGATAACATCAGCGCCGTGCTGGCGGAGTACGCCCATCGTGAGGAGCTGTTCCACAAGGTCAAACAATTCGACGGCCGCGTGGAGGTGATGACCAATTTATTGGCGGCTGCCCGGAAGTTTATACACTTCTTCCGCACCGGCCAGCTGGGCAACATAAATCTGGACGAGCCCAGCGGTTTCAGATAGCTTTACAAAGTAGTAACTTAAGAGCTAAGAGTAAATATTGAACCGTTGAGTCCGATTGCGTCCTTATTGGGTCTCCGGCATGGGCACATCGATACCGATGTGACCGACGCCGGGCACTGGAATTGAATAAGAAACGCCCACGTTTCCCAGGTCGGTGTCGTCGGCGAGATCCATGGGGGTATGATGCTGGGGCACCTGGTCGACGGGCATAGCCAGGCTGTACTGCTCTGCTACATGATCCTGATCTTGGGCCACCTCTTGGTGGACCTCCACGGGAACGCTGCTAACGGGCGCGTAGCTCGTGCGTGAGGCCATCGAGCGCAACTCCTCCGGCACGCCTTTCATTCGACGCGCTATGTGGCCCGTGTAAGGCGCCATCTTTTGGTAGTATGCGATCAACATCTGGGGATCCTTCTCCGACAGCTGGCTGCTGGGCACCAAGTCAAACTCGTCACAGTACTGCCAGCGCACAAGGTACTTGATGCCCCCAGTGACATCTGTAGCGCCAACTATCTCGGCCAGCTCCAGGCCGCGCTCGTAGCCGCGTGGCTTCTGGATCTCCTCACACTTGGGCTTCTTCTCGCCGCGCTTCTTCGATTTGGCCCGCGACTCCTCGAATCGTTGGATTAGTGTTGGACAGTCGCAGTTCTCCTCCGGTTCCCAGGTGTTCTCCGTCGACGGAAAGCCGCGCCACTTGATGAAGTACTCCACCTTGCCGTCGCTGGTTATGCGCTTGTCCATGATGCGCTCCACCACAAAGTTTGTCTCGTTTTTAACCATTTCTACTTAAGTATTTACTTATTTTTTCGGATTGTTTACAATTATGGTATATGGGCTTGATTTCTTTTATGTGCGAACACACACACACAGGCGTATACGCGTTATCGAATATAAGTCGATTGCCGATAGGTTTGTTTGTATCGAAAATGTCGCTATTGTTTGAAATATGTTCAAGGATTATATACATTAATAATTAATATATAAATAGGGTGCCGTTGAACGTATTAATTTCGTATGGAATAGAAAGAAATATCGAGTTCGAAAAAATCGTATTGTTTTTCTAGACTTGTAGTGTACTCTATACCCCAAGACGAAAACTAGATGTTTGAATAAGCGACTGAAACAGCTGTTTCAATACAAATAAATTTTTCGATAAATTCAGTGTCCGCGGACGCTAAAAATAAAGAGTGAAATACTTTAGTGAAGTGAGATATATGCGTTATAATATCTAAAATGTTGTACATGAATACCTCTAATATTTACTAAGAAGCAATAATATCATGATATTATCGATGGTCCCCAAAAACTATAATAATATAACATCGATAAGCATCTATACCCGCGAACCTTTATGTTTCTCCACCTCTAATTTGTTGTCGAGGACTTTTTCTTTCCCAGCAAGTGGACAGGTCCAAGCACGCGCTGGACTCAAATTAGGTGTCAAGTTTTTATCAGGTATTTCGACTATAAGGTGCAATAATGGCGTCTTACTCGGAGGAATGGGCCGATTGGAACCCAATGGCTCAGGACTTTAACAATGACTATAGCACCGAAGACGGCCAGATGACCGAGGAGGCGCTTATCCCCGACGCACAGAACTCGGTTTCGATCAACGATCCCATCGAGGCGGAAAGATTGGCCCGCAACGCAAAGCGGCTAAAATATCCATATCTGGTGGTGAAGAAAACCACAAGCCTTGTGACGGAAACAATGCTTAAAAACTTCTTTGGGCGCGATCTCATCCAGGACCAGGAATATCGTAAAAATTCTCAAGTTTTCTTTGTCTACTTCAAGAACATTGGGTAGGTTGGAATATCAGTTAGGGTAAGGCTCATTCCCCATTTACATACGTATTAATCCTTTGCAGCTGCTTCGAGGCTGCCTTAATGAAAGTGGGGCGCTTTCCAAACCTAATCGAATGGTGTCGCGGTAACCCCAGAGCGCTGCCGGAGTCCGCATATGCCAGGGAAGACAATATTGCAGTAAAAGCAGCAGATCCCGATCCCGGTCCAACTCCCTCAATCACTGAGCGAACCGAAATGAATCTCTCGCTCCGTACGATAGCCATCTCAATTGGCGACCAAAAACATCCGGTCTTCATCAAGCCCCCGCTGCTGACGAAGGCTGATTACTCAGCCAAGGAATCGCTTTTGGCCATCAGCGATCCCGATCAGCGCTATCTGAATGTCAAGTACGAGTTCGCGTTGGAGCGCCACGGCGTCTATGTTGTTAAAGAGGATCGTTTGGAGATTAACTGCACTATGCACTATCTTTCGGGCAGAACCAGAGCTATGTGAGTGACTGTTTTAATTTCCTCTAATAGATGATCTTATCACCATTATCTCTTAGGGTTATTGTTGATGAGACGAAAAGCACTGAAGACAACGATACTGTTACCCTAAGCGATTTGATCGACAAAATGAAGCTGCGCAAGTGCGTTTCCTGTCAATTGTGGACATTCGTCTTCTGCAAGCTCTGCAAAACGCCCTTCTGCAATGAGAAATGCTTCGAAGATGTGGCCAAGGAGCACGCGGAGAGCTGCGGCACTGGCAAAGAGCTCGAGCTGGGCGACGGATTTAGGCGTGGTCCCAAGTTTCCAGAGCCAAAAATGCCACCTTCCAAAACTGTGGTCAAAATCACCGCATTCCAGCAGACAAATATTTGCTATGTGCGCTCTATGGCACTCAAGGACAA
This sequence comes from Drosophila kanapiae, assembly GCA_008042475.1. NCBI lineage: Eukaryota > Metazoa > Arthropoda > Insecta > Diptera > Drosophilidae > Drosophila > Drosophila kanapiae. The sequence goes on from VNJM01003543.1 coordinate 25,947, forward strand.
TATCGCCTATAATGGCGTCATTAATGAGGTCATGACGGAGGGCAAGGAGGCTGCTAGGCTGGAGAATCTGCCGAAATGCGGACAGATGGTTCTCTTTAAGTTCCAGGTTGAAATCGTCCGCGCCATGGTGCTCCAAATGGACGATCCAAAGAACATCTATGTGGTCTGTATTGATTATGGTAACGTTGAGGTCGTGAAGATGGAAGATCTCTATGAATGTAGTGAATATCTAAAGGGATTGCCGTGCTATCCCATTCCTGTGAAATTGCGCGGTGTTCAGAAGGCCTTCTTGGGCCCCAATATCAGGGAAATGATGTACGATCTTGGCGAGATCATGGAGTACAATCTGATGTACTCGGAGAAGGAGTACGACCATGACAAGAAAATTCAGGTCGCTGTGCTGACCGAGGTCTATAAGAACGGCAGCCTGAACCGTCTGATGAAGACAATCATAACACCGACAGTGCCGCCTCTGTCGGAGGTGGGCTTCAAGGAGAATGTAAGTGAACCCCAAATGCAAAGCAAGCCATTAATTATTCAAAAGCTTTATTTACTATTATGTGTAGTACCTTCCGTATGTCTTGTTGCCCACTGGCAAGAACATTGAATTGGTGGTGATGGATAACAGTCTCCTAAAGTACGGTATCATCTACTGCACGATCAGAGAACTGGCCTATGAGATCACCAAGATGCAGCGGGACCTGCAGGCCTATGGCGAATCACGAAGCGAAATCACCTTCTACGCTCCACCGTAAGTAAATCTTTACTTTCTGATCTTCATTTGTACTTATTAAACGCATTTTAATCTAGGAAAAATGACTTGTGCATAGCCAAGTACGACGGCAAGTGGTGCCGGGGTCTGTCGATGGAACTGGTGGGCGATGGATACCCCAGCATTTTGTTCGTGGATTACGGCAACATTGTTCCCACTCATATAAGCGATATACGTCCGTATCCGCCACAGTTTCGGTTCCCAATGATGACCACTGAGGTGGTTTTGATGGGTATGCTACGAAATATTCTATATATAATGCCAAATTGCATATACTTTTCCTCCATGCAGGTGCACCAGACATCCTAACCGATGAGCAGGTCAAGCGCTTCCAGCAGCACCTAATTGTGGGTTCCACCGTCACCTGTAGCGAGCTAATTCGCTGTGAAGAAGATAACAACTATTCGGTTCGCTTCGATGAACTTCAGAAGATTTTTGAATTGAAATAACTTGCCAAAGACATGCGCAGTCACATTACTTAAGTGGCAGCGAAAAGAGGCGTTTGTTAAAACTTACACATTATAACCAAATCGCATTCCAAAAAAGAGAGGTAACACCTTAAGTTTTGTAAGATTTATTGAATTTCTTTGTAAAAGAAAATGTTTCAGTTGAATATTTAAATAAACTTCCTAATACTTTAATATCTAAGCGCATAAATTACACTTAAAGAAGAAAAATTGTGTAATTCTTGCCTTCGTATGAATTTTTCGAATAAAACAAACATATAATAATTATAATTATTTATTGCAGTCCTTGTTTTGCATAAACACGTTCCAGGCTTTCTAGGCTCCCAGAAATACACGAATCCTTTAGAAAAATGGGAATTAATTAAAGAAATTCCAATTATGATAACAAACCAAACCTACTTGAAGAAACTCTTTGGTATATGGTGGTTCCATCAAGGTCCAGTCTGCCAGAACCTTAAATATATATATGAGCAACATTATAAAGAGAATTTAAGAAAATTAACTCCTAATTACACACCTCCTGAAGGCCCCTATAGGTCTGCCTTTGCGACGTTCCTCTGTAGCTTTGTGGTTCCTCAGCAGTGACACCGAGGCTTTTGTAAAAAGCCTGCTCTTCCAGGCAACCTCCTGATGTGATCAATGTATATATTTTGGTGTCCATTTCCCCAGCTGTCAGGATATGCTTACATGCCTGCCTGGCATTGTGGTTATAAATAATGAGGTATTTGCAGCGGATAGATGAGATCCCTGGCAGTTGGCTGGCGAGTGCCAAGGCCACCAAGGGTGACCCAGCATCCGCTCCAGAGTTAAATAAAGATACTTGATCACCATCGTCCAGTTGCACGTGGTCTATATCCCAGCTTTGGCAGTATCCCTTAACCAGCCGCAGGCAGTCCTGATTGTTTGCTACAATGCAGCATTTCTCGCCCCGCTCCACCACCAGATCGTCCAGCATTAGATGCACAAACTCGAACTTGGCAGCGTCGTACAGACCCATTTCCGGCCAAGGCGGCAAACGAGGCTTCAGCAGTTGCATTAGTTCTAAGCTATCCGGATGATTAACTCTAGTTTTCAGCAGCACAGGATGGTCACAGACCTCTTGGACCATGTCCAAGACTACAGATTGATTCTGACCCTCCACAGAGTGTAGAAAGTGTAAGATTTTCTTCTGGAGTTCTGCTGGGGCTAGAAGGCACAGATATTCAACTTGGCTAAATGAAGAAAGCGGGACTGGCTCCGTGGGTCTTGCCGTGGTTCCATCGATTTCCTTGCTTCGCTTGCCTTGGACCGGGCCGTTTTCGTCGCTCTGTACCTCTGTGGGACTCCCCTGCCGCATCCTCTTCTTGAGAACGTGCGATCTGAAAGGTAAATTGACCACCGGAATTGGCAATGGGTCGTCCACGTGACCATTTTGGGTATCTATCTTGTGGCACCAGTTCGCAATCTCCAGCTTACGGTGCGCCGCGCACTCCTCAACGGACTTGAACTCCTCTTGGACCATTACGTCCCTGCTGCCGACCTGCAGTTCATCGTGCTCGTTGATCTGTCGCGGCTTAAAGCACGTTGCAGTGTCCACAACCAAGCCCGAGTCATCCTTAAGAGTCATTTTTGATCCGGTGACCACAAGTGTTCCGTTGCCAGTCCAGGTCTTGTGCTTTTTGGTGGTTTGATTCCGCCAGAGCACATGGTAGATGCGGCTCTCCCTGAGCGGATTCTCGCCAGGCTTCAGTTCTCGCATACCTACGTTTTCAAAGGACTTTGACGAACCCCATGCCATCTGGGTCGAGTTGCTTGGCCAGGAGCAAGATGCTTCCTCCTGCTGCTCCTCTGAGGGAGGGTGATTTTCAGATTCTCGTTTCGCCGCCAGGCGCATTGAAGGCGCCTTCGAACGACGCATTGGAACGACTTTGATTGCACTGGAAAGTGATTGAACTAGTATTTAAGAATGTAAATAATTAAATTTCATTTTCCGCTAAGAAAATAATTTCTAATTACGAGGATTTATTTGAAATTCTCTTGGGTAAACACAAAAACACGGCGCAAATCTATTTCGAAACAGTAATATTGTGTGACCGAATGCCATTAACAGAGCAATGCTTGCATAAAGCATGGATTTCCGGCGACCGCAAAACGGTCTCACTAGCATGCTGGAAGCTAACCGGCGCTCTGCAGATTTTCGCCTAAATCCTCCCGAGACACTCGATTCCACCCAGTCCGTGGGCCAGTACCGGCATAATGGCGTTCCACTGGTGCGACAACAACCTGCACACCACCGTCTTTACGCCGCGCGACTTCCAGGTGGAGTTGCTGGCCGCCGCCTATGAGCGCAACACCATTATTTGCCTGGGCCACCGCAGTTCCAAGGAGTTCATCGCCCTCAAGCTATTGCAGGAGATCTCGCGCCGCGGTCGCCGTCGCGGCAAGGTCAGTGTCTACCTGAGCTGCCAAGTGGGCGCCAATACGGAGCCCGCCTCCATTTACACGATGCTTACCCACCTCACGGACCTGCGGGTGTGGCAAGAACAGCCAGACATGCAAGTTCCCTTCGATCACTGCTGGACGGACTACCAAGTGTCCATCCTGCAGCCCGAGTGCTTCCTGGAGCTGCTCTGCATTGGTTATATAAAACTGAGCAGCGTGGATTTGATTGTGCTGGAGGATTGCCACGACAGTGCCGTATATCAGCGGATATTGCCGCTCTTCGAGAAGTACATCCTGCCGGCCGCTCCGGCGGACAGGCCGCGCATTCTGGGCCTTGCCGGGCCACTGCACAGTGCCGGCTGTGAGCTGCAGGAACTGAGCGCCATGCTGGCCACTCTGGAGCGAAACGTGCTCTGCCAGATCGAGACGGCCAGCGACATTGTCACGGTGCTGCGCTACTGTTCCCGTCCGCACGAGTACATCGTCCAGTGCGCCCCTTTCGAGATGGACGAGCTCTCCCTGGTGCTGGCCGATGTCCTCAACACGCACAAGGCATTCCTGATAGACCACCGCTACGATCCGTACGAGATCTATGGCACGGACCAGTTTATGGAGGACCTGAAGGGTGGGTAATGTCCTCTGAAATGGGAATCTATCATTTACAGCGATTGCCTCTTCCATTTCCAGACATACCCGATCCCAAGCTGGACCCTCTAAATGTGATTGACTCGCTGCTGGCCTTGTTGCACGAGATGGGACCTTGGTGCACCCAGCGGGCGGCTCATCACTTCTACCAGAGCAACGAGAAGCTGAAGGTGAAGACTCCGCACGAGCGGCATTACTTGCTCTACTGCCTGGTAAGCACAGCGCTCATCCAGCTGCATGCCCTCTGCGACCACACCTTCCAGCGACAGCAGGGGCAGAGCGGCGGCGACTCGCGTCCCACCATCGAGCGTTACTCCAGTCCTAAGGTGCGACGCCTGTTGCAAACGCTGCGCTGCTTCAAGCCCGAGGAGGTGTTTACCCAGGCGGATGGCTTGCGGAGGATGCGACACCAGGTGGACCAGGCGGACTTCAATCGACTGTCGCACGTCCTGGAGAGCAAGTGCCGTGTGGTGGATCAGCTGGAACAGCCGCCGACGGAAACCAGAGCCCTGGTGGCCAATCTGGAACAGATTCTGAGCTCAACGGAGGTCAAGCCACTGCCCAAGAATGCTGCACGAGCCGCTCAAGCAGCGCAGGCGCGAGCAAAGGCTGGCTCTAATGGGTCCGGATCCGGATCTACTTCCCAGCCTCGTCCACGCCGGCGTGTGTACACCAGACGCCATCATCGTGACCAGAATGACGGCAACGATGCGCTCTGTGCGTTGATTTACTGCAACCAAAACCATACGGCGCGCGTGCTCTTCGAGCTGCTGGCGGAGATGAGCAGGCGCGACCCTGATCTCAAGTTCCTACGCTGCCAGTACACCACCGACCGGGTGGCCGATCCCGCAACGGAGCCCAAGGAGGCCGAGATGGAGCACCGACGCCAGGAGGAGGTTCTCAAGCGGTTTCGCATGCACGACTGCAACGTTCTAATCGGCACCTCGGTGCTGGAGGAGGGCATTGATGTGCCCAAGTGCAATCTAGTCGTTCGCTGGGATCCGCCCACCACCTACCGCAGCTACGTTCAGTGCAAGGGACGCGCCCGGGCCGCTCCCGCCTACCATGTCATTCTGGTGGCGCCCACCTACGAGAGTCCCTCTCTCGGTTCCGTCCAGCTCAGCGATCGGAGTCATCGCTTCGTGTGCGGCGCCACGGGTACACCCGAGGCTTTGGAGGGCGACAGCGACTCGGATGACTCGGCGATGCCCAATTCGTTGGGCTCGGATCCCTTTACGTTTGGCACGGCCCGCGGTACGGTAAAGATTCTCAATCCCGAGGTGTTCAGCAAGCAGCCGCCCACGGCCTGCGATATCAAACTGCAGGAGATTCAGGACGAAGCCATGCCGACTGCTGCTCTGCTGGATACCAGCAATTCGAGCGATGAGGCCGTCTGCCTGAGCAACACAACGCCGAGTGACAGTAGCGTGGAACGCAAGCCGCGACAGCGCTTCCAGTGCGCGGTGCCCAATCCCGACGAGCAGGAGGATCTTACCACCGAGATGGAATCACCGACTGCACTAGCTGATCGCCTGGCCAGCACCACCAATGACCTGGTCCACCAAATGGCGCAGTATCGCGAGATCGAGCAGATGCTGCTCTCAAAATGTGCCAATACGGAGCCGCCGGAGCAGGAGCAGAGCGAGGCCGACCACTTCAGCAGCTGCTTGGCCGCCTATAGACCCCAGCCGCATCTTCTGACTGGAGCCAATGTGGACCTGGGCACGGCTATAGCCTTGGTCAACAAGTACTGCGCCCGCCTGCCCAGCGACACCTTCACGAAGCTGACGCCGCTCTGGCGCTGTGCCCGCACCCAACGGGCAGGCGTGGAGCTGTTCCAGTACACCCTGCGGCTGCCCATTAATTCGCCGTTGAAACATGACATTGTGGGTCTGCCGATGCCCACCCAGACCTTGGCTCGTCGATTGGCCGCCCTACAGGCCTGTGCGGAGCTGCACATGGTCGGGGAGCTGGACGATCAATTGCAGCCGATTGGCAAGGAGGGCTTCCGCGCTTTGGAGCCGGACTGGGAATGCTTCGATCTGGAGCCGGAGGACGAGCAGATCGTACAGCTGAGCGATGAGCCCCGGCCGGGGACGACAAAGCGGCGACAGTACTATTACAAGCGGATCGCCTCCGAGTTCTGCAACTGTCGCCCGGAGGCCGGTGCTCCCTGCTATCTGTACTTCATCCAGCTGACCCTGCAATGCCCCATTCCCGAGGAGCAGAATACCCGCGGTCGCAAGATCTATCCGCCCGAGGATGCCCAGCAGGGCTTTGGCATCCTTACCACCAAGCGCATTCCTAAGCTGAGCGCGTTTTCGATCTTCACGCGGTCCGGCGAGGTGAAAGTTTCCCTGGAGCTGGCCAAGGAGCGAGTGGTGCTGACCAGTGGTCAGATTGCCTGCATCAATGGCTTCCTCAACTACACGTTTACCAATGTCCTGCGGCTGCAGAAGTTCCTTATGCTCTTCGATCCCGACTCCACCGAGAACTGTGTCTTCATTGTGCCCACGGTGAAGGGTTTGGCGGGCGGCAAGCAGATCGACTGGCATTTCCTAGAACTCATCCAGGCCAATGGCAACACGATGCCGCGGGCGGTGCCCGATGAGGAGCGGCAGGCGCAGCCGTTCGACGCCAAGCGATTTCAGGATGCTGTCGTCATGCCATGGTATCGCAACCAGGATCAGCCACAGTACTTCTATGTGGCCGAGATCTGTCCGCATCTGTCGCCGCTCAGCTGCTTTCCCGGCGACAACTATCGCACCTTCAAGCACTACTACCTGGTGAAGTACGGCTTGACCATACAGAATGCCTCGCAGCCGCTGCTGGACGTCGATCATACCAGTGCTCGTTTGAATTTCCTCACGCCGCGGTACGTGAACCGTAAGGGCGTGGCCCTGCCCACTAGCTCGGAGGAGACAAAGCGTGCCAAGCGCGAGAATTTGGAACAGAAGCAAATTCTTGTCCCGGAACTATGCACAGTCCATCCCTTTCCCGCCTCGCTGTGGCGCACGGCTGTGTGCCTGCCCTGCATACTTTACCGCATCAATGGCCTCCTCTTGGCCGACGACATTCGTAAGCAGGTCTCTGCGGATCTGGGCCTGGGCAGGCAGCAAATCGAGGACGAGTCGTTCGAGTGGCCAATGCTGGACTTTGGCTGGAGTCTGTCGGAGGTGCTTAAGAAGTCGCGCGAGTCCAAGCAAAAAGAAACGGGGAAAGATGTCGCCGCGGTCAATGGCAGTGATGGTGTCGAAGAGGTGCCAGCCAAGGAGGAGCCAGTCAAGACGGACGCCGATCCAAAAGCTGACAAAGCAGAGAAGAGCGCCAACGAACTGATCATCGAGGGCGAGCAAAAGTTGCAGGAAGCCGATGATGACTTCATTGAGATTGGCACCTGGTCCAACGACATGGCCGACGACATAGCCAGCTTTAGCCAGGAAGAGGACGACGATGATGAGGACGACGCCGCTTATCACCTGCCCGTTCTGCCTGCCAATGTCAAGTTCTGTACCGGCGACCAGCAGACGCGCTATGGCTCGCCCACCTTCTGGGACGTCAGCAATGCTAATAGGGCCTTCAAGGTGGCCAAGAACAGCCAGCCCCAGAAGGGTGGCAAGGGCAAGGGCAAGGCCACGGGCAAGGCCAGTGCCTACAACTACTACGACTCGGACAACTCGCTCGGTTCCAGCTACGACGACGAGGACAATGGCGGACCCCTCAACTACATGCAACACAACTACAGCTCTGATGATGACGAGGCAGCGGAAAATGCCGGGCGCATTGCCTTCACCTCCAAGAACGAGGCGGAAACTATCGAGACCGCCCAGGATGTGGAGAAGCGCCAGAAGCAACTGTCCATCATCCAGGCGACGAATGCCAATGAGCGTCAGTATCAGCAGACAAAGAACCTGTTGATCGGATTCAACTTCGAGCAGGAGCCAAAGGAAGGTGGCCCCAGTGGGGGGAACTACGAGCAGTCGATAGCCAAGCTGCAGGAGGAGATCGAAAGCTCCGGCATGCTAGTGCCGCACAATCAGGAGTTGCTCTTGAAACGTGCTGAATCCTCGGACTCTAAGGTTGGCAAGGATACAACAATAGACCTGCTAAAGCGCCTGCTGCCTTTTGTAGAGGAACAGCAACTGGCGGAAAGGTTGGGCGACAGAAGGGAGCTGCAGCTATCCGATTTGGTGGAACTGAATGCGATTTGGGTGGCCCAGAACGGGCTGGAGACCTACAGCGTCCTGGGCTGTGGCGATAGTTTCGACAATTACAATGACCACCATCGTCTGAGCTTGGCTGATAAGCAGCTGCAAGTTCAGTTTGAACGCAAGATGATCCACCCAGCCACGCCTGAGAAGACCACAACATCACCTCTTCCCCCAACGGACTTCAGCTTCGATCGCCAGCCGGAACTGGTGGGCCATCCCGGTCCCAGTCCCAGCATTATTCTACAGGCCCTCACCATGTCCAATGCCAACGACGGCATCAATTTGGAGCGCCTGGAGACCATTGGTGACTCCTTCCTCAAGTACGCCATCACCACCTACCTGTACATCACCTACGAGAACGTGCACGAGGGCAAGCTGAGCCACCTGCGTTCCAAGCAGGTGGCCAATCTTAATCTCTATCGCCTGGGCAGGCGCAAGCGGCTGGGCGAGTATATGATAGCCACCAAATTCGAGCCGCATGACAACTGGCTGCCGCCCTGCTACTACGTGCCGAAGGAGCTGGAGAAGGCTCTAATTGAGGCCAAGATACCAACGCATCACTGGAAGCTGGCCGATCTGCTCGACATCAAGAACCTGAGCAGTGTCCAGATCTGCGAGATGGTGCGTGAAAAGGCTGAGGCCCTGGGCCTGGAGCAGAATGCTCCCCAGAACGGCCAGCTGGACGACTCGAATGATAGCTGCAACGACTTTAGCTGCTTCATTCCGTACAATCTGGTGTCGCAGCATAGCATTCCGGACAAATCCATAGCCGACTGCGTGGAGGCTCTAATTGGTGCCTATCTCATTGAGTGCGGACCGCGAGGAGCGTTGCTCTTCATGGCTTGGCTGGGCGTAAGGGTGCTGCCCATTACCAGGCAGCTGGAGGCGCCGGAAGAGGAGGAGAGAATACCCGGAAGCAGTCGACCAAATGCCGAACAAATGGTCACCGTATATGGCGCATGGCCCACGCCACGCAGTCCCCTGCTGCACTTTGCACCCAACGCGAGGGAGGAGTTGGACCAGCTGTTGAGTGGCTTCGATGAGTTCGAGGAGAGTCTGGGCTACCGTTTCCGGGATCGGTCCTACCTGCTGCAGGCCATGACCCATGCCAGTTACACGCCCAACCGGCTGACGGACTGCTATCAGCGTCTGGAGTTCCTCGGCGATGCAGTGCTGGACTACCTTATCACGCGGCACTTGTACGAGGATCCCCGCCAACACTCGCCCGGGGCCCTGACCGATCTGCGATCGGCGCTGGTTAACAACACCATCTTTGCCTCGCTCGCCGTTCGGCATGGCTTCCACAAGTTCTTCCGACATCTCTCGCCAGGCCTCAACGATGTCATCGATCGCTTTGTGCGCATCCAGCAGGAGAATGGTCACAGCATCAGCGAGGAGGTAAAGATCAGATCAAACTAACTTCTGCAACTCCCATAATTATCGATTTCCATTCTTCCAGTACTACTTGCTGTCGGAGGAGGAGTGCGACGACGCGGAGGATGTTGAGGTGCCTAAGGCCTTGGGCGATGTGTTCGAGTCAATTGCCGGTGCCATCTTCCTGGACTCAAACATGTCGCTGGATGTGGTGTGGCATGTGTACAGCAATATGATGAGTCCGGAAATTGAACAATTTAGCAACTCAGTGCCAAAGTCGCCCATACGGGAGCTGCTCGAGCTAGAGCCAGAGACGGCCAAGTTTGGCAAGCCGGAGAAGTTGGCGGACGGACGACGGGTGCGCGTCACCGTCGATGTCTTTTGCAAGGGCACCTTCCGTGGCATCGGGCGTAATTATCGCATTGCCAAATGCACGGCGGCCAAGTGCGCCCTGCGCCAGCTCAAGAAGCAGGGCTTGATAGCCAAGAAGGACTAAGGAGCTGTATCGGTGTCTTTGATGTGTTTCATTAGGCATAAGTCCAAAAAGTAGTTCATATTCCACTCAGACTATTGTAAGCATCAAGTAGAGAAAGAAATCGACTGTATAAACCCCCTATCAGATTGTACTTCATAAACATGTAGGTTAAGTTCGCAAAATTAAAACTATTTCGAACATACTTATTTTTACAAAAGCGTTGGGCACAGAGATATAACAGAAAGAGCCACTGCGTAGACAAGATATGCGTGGCATGTCAGGGGACATTTTTTTTTTTTTGTAAGGTGACGACAATAATTTAGGATGAATTGCTGCGTACTCCGCCGAAAATTGTACAGCTTTGAAGTGAATAATTGAAACCCGATCCCTTTCGGTCAAACTAAAAACAAAAAAGGCCTGCAAATTATCATTAAATGTACAATTTTACATTTTGGAATAAATCACCTGATCGCTTCAATGACAGCTTTTTGATAAATCTATCTATGTATCTCGAAACTCAAAATAATGGTTTGAAAAAAGGAAGCAATACTTTTGAGATATTTATTTCCTGATGGTTCCTATTTGGCTCTAATATATATATTTGACTAATATATAGTTGTCCAATATTTATCAAATTAAAACTGGAATTTCATAATCATAAAAATGTCCATATCTCAAAGAGATAAAAATATTCATATCAACAAATATTCATATATACAAAAGGACGATGTTTTGTGATGGTCAATAACTCTGATGTTTGTTCCTCCGATTGTACTACAATTTTCATATTACGTTCCCGTTTTTTAAGACAATTTTTCATGATTTTTAAGCATGCAGGCTCTTATAGTCTCTCATATCTAGTTTGTCATACAGAAATATGGACAAGGCTTATGGAGAATACAGATATAGAAGGAGCTTCAACCTGTAAGATTCGGTTCACAAAAACCTCATATTCGGCTATAACCGAACATATGTAGATGTTAGATCTGGCAATAATAGACAGATTTATGTGTGAACGTTAACACTAATTTTATTTTCATGAAAACTCTCTCTGAAATATTTACATTGCAACGGATTCTGTACGGGCTGTGTGGAAGGGAGGATGGGTATGGGATGGGAGTTATAGTGATGCTTTGGAAGGGATGTGGGATTCTGGAGCCAAATGGTCAATTCAATGACGTAAATGGTAGTATAATTTGCGGAAATACATTGTTGAATAGTTTCGTTAGCTGCGGGTATAGGTATGCCACATAGGGAATTTATAAAATACGATTTAAGCATACATATGTTTACAGTATATGGATCACTAGCAATACGTTTTGATAACTTGACTTATACTCTTTTTGTTTTTGCTCTATCGAATGTAAATTTAGAAAATTAAATATTAAAATGTTTTAATAAATATCATCATATGTGTGTGTGTTTGTATATATTTTTGTTTGTTTTTTTCTTAAACAAAATGATCCTTGGTTGTTACATAATGGAAAACTGTAACGTTTCGTAGAGTTTCGTTCTTGGAGTATAATTGTTTCGTTATTTATTAATTATATGTATGCATGTATGTTCTGTTTTCATTTCGCTCTTTAGTAAATGTCACATACATATTAAACTTAGATACAACTATTTATAAACATGCGTGTATGTAAGCATAGTTTAATTAATTCAATTGGTTTTGGTATAATTGTCCTCTCCTTATACTCGCTATAATTGTAGTTTTTGTTTCGTCATTTTCCTTTTTCACCGCACGTTCCTGCCTACGATTTGTTCAATGTGTTCATATATAAATATATGCATATATAGAGATGTTCAAGCACATACATATATTTCCCTTTGTATTGTTTGTAATTTAGGTCGCTTTTAATTTTGGGTGCATTTGCTTCACATCATTTCTTCGGCTTGTAATTGAAGTTATTTATGAGAAAATAACACAGGCGAACGAAACACAAAATGCAAAGTAGGCGACAAGTTGATCTGATTGTGAGATTTGATGGACGAAACATGAATTAATAACTTAAACCTAGACTTTGAATAATATAAACGGATGGCATAATCATAGTCGTTGCGTCATACCTTATGCTGGCTTCGGGAATTCCATAAACTTACTCAACATAAAACATCAAAAATAGTAAAGAGTTCGTTCCAAAATAAAATAAAGTCTTCAGTTGTTAACAAAAGGTGTCAGAATACGTTTTATTTGCATGTGATATGTTTTCGAGTGCGGTAAGAAACCAAATATCAATAAATTATTAAATCATAGGTGGTCACAAAATATAAAGATAGCTATTTAAAAAAAAAATGCCAATGCTAATGCAATCTCTTACGTATTGACTTAAATAATTAGTGGCCGGCTCGGGGACATTCGAGTTCTAGTAGATTAAACTATGTTACAAAAGTTAATGGGGTTAAAAGCAGCACATATTCGAGTAAGGTCGCACATACACTGGGACAAACACATACAAAATGTACAATATTCGACACTCAGAGAGTACAAACTAAACTAAACAGTTGGAAAGCGTAATCGGCGTGAAACGGTGACAATGATGACACACACTATGGCCTAACTAACCATAGATATGGATGGACCAGCAAGATACCTGGTCTCCCGATTATATGTCTAATTTGGATCCGACCTAGGGGGGGATTCTTCCTTACGTTGGTTATTACATGATGAGTACAATGTCTATGAATATATATAGCTCAGAGTGAGAGTACATTACCTTGCTGCAAGATCTAGTTTCAACTTCGCCCCGTTCACTTTCTGAACCAAAAAGAAAGCCCTAAACGTTGGCTACTCATTGGGCAGGCCCTGGTATATTGGAGCGTGGTTAATGCGATTAGCTTTCACAATTTCTAGGCGTACGTTCGTCTGGTCTGCCTGCTTACATGATAGATGTGGGTCGCGGGTCGTTTGTGGGCTGTCTACGATTACCTTTCGAAACGATACTTAATAAACTCAGTGGGGGGAAGGGGACGGTTTAACCTCATCTAAACAAATGCCGAGTGCTATGAGATGGTGGGCTGGGGATGGAGTGGCTTGGCTGGCTGATGGCTAAGGATTTTTGGTCTGAAATGCTCATGATGTACACATAATCATAACTATAACACATTTTCATTGTTCAGCTGCAAATTGCAATTGTTCCGGAGTCTGATTTGAATCGAAATCTATGTGTCTGTCTGTCTGTGTGTGTGTGTTGGTTGGCTGCTATATACTTATGTCTACAGAACGACGTCAGGCAGGTCGTGCGGCCTTGCCTAGGCGCGCATTTGGTTCTCATGTACGATTTTCCTCTCCTTATAGTAGATCTCCTCCGACTCCTTGTCGCAGAGCAGCAGGACCACGGCTCCGAACAGGAAGATGGCCGCTCCCCAACCGACACCATACGCCCAGCCGAATTCCCACACTCGCCGATTAGCTAAGCGGAAGAAAGCAATGGGAAAAAGTAAGTAAACGCTTCTGTAAACTATCAGAGATCCCTTACCCATGGTTAGCTCGCCGGCAAAGCACACGGGATACACGATCAGAGCGGACAGCACGGCTAGCACTGAAATAAACACGAATACTCAGTACACTCTTCACAGGATCATAGATTTAGATGATTACTTACAGGATACGAGCATCACCAGTACCGCTATGCGATAGAACTTATATTTTAGATTGTGATTCTGCGTCCTAAGGCCAAGACCGGTCAGTACAGTGGCTATGACGTCCGTAACCAGGGTGATAATGCACAGTGCTGCTGTGGCCTTGATGTATCCTGCGGATTAACAAGATAATACCTCTCAATAATTCCTCTTTTCTACTACACAGCTCTCTTTCGAACAAACACTTACCTATATCGCGGGTCCAGTAGCATCCTGGCGGATCCTGAATGTTGAACGGCAGCGGCGTCACCGAATCATCTTCGATGCAATGCACAAAGAGCCCTTGCCGCCAGTCGGAGGCCATTAGCCAATCTGTGGATGCCAGGGCCATGATCATAAGCACCACCACGATGACGCCGCAGATAAATGCAATCACCTGTGGATTAAGAATGAGACTGGTTATCGTAGAAGGCGGATATTATGCATGGTTTTCGAGCCCACCTTCAGTGGTCTTGTGATCGTGATCGTCTCAATCGTCGTTGTCGGTGCCATTTTCTCCGCTGGTGGACGTTGAACACTGCACAAGATAATAATTATTAATGGCGGGGGAGTTAATGGCGGTCGTAAAATCAGCTGAAGCCGCACAAACTTACCTTATCGACTATGCAGGCAAAGTGCTGCCAGCAGCTACTAATTGGAATGCGTTTCAATGCGTTTCTTGGTTAGTTTTGCTTAATGGGATGCTGGAAGGGCTTTTTTCGGTTTCGAAATCGAGTTCGGGGGAGGCGAGTAAATGTTACTCTGGGTTGGCTTTAACAATCTAATATAAATGCTTCAATTGGCGTTTTTTATTGCTTTTGGTTTGCGCGCTGAGAGGATTTCCAATGCGTTTCGAATTTCAATTTGCTGGCGGAAGCAGCGCGTTCAACATCTGAATTACATAAGGGGGGGATCGTTTGTTAGGGTAAAATGGGGAGAAAGAAAGAGAGATTGGTGACATTCGATTAGAGACCAACGACTGGCGACACAACACGACATCAAAGCAGTTAAGAGTTAAACAGCAGCAACATGCAACAAGAACAGCTCTCGAGCAACAACATCGACGAGGAGGGACAATGGGGGAACTACTAGGGCTTTTACGACTCTATTCAAATCAAAGCGCGGTCAAGCTGGCAATTAAAATCGCATATAACTGTGGCCAGTCACTACTATTCATTCCAAGTCTTTAACTGCTATTGCTTATGGGTTTTTATGGCCTTCCGAATTAACTTTGCTTCTATATAGCGAATATTTAAACATTAAATTGCAGATTGATTTCGAAAATTAAGTCTCGAAAAACGCTTTTACATTGGAGGTTTTAGGTAGGAGGTATGACTTTATTTTCCTAATATAAAGATTTTCATAATAAAGATAATATATATATATATATATATAATAAAGATAATATTTGATTAATAAATTTAATCTTTTGTACTCCCAATTAATACCTTAGAGACGCTAGAATTCAATTATAAAACCCTGAGCTTAAAATGTAGAAAAGAAACCTTGTTTTTACTTTATTTTCCAACTATAACCTCTGCCATTTAATATTATCTAAATAAAAACCTGTAGATATTGAAACTTGGATAAAGGATTTGTCAATTTTAAGCCTGAACTCAAACCACAGATTAAAATATTGCGAGTGCGAGAGAGATACGTATAAGGTTGCAACTTTCTAGTCTAATAACTTCCATGTTTTCCATGTTAACACAAAATTTGCTGTCGGAAAACGTCTAGTATTTATTTTATGTATATAAATTTTACGTTATATTGAAATTCAAGGCTATAGCTTTGCTTGGCTTTTGGTATAATCTGTGTACTGTGTGTATTTGTATTTCTATTGTTTTGACCACGCTTCTCTGCGTCCGCACCTATTTATGTACCTAAGTATGCCATGGATTAACTATAACAATTATCCGCACAATGCGTTGTTGCCACAGTTGAATGGGTTTTGGGATTGTGTTTAAATTAAGCAACAGTTGCCTCAATTGAGAGATGAAGAATGATGCACACATTATGACATGCAAATTATATATTTGCATTCCATTGTTCGCACCGAGATAGATTCGTGCCAATTTGTAAGATCTCTGAGATACACAGATGCGGATGCCGAAATAAACAGGCACACAGATACCAATCTGTGTGAAATACAGACGCAGGGTCTGGCGGGATCTCGCAGATATTTTCTGCGGGCCAGACGGAGATGATTTTCATTTTTGTCTTATTTATAGCGGCTAAAAACTAAGAACGGCGACAACAACAACAACAACAAATACATTTCGCAGATGAACGACGTCGAGTCCCGCGCTTCTGAATGCATGTGAGTGTGTGTAAGAGAGAGCGTGTGTGAGTGTGGGTGAGTGGCATGGCAACAGGATCAGAGAACGGTTAATTGCTACATATATAGAACGTAACGGGCAGGCAAAATTGGGCCAAACGGCCATCATATGCAAAACAACAACAACAATAACATGGTCATCACGAGGAGGGGGCTTGGGGGCGGTGGGGATTGGGTGTACGTATATATGTATGTGTGTGTTTGTACATGTAGGCAAAACGGAAGCAAAACAAAATGCGGACAAAAAGCACACGGGATGCGAATTGTGGTACCTTTCCTTGTAATAGTCCAGAGTTACCGATTCGGAATCAAATTCTGAGTAATCTGGCAGCGATTCGGCATCAAAGGAGCTCATTCCGCTGAGCGTGTAATTGGGCAAGACGTTCATTTTGTTGTTGTAGCCAACAAGGTTGCCCTGGCGCTGTTGTTGCTGCTGCTGCTGCTGGTACTGTTGCTGTTGCTGCATGGCTGTTACTTTGCTTTTGTTTAAACAATATTGAATACACCGACACTCGAACACACTAACACAAGCACACACACGCCCACGAACTGACGGTGAAAACTACGCTATATTTTTTCTCTATTCCCTTTTCGCTGCCTTTTCACACTCTCGCCGTCTGCTTTGCTTTGCTTTGAACAATTCGGCGTTGGTTTGTTGCTTTACGTTACCCGTGCACTTACAGTCTGCTAGGAGAGTGTGCCACTTTCCCTCATTCACATATTCTTTTTGCCACTGATCGGTACTCTTTCTATATAATTAAAAAACAAAAACGACAAAAATAATAATGTTTTGCTTCCCTCATCACAAATCAGAGTGGCCAGAGTGGGCATGAAATATATTTCCACCAATGATGTACCGTGCAAAGCCAGGGAGCTACATGAAAGAATATCTCTAGACTGCTGAACCATCGATAGTGCGAACATCGATGTGTTCCGAAAGTACATCGATGTTTGTCCAGCCCTGGTGCGAGAGGGAATCGGCGTCGCGTGGCTGCGTCAGATTAGCGAACAAAACAATATAAATATCAGCAGAGGTTCCTGTTTCTAAAAGAAAAAGGTCCGTGGCAGACACGGAAAATCTATGGCCACCGACACGGTGTCCAACTTTGCGCCGCATCTGTCCGGAAATGGCAATGACAGTGGCGACGACGAGGTAATATGCCCCACATGCGACGTAAAGATTAAGCGCAGTCAGGTGGCCGATCACTGCCAGATGGAAATGGAGCGCCTGCACAATCCCACCAGCGTTAGCAATCCAGCTGTGAGTCCGGCGCCAGCAGCTGCTTCTACAGGCCAGTCGGGATCGGGGGGCAGGCAGCCGTGGAGCGTGTTTCAACGCGTGCAGCGCAACCGGCAGGCCCGACAGCGCCAGCGCTCAAGGAAACGACCCTCGTCGCCGGCGGCGCCACCTCCTGGGGCAGCTGCTGCAACAGTGACGCCATCAGTTCCCGCTTCAGTTCCAGCTGCTCCTCCCCGGGCTGCTGCACCAGAAACCAGTCAACTCGCCAACTGCCCCGTCTGCAACGGCAACTTCCCGCAGTCCAGCATCCAGGAGCATGTCAACCAGTGTCTGCGCAACAGTCGAAAGAATGGACAGGCCAACGGGGAGCGGCACTCCAGCGAGGATTCCGAGGACAGCGAAGAATACGAGGAGTACGAGTGGGCGGGGCAAAAGCGCATCCGCGTGTCCACTCTCTTGCAGGGAGGCTACTCGGCCTTAGACCTCGGCCAGACGATCAAGTACAATGGCAGTCAACAGGCACAGGACGACGAGGACGAGGATCTCAACGTGGACGAGGACGACACGCACATCTACGGGCCAACGCAGTACGGCGAAGGCGACGTAATTCCGGTTACCAACGAGGATACAGACGGCAACGTTTCCGAGGCTGAAGTCACCAGCTACGTGCGCCGGCTTATTTCCTCCAGCGACGGCCCCAAGCCCAATCATTCCAGCGAAGCCATCGAAGCAGAAACTGCCACTGCCACTTCCAGCGCCGCCAAGGAGCAGCCGGCCTGCGAGGAGCCGTCCACATCACGCTCAACGCGTTCCGCCTCCCAGAATCAGCAGCATGTCATCGAGTCACTGAAGGCCAAGCTGCGACTCTACGAGAACCAGACGCCGGGCAAGTACAAGTGCCTGATCTGCCTCGAAGACTACAAGAATCCCGCCATCTCCGTCTCCTGCTGGCACGTCCACTGCGAGCAGTGCTGGCTGAAGACGCTCGGAGCGCGCAAGTTGTGCCCGCAATGCAATTCGATTACCACTCCAAAGGACCTGCGACGCATCTACCTGTAGTGTGGTCTGCAGCAGGAGGCTTAAGTCTCTTCTTAACTGAATTGTTATCCCCCCGCTTGCGCCACACGCCTGGCTTTGCGCCCTTCTGCGGCTGTAGTTGATAATCCTATACATATTATTTATAAAGATAAAACTATGATACGTGACATTACAATAAGCATTAACATGTAACTATTGCAATAAACCAAGGAAAGAAATCTGCAGCATCAGTTATATATACGTTAAAGTATATGGGAGAGTGCTCGCGGAAATTATTTGATTAAACATGCGCCCACTTACTTACATATGTATGTTATCATTAAGATTGAAAGGTTATTAAAAATATGGTCATTTTGATTTTTATTATAATTCTGAATTCAATACTAAATTCCAAATGAAAACTGCAAAAGCACAAAATTATGTTTATAATAATTATACAAAATAAATTTAAAAGCCAAAATGTATTGAGTTTTAATTATTTTTATTTTTAAAATGAATTATATACATAAAATTTCTTTTATTTCCTACTGTGTAATTGTTCGATTTCTGGCGTTCGATAACTTTTTCAAAAGTCTTCGGTTTAGAGAGGAGCACGTGTCTTGTTATCTTTCCTTAAATGAAATACGCCGAATTTCTATTGATTTTTAAATTTAATAATTAATAATACAAACCTACCAAAATTAAACAAATTAATATGAGTAAATTCATAAGCTAAAACAATTAAATCGGTATGTACTTCGCTTTGAATTCAATATATTACAATATAATATTACAATCGCATCGTGTTGACTGGAAAAACAGCTGCACGCTGCCATCTCTATTCCACATTTCCTGGTTTCTTCTCCAGTTTCACCACCATGTCCGGCTCCGGTATGATTTTCTCTTAAATTACATGCCAATAAGCTAACCCGGCAATCCTTGCAGATGCGAATCCCTTTGCCCAGTTCAAGTCCTCCTTCACCCAGGACGGAGAGGTGTATAACTACTTTGATTTGCCCTCCATCGACAGTAAATATGGTAAGTCGCCGGTGTGTGGCAACATAGGAGCCCCCACTTATTGTTATTCTTACAGATTCCCTGCCCTTTTCCATTCGCGTTCTGCTGGAGTCGGCGGTCCGCAATTGCGACAACTTCCACGTACTGGAGAAGGATGTCCAGAGCATCCTGGCATGGACGCCGTCATTGACTCAGGGAGCGAGCGATGTGGAGGTCTCATTCAAGCCAGCGCGCGTTATTCTGCAGGTGAGAAATACCGAGGCTTTTCACTTGGTCAACTTAAATAGCATTTCATTTTTGGTTAGGACTTCACTGGCGTGCCCGCCGTCGTGGATTTCGCTGCCATGCGGGATGCGGTCCGCGAACTTGGCGGCAATCCTGAGAAGATAAATCCCATCTGCCCCGCCGACCTCGTCATCGATCACTCCGTCCAGGTGGACTTTGCCCGTGCCTCGGATGCTTTGGCCAAAAACCAGTCCCTGGAGTTCGAGCGCAACAAGGAGCGCTTCACATTCCTAAAGTGGGGCGCCCGAGCTTTTGACAACATGCTGATCGTGCCACCCGGCTCGGGTATAGTGCATCAGGTTAATCTGGAGTACCTGGCGCGCGTCGTCTTCGAGAGCAACGAGGCAGATGGCTCGAAGATTCTCTATCCGGACAGCGTGGTCGGCACGGACTCGCACACCACCATGATCAATGGCTTGGGCGTCCTGGGCTGGGGCGTCGGCGGCATTGAGGCGGAGGCCGTAATGCTGGGCCAGTCAATTTCCATGCTGCTGCCCGAGGTGATTGGCTATAAGCTGGAAGGCAAACTGGGCCCCCTGGCCACCTCCACTGATCTGGTGCTGACCATCACCAAGCACCTGCGCCAACTGGGCGTCGTTGGTAAGTTCGTGGAGTTCTACGGTCCCGGAGTGGCGGAGCTGAGCATTGCGGACAGGGCAACGATTAGTAACATGTGTCCGGAGTACGGAGCTACCGTGGGCTACTTCCCCATCGACGAGAACACCCTCAGCTACATGCGGCAGACCAGTGAGTTTTGACAGAGTTTCTATCCCTCGACTTCTTACTGATCGCGATCGTCATTGACTTACAGATCGCTCCGAAAAGAAGATCGATATCATTCGACAGTATCTTAAGGCTACGCGGCAATTGCGCAACTATGCCCTTGAGGATCAGGATCCTCTATATACGGAGGTGGGTCATCTTTGCCATTCCTTGATCTATTCGAATGGCTACTTTATATCTGTTACAGTCTGTCACCCTGGATCTGGCGACGGTGGTCACCTCTGTTTCGGGCCCCAAGCGACCGCACGATCGCGTGTCCGTTTCCAACATGCTCCAGGACTTCAAGTCGTGCCTGACCAGCCCGGTGGGATTCAAGGGCTTTGCCGTATCGCCCGAGGCCTTGGCTGCTAGCGGCGAGTTTCAGTGGGACGATGGCAAGACCTACAGATTAGGCCACGGCTCGGTGGTGATCGCAGCCATCACATCCTGTACGAATACCTCGAATCCATCGGTGATGCTGGGGGCCGGCCTGCTCGCCAAGAATGCTGTGCAGAAGGGCCTCAGTATCCTGCCGTACATCAAGACCTCGCTGTCGCCGGGTTCCGGTGTCGTCACCTACTACCTGCGGGAGTCGGGAGTGATTCCCTACCTTGAGCAACTGGGCTTTGACATTGTCGGCTATGGCTGCATGACCTGCATCGGCAATTCGGGACCGCTCGACGAGAATGTGGTCAACACAATCGAGAAGAACGGACTGGTCTGCTGCGGCGTGTTGTCCGGCAACCGGAACTTTGAGGGACGCATCCATCCAAATACCAGAGCCAATTACCTGGCCAGTCCACTGCTGGTGATCGCATACGCCATTGCCGGGCGCGTGGACATCGATTTCGAAACGGAGCCGCTGGGCGTAGATGGCAATGGCAAGAAAGTGTTTCTGCGCGATATCTGGCCCACACGCAGCCAAATCCAGGAAGTGGAGCACAAGCACGTCATTCCGGCCATGTTCCAGGAGGTTTACAGTGAGTTTGGCAGTCATCTTGTGGTTATCTAACTTTTAATACCGACTTTCCTGCTGCAGGTAAGGTTCAGGTAGGCTCCCAGGACTGGCAGACGCTCGAGGTGTCCGATGGCAAGCTCTATCCCTGGAGCGAAGTATCCACTTACATCAAGCGTCCACCTTTCTTTGAGGGCATGACCCGGGAATTGCCCAAACTGAACAGCATTGACAAGGCCCGTTGCCTTCTTATGCTGGGCGATTCGGTGACCACCGATCACATCTCACCGGCTGGCTCTATAGCCCGCAAATCCCCCGCGGCCCGATATTTGGCGGACCGGGGTCTGACGCCGCGGGACTTCAATTCGTACGGCTCCAGGCGAGGCAACGATGCGATAATGGCGCGCGGAACCTTCGCCAATATCCGTTTGGTCAACAAACTGGCCTCGAGAACAGGACCAAACACACTGCACGTGCCAAGTCGCGAGGAGATGGACATCTTCGATGTGGCGGAGAGATATCGGGAGGAGGGAACACCTCTGGTTCTCGTGGTGGGCAAGGACTATGGCAGCGGCAGCTCACGGGACTGGGCTGCCAAGGGACCCTTCCTGCTGGGCATCAAGGCGGTGATCGCAGAGTCTTACGAGCGCATCCACCGATCCAACCTGGTGGGCATGGGCATCATACCGCTGCAGTTCTTGCAGGGACAGAGCGCCGAAACGCTGAAGCTTAGCGGCCGGGAGGTTTTCAATATTGCGCTGCCCGAGGGCGAAATAAAGCCGGGCCAGCTAATCCAGGTCGAGGCCGACGGCAACGTGTTTGAGACCACGCTGCGCTTCGACACGGAGGTGGACATAACGTACTATCGGAACGGCGGTATCCTGAACTATATGATTCGCAAGATGCTGAACTAGTTATCACATTCGTTATTTAACTTCTATATTCCATATGCATTTCTACCCAACTGTTATTTGTTTTTATGTAATGGAAATATAATTTGACACTTTTTCTGTAATTAATTTAGATTTCTTCTTTTTGTTTTACTGAAAACTTGTCCGATATGCTTTTTAAAAGTGCGCGCCGCTTAATTTATCGATAGCAAGACAACGTAAGACCAAGAAAACGTGAGAGATCTGGTGACGTTCCGCGTTCACGGGAAAGCTAGAGGTGCATACAAAAAACCTAAATTAATAATTAAAAGCAACATAGTTGCAACAAATTGCTTTCAAATAAATATAAAGCCCAATTTGCAAAACAATTCAATACATTGCCCACCATTAATACTATCGATATTATCGTCAATAGTTTTTCAGCTCTATGAACGGCCATCTCATCGCGACGAGTTGGCAGTGCCGCTTTAGTTTTTGCTGCTTCTTTTTGTCTCCCGTCCCGTGGACTTTTCTCCAAAGGGATTTCCAATTCGCAAATATATAGAAACACGAATAAGATTACCGATCGCGCGTTCGCAAAGATCTTACCGTTCAGTGCGTACAAATGCAGCAGCAGCAGTTAACCGCCGTAAAAGACATAAAGTAGCGCAGTACAAAAGTCCCCTCCGATCCACCTCCTCCCCAAAGATCTGTGGATCGCAGGAATCAAGAACTGTGGTGCTGGTGCCAGGGCCTGGTGCCCCCAAGCGTGTCCGGAGTGCAAGAGAGGAGGCGTCGCGTCGCCCGGATTATGTCATTTGTTTACGGGCAACTGCCGCAGGCAGAGAAGCGCTTTTGAATGTTGCACCCGAAAGAGGCAGCGAAAACCTGTAAAAATGTAGACTGTGTGCGTGTGTGTGTGCGTTAGTGTTAGTATTAGTGTTAGTGTTAGCGGACCAGTGTTGGTGTGAGAGTGAGTGTGAGTGGCGCGGATAATGGACGTTTAGTCGTCGTATAAAAATACGCGTAGATATAGGAGATATACACACATACTTGTATATATGCGGACAGGCACGCCGCCGTATCTGCGCCGCAGCACGTCGTTCGAGAGCCCGCGCGCCTCCCCGATGCGGCTGCTCCCCTCCAGAGTCCGAGTACGAGTCAGCTCCAGCATCGTCTCCGCCTCCGCCCACGATTAGAGCCAATGGCCACGTTCAATGCCAGCGCCAGCAGCAGTGCCGCCGATGTCCTGAGCTCCACTTTGGCTGCCACCTCGGCCACGGCCACGTTCCTGGTGCCCACAACGGCCACGCAGGCGGGAGCCATTGCATTACAACAGCCAGCACCCCATCCGCCGCACCTGCAGCTGGACCAGTTCGGGGGCTACGCGGCGGGAGCACCGCTGCACCACCACCATCATCAGCAGACCAACTCGTCGTATACCTTCGTGCAGATTAAGCGGGAACCGTGTCAGGTGTCCGAGATTAGCTCCAACAACTGCAACCAACAGCAGCATCAACAACACCACCACCAGCAGCAGCAGCACCACCACCACCACCTGCAGGGACTCGGGAGTGTGTCCTCGTCCTCGGTCACCGCCTCGGCTACTTCCAAGACCATGTCTTCGTCGACGCTCACCACGCTGGTGAAGATCGAGGCCCCCTCGCCGAAGGTTTCCGACCTGGAGAAGTCCACAAGTAAGTTTCACAGCCATTCGGGCTTGATCTGGTCGTCATTGCATGTGCATCCTTCCGTTACAGGCAATTCCGTGCCCATTGGCATAGCGGTGGCCAGGAAGCGGCCACAGGAAGCATTGGTGCCGACTCTGAGCACCCCGACCACGCTGCCGCTGCAGCAGTCACTCAGCAAGGACATGAACTGCTTCGGCATACGCGTCGCTGACCTCGGTGAGTGGCAGACTACTTTCCAGGGGCAGGGGCATCTAATTCAATTTGAGAGGCCAGATTTGTGTGGTTCTAATGAACGCCTGTTCGCGTCTCTCGGGGCATCGTTACAATGCTTATAATGTCAGGACGTGAACGTCGTTCAATTATGCCACTAATAAGATTGCCAGCCAAGCCAGCCAACTTTGAGGCGCCCAAGAATTCCATCAGTAAGTCGAGCCGGGAACCGGCCAAAGTCCGTCCAGTTAAGAAGAAGGGGAAGGCGAGGGTGTTTGCGTCGTCTCTCGCAAAAACACACCGTAAACACCCCGTCAGAGTTGAGAGGGCAGGAGTCATATGATGCGAGCTGATGGCCGCCTGTTGTGCTGCTGTCGTTGTTGTGACAGCCACCGAATCGACTCGAATCGACTCTTCCCTCCCTTGGCGCGAGGACCGGAGAAGGAAGCGGTGGTAAATCATACGAACTTCTAAAGCGGAAATAAAACGAAAGTGAAACACATTGCGAAATCAAAAGGGTGGCTTAGGTCGACTTTGGGGTGCTCTTCTTCATGACGGCATGACGGGGGTGTGTTTTCTTGTAGAGCTTCCAGATTTCAAAATCAAGATGACTTTTGAAACTTGAATAAATGCATAATTAATCTACTTTAACTGCGCAAATGATGGTTGATTATATTTTCATATACCTCCATTGTATTTCCTCTATAAATTTGTTACTCCTAAATGTTAACAGATGTGGGTATTTTCAGTGATTGTTATGGGGAATCAGATTGATAAAAATGAAGAGTCCTAACTAAACATACAAAGGCACCCTTACAAATGTTTCATATAGAGAGGGTTAAAAAGTGATAAAATAATACAAAGTGCAAGAATGTCGTTTTTATTTTTATTTACTTGATTTAAGAATGACATCAACAGATGTTATAGTTGACAGATAAGATTTTGGCTAACTGAATGTTTTCGTCGGTTGATTAGGCATACAAAGGTTTGCAGACACACCTTAGGCTTTTCGGAATAGATGTTTCAATTTCCAGCCAGGAAACCTGATTAAAACTATTTTTGATGACTAAGCGTGGCTATTTAGCGGCATTTAGTAGCTGTAGCTAACTCAAAAACCTCCTTAGCAATTGGTGTTACATTTTTTGCAATTACAGTTACATTTGAATTGCAATTTTTCTGCTGGCGACGGTAACTTGCTCTCTCAATGATTTTTATCAGCGCGTCGTCGTTCTGCCGCATGCTGTTCGCCTGTTACACGAAATTTAGTGAAGCGGTAATTTTGTGAAAAGGTTGTTCAAAAAAGTATGGTTGTTGTACAACAAGGTCCCAATTTCGAACAATTTTTGTTTTACAAATCCATAAAGTATGTGGTATAATTCATCAGGCGACCAGAAAGACAGCAGAAAGTAGATTTTCCAAAATCTACTCTGCAGAAATATAACAGTTGTAGAAAATACGTTTCAGAACAGTTTTTGCGTTGAATTGATAGTCGTGTCTCAAACCGTGGCTTGAGTCCATAGAAAAGACAGATCAATTAGAAAAGTTATAGCCATAGATAGTCGCGCCCAAAACCGTGGTTTGAGTCCATGGCTAAGTCAGTTATCGATTATAATAGCTAACGCTTATCATAGTCACTTCTCAAACCGTGGTTTGAGTCCACGGCTAAGACAGTTATCGATTATAAAAGTTATCGTTTATCGATCACTAGAAGAGATAACTTTTATAATTGTCTTAGTCGTGGACTCAAACCACGGTTCAAGACGCGACTATCCATTCAAGGTGAAACTGTTATAAAACGTCAATTCTACAACTGTTATATTTATACAGAGTAGTTTTTGGAGAATCTACTTTCTGCTGCCTTTTGGTCGCCTGATGCATAAAAGCATGTTTTTCAGGTTTGTGCTGCAAAAGTTGTCTAAATAGGGACCTTGTTGTACAACAACAACCATACTTTCAGCAACCATTTCATTAAAATACCGTGCAATTTCTCCTCTTATTTCATTTCGTCTAACAGGCGAACAGAAAGCGGCAGAACGACGAAGCGCTGATAAAAATCAGGGAGAGAGCAGTTTAACCGAGAGCAGTTAATGCGAGAGCACTAAACTGTTTTAAAATAGGTTAGAAATCATCCTCCTGTTGCATTCTGAGCGCCTGGTACATGAAATAATGAATTTGATAAATTTGTACTGGGAAAGCTCGTGTTAGGGAACTTTCTTTATGTTGCCGAAACAATAACAAGAATGGCCTGCAATAATATACAATATACATAGATAACAAGCTCTCTGAAAAAAATTAAACAAAAAAAGGAAAACATCTATAAAACAGCTTGAATTTGTTAAAGTTTTATTCATAATATAGTTAAAAAATTACCTTATTAAGCTTGTAAAATATTGAACAGGGATACTGCGAATGTATTTTTCTCATTTGGGCAATAAAATCGTTTATAATCTTAGGTGATTTTATATTTATAGACTTATTCTATATATGTATAAGCTAGTCCTCTTAGGCTAAAAGGTTCCCCTACCGATATTCTCTTATATCAACTCTTCTATAAAACTTATAATTGCTTGCTTACGTAAAAGAAATGACTAAACATGATGAAATTACGTTCAACTCGTAGCGCCTACAAATGTTTCCATAATAGACGAAAAATACTATGCAGTCGACGCTTGTGACTTTTATTTTGTGTTGCCTATAAAATGAAACAAAAACTTTCTCCTGATAAGTTGAGGGGGGAATTCCAACTTCCATTCTATGATTAAATGTTTATATTATAAAACCGGTTTCAATTTAGATTTAGTGCTTTCATAAGAACTAACAGTCGGCCTGAAATTCCTTTTAAAAGTTACCAATGTACTTGGATTATTCATGCCTCAGCGGTGAGCGCAGGGCATCGTTGGCTTCGGCTTCCTTATCACGCTCCACCGGCGCTCCAGTCGAGGGGCAGAGCGAGAACCCAAAGACAGATTACTCATGGACGTTGTGCGCTGTTCGGGTGGGTGTTTTCTTTTTTCCGGCAACCTAGCGGGGGCTGTTGCTTCAGAAAGGCGTTGCTTAGATGTAAATGTAGATGTAGCGGTTGTCAGGGAAATTAAGAAGGGCTGCAGACCACAAGGGATGCTCTGGCTGGCTGCTGTGCTCGACTGGTTTTTGGGAAATGCGACCTGGAGCTAAAGGCACAGGAGTGAAGCCGTTTACGGGACCAGGACCAAGCAACATGACACGACAAAATGGATTTGTACAGGACCATATGGCAGACTCGCCATCGAATGGCTTTGGTTATTGTTTTTCTTCACCCCTCCGATACGTGCTGCGGAGTCACGGACTATTTATAAACGCTGGCTGGGTAGATTCCCCGCTTGTCGAGACAAATCACTTGTCAAAAGATGTGCCTTAATTGCGTGTTTGGAGATGGGACACGGCACATCCTCCGAATTGACCGAAATAATACATTTTTGTCATTCATTCCGCTCCTCGGACGGCATACTGTTCGAGATGGTGGTTGGATGGCTCTATCCCCTTGCCTAGATATCCCTTAATGTAATGCAATTACTGAACCGAGCCGCACGTACACTTTAATCGAATTTTTTGTAAAATTATTCAGCCGCAGGCCGGGGGTGGGTTGCTGCTGCCGGAGTCGAATGATTCCCAAAGTCAGATGTAGATGTGTGTGAGATGATGAGTGGGTGGGTGATGGGTGGATGGGTGGATGGTGGGCGGCGCGCGGTCACCAATTGCATAGTTCAAGGACACTGCAATATTTCACGTATACATACACGATGGCTTACAACAAGAGTTGTACGGGGCAGGCACAGCTAAGTTGATTAAACGGGGAGCGAACGTCGAGCGGAGAGGTTGGAGCGTTGCCGAAACTTGAATTGAAATAATATTAATAATAATCACTTATGTATATGTATTTGCTTTAACTTTAACTCCATTGCAGGCGCCACCAGTTGCGGCAATCTGTACTTTACGGGCAACGGCGACCTGATGACCACTGGCACCGCCACCGCCGAGGAGCTGGCCTTGAGTGCGGCGGGCGTGAACCGAGCACCGTCCACCTTCTGGCAGTATCCAAGTGAGTTGAGGAGCCGCCTCCCTCCAGAGCATGCCTTACCTGCATTTTACACCCCCCCAGAGTTCACTCTACAAACACAAACACACACTCTGTCTCCCCCTCTTTCTATTTGGTTATCTCTCTTTCTCTTTTCCGTTGCGTTTTTGTAGATGCATTACCCATTGAATCAGTGATTTCCATGTCGCCCGCCACGGTGGGCCTGCAGTACTCGCGGGAGGCCAGCCGCGGACAGGTGGTGCTGCTGCCGGCCGCACCAACAGCGCTCGGTAAGTCATCGCGAGGTTCGCGTGACGACCTCCACTCCGCAAATTCCGCACTCCGCATGCCTGCACTTGGTCCAGGGCTTCTTCCAAAAAGGGGTCCTGGCTAGATTATTTGATTTCTATACTCGGTTTCGCCAAAACAAAACTAATTCATGCTTTTACCACTGCGCTTCTCTCCTCCCCTCCTCCGACTCCAAACCCTACGAACCACCGACTTAACTGAATCGCTACCACCGCCCCATGCACAGCAGGCATATCAAATTTTCCCCTCTTAACGCCCACAGATCCGTTCCAGCAGGCAGCGGCTGCGGCGGCCTTCGTCTGGCCCTCCGCCTACATACCGCCGGCTCCCGGCGGTCCCTCTGCCGCCGCTGCAGCTGCCTCGCTCCAGCCGTCGCCCAACCTGACCAACTTGCCTAACTTCATCTTCCCCTCGATGGGCAGCCACCAGGCCCTGGGCACTACGCCCTCGTATGCCTCCACCCTGCAGCTCTATCTGGCCGCCGCGGCCACCGCCACGGGCAGCTCGACGCTGTGCCAGCACAGCAATCAGCAGACCAGCACCACCACAACCAATTCCACCATCAATCTGAGCCTGGGAGCCTCGGGAGCGGGTGTCACGAACAGTGCGAATAGCAGCCTCAGCTCGAGCAGCAGCAGCCTCAGTGCGAGCAGCTCCAGGTTTCTCAGCCTGGCCACAGGGGGCCAGCCGGGGCCCATGGGTTCGCTGCTGCTGCCGCCGGCTGGCATGAAGCTGGAGGACTATCAGTCGCAGCCTCTGCCGCTATCTTTGCCGCCGCTAGTGCCGCTGGAGGCGACGCGCGACAAGGAGCAAGCTTTGAACCTGATGCGCCTGCCCACGCCGCCCACATCGGCCACCATGGAGCCGTCGTCCCTCGGCCATGCCACGCCCCACCAGCTCTTCCAGTCGGTACCCATGACGACGTCCACTCCAGCCTTGCTGAATCTATCGATGCACGGCTCCTGCGGCCAGCTTCCGGTGGCGACGCCCTTGCCCCCGGTCTGTGATGAAGCGGCGCTGAACTACAAGCTGCATGCACCGCTAACGCCGCAGACCCCGCCCCGCCTGGCAGAGATATCTGTGCCGGGAAGTACTCCCCTGCTGCCGCAGATGCAGGACGTCAACATACAGACGGATACGCCGGTGTGCAGCGAGGACGAGAGCTTTCCAGGTCCCCCAAAGCCGCAGGCGGAGTCTGTAACGGAAGCCGCCGCCGCCGCCTCCCTTGTCCAGCCGCTGGAACTGACCAAGCCCAGTGAAGGCAGCCATACCCAGCCGAACGAGTGCCATACCCAGACCGAACCCAGTGACATCATACTACCCAGTGCCAGCCAGGCGGAGTCAGCGGAGCAGACTCCCCCGGAACCCCTAGAAATGTCGTCCCAGACGGCACCCGAAGACCTTACCGGTCTCGAGTTGCTCTCCAACATCAGCACCAATAGTACGCCGCTAGTGCGGATCAAGCAGGAGCCGATGGAGCATATTGAGCCGCCCATGCCGCCGCCGCCCGTTGAAGTGGCCTCGCAAGAACCACCTCCACCGCCGCCCATGCTGCAAATGGAGCCAGCGCCGACGCCGGAGCCGCTGGGAGGCCTTAAGCTTCTGTGCGCTCTCGCCGAGCAGCGTATACAGGAGGAAGAGGAAGTGCAGGGCAGTAGTCTCTTTGCCACGCACTCCTCGCGTACGCCGACACCGACGCCACAGGCTTCTCCGTCACCACCTCCAACTCTTGATTCCCGACCCTGTTTCAGCTTTGCCCCACCGCAGGGACCCGTCTTCCCCTCCTCCACATCCTCCTTTCAGCTGCCATTGAGCTCGCCCGGTTTCCCCTCGATGCAGGGCATCGAGCTGCCCTCCACGTCCGCCGGAGCCGCAACCGAGCTGACGCCCCTGAAGCGCAAGAAGCACAAACATTCCAAGTCCTCGGGCAGCGACAGTCGCAAGTCGGCGCGCTGCAGCAAGAAGAGCAAGAAGAAGCGACGCCACAGCAGCAGCCGTCAGCAGCAACAGCTGCTGCAGGTGGCGGCAGCTCCTTTGGAGGAGGACGTGAACCTGCAGGACGAGCAGCTGCAGTCGGAGCTGCGCAGCGCCCTGCATGCCATGGATCCCAGCTATGCGCAGCGCTTCGGCCAGGAGGTGTTTAGCATCATGGACAACAGCATGCGCATGCGGCTTGCGGACATTACGCGGCAGTATCGCAAGAAGAAGCGGAAGCTTGACGAGATTAGCAAGCACAAGAAGAAGAAGAAATGCTCCAAGCAGACGCAGCTGCAGTTGCAGCAGACGCTAATCCAGCCTGCGGTTCAGCCAGCAACGCCGCTTCAGCAGCCACAAATGACGCTGTCCAGTGTCCTGGGGTAAGGAGAATCCTTATTGATTTATGAACTATTCAATATAACAATTTAAAACCCTTAAGGACCTCATCTCCCCTGCGGGACTACAAGTTCCCCAAGTTCTCGAGCAGCAACCTGCAGACGTCCAGCTTTTTACGATTCCCGGAGAAGACTCACTCCTTCCCACCGCCGCCCCTTCAGCAGATTCAGTCGGAGCCCAGTCCCTTGCCCAACAGCAGCTCACCGAGTACCTCCTCGTTTGTGCGCCTCGAGCCCAGTGCTTTGGATGCGGCCATTGCCATTGCCCCAACTACCTCGACGTCAGCAGCAACGTCTTGCTCTCCGTCTTCCAAGCAAACGACTGCCTTGGCGCCGCGCAAACAGCGCAAGATGAAGGCAAGCACCGGTGCTGGCGGCGGCGCTGGAGAGCAGGCCACTCCGCCTGAGGCCAAGCGACGAGTCAGCGGCATTGATCGCGAACTGCAGCTGACCGGCGACCATCTGTATCGCGAGGAGACGCGCGTCCTCACCGACATGGGCGGGCTGTTCTATGCGGGAGTGATGAAGCCACTGCGTCCGCCGGACGTATACTCGATCACGTTGGACGGGGAGCGCGGCAACAAGTCGCATGTTATGTCGCGCGAGGATATACTCAAGGATACGGTGGGTAAAGCTAAGCCTTAGCCTTTCACAAGTTACTAATTAGAGGAAACCTCTTTCAGATTTTGGAGGTGGCACCCAAAAGCGTGGAGAGCGTACCCGTGGGTACGCGCCTGTGCGCCTACTGGAGTCAGCAATACCGATGCCTGTACCCAGGACGTGCCATTGACTCGGAGCAGGCTGAGGATGGAGCGGGCAGTGGCAGCGGTAGCAGCAGCAACGCGGCAGCGAATACAGCGAGCACATCGCCAGACTTCGTGAGCGTAGAGTTCGATGACGGGGACAGCGGCAGGATCCGCTTGCAAAACATTCGGCTGCTGCTAAGCGACTATCCCATAGCAGGTTTGTGCCAGCACCGACAATCCCTACACATTAGTTGTGTCTGTGTCCCCTTATTTACTTCTTTGTTGTTTTCGTTGCTCCCGCCCCGATCTTCCCATCCACACCCCTTGGAACAGAGTACAACGATAATCCCCTCTACTCAGTAGGCAAGCAGAAGCGCAGCGCTCTGCGCGGGGGTGACTGTGGCCCGGGCGCAGGATCCTCGCAGGAGCATCTTAGCGTGCCCGGCTGCGAGGACTCGCATAGCCACCACAGCCTGGGTATGAGTAGCGACAACACCACATCCCTGGCCGCCACCATGGAGCTCTTTACGCAGCGCAGCGAAAAGAAGCGTTTGAAGAAGAGCCTCAAGAAGATGTCCAAGTCGCAGAACGGCATCAATTCAGCGGCCACGGCGACCAATGGCGGAGCAGATGCAGCACCGTCCGGTGAAGGCGCGGGTGCCGCAGATGATGCTGCCCGTAAGCATCACAAGCACAAGAAGCGCAAGAAGCACAAGAAGCATCATCGCAAGAATGGTAGCGAGGAGCCAGAGTCACAAGGACAGGGGCAGCTGCAGCAGGAATTTTCTGCTGCACCGCAGGAACAGCAAGAGGCGCCGGCAACAGCACCGACGCCCATTGCGAATCGCGTTAAAATGGAGATCAAAGTCAAGGCAGAGCAGCTTGAAATGGAAGAGGAGAGTGCATCCAATCTCATGTCAGAGATATCCGATGAGGTAGGCAAAGCACCCAATATTTTCATTGATTTCTTAATATGTACGAAATGTGCTCTTTTCGCAGGCCAAGGGCGAGGATCTGGTCGAGCATAACAACTCCAAGGGCAGCAGCAAGATAGCTGCCTTCCTGCCTGAGCGGCAGCTATGGGGTTGGTGTGGCACCGCCTATCGCAAGGCGGGCGTCAAGGGACGCGCCAGAAAGCAATTTTACAAAACAATCAAAAGGGGAAAGGAGACTATTACGGTGAGTACACGAAAGTCCTCTTCCTCAAAAGAGAGCATTGCTCTCGTTGAGACTAACTTATATGAATGGTTCCTTGACTCCCTTTATTTGTGCCTTTTAGGTCGGGGACAGTGCAGTATTTCTATCAACGGGCAGACCAGACCGACCCTATATCGGTCGCATAGAGTCTATGTGGGAGACCACAACGGGAAACAAAGTGGTGCGGGTGGCGTGGTTTTATCATCCGGAAGAGACGACCGGCTGCCCAAAGTTGAAATATCCGGTAAGAAAGTTCATTTTAGAGATGTATACCGAAAGGATAAGAAATATATATCGATTTACCGCACATACATAGATTGCAAAGTTAAAATATATATTTATAGATAGACTTTTGCTTTAAATATCGATACAGAATGGATATATCGATCCCTAGTCTTCGTTTAACATCGAATAATAACATTAATTTTCTTTGTTTTCGAATAAAAACACAGGGTGCTCTGTTTGAATCGCCGCACGAGGATGAAAACGATGTGCAGACAATTTCGCATCGGTGCGAGGTGCTGCTGTTTGGCAGCTACTTCGGCAAATTTGGTGCCGATTCGAAGCAATATCAATCCATATACGATAACAATGATACATATTATTTAGCCGGGCACTATAACCCAAGGTTACAAGTGCTGAAACTACAAGACGATATTCCAACTCTCGAAGAGCTGCAGGATACAAATACTACTACTAATACTACTACGACAACAACAACTACTACCGAGGATTAAGCGAGAGAGGTGGCGCGGATAGGCATAGTCACGTTTAGGCATAGTGCATACAGATCTATATATATACAATATATATACATACATTATACATATATTTTACTATACGCGAGAAGGGGGAGCAGAGATATACCTATTATATGTATACAAATATTATTTCGATATATTTTCAATGTATTATGTATTTCGAGAACTCAAGAAAGCGAAGCAAAACGAAAGCAAAAATAAAAACAAACACAAAAAAAGGACAAAGGACGAGGAAAAGAGAGAGCGACAGAGAGAGAGAGAACAAGGAACTAAGCAACAACCACTAAATTAATGTGTAGTTACGAGAGAAGCGCAAGCAATTTTAAGTCTAATTTTTGTAAAAAACAAAAACAAAAGAAAAAAGCTAAGACGATGACAAAGTTGATTCACTCAAAGTTCAGCATAAATGTTTACAAACGAAATGTGTGCTTCTACATCCCCTAAGACCTACAACCAACGAACCCTTCGACACAACACACGAGACACAACCAACCAAGCCCAAACCCAATCACACTTAAGGCCACAGCCACAGCTACAGCTACAGATACGGATACACCTGTTACTCTAACGTGTATACCTACCACATGTTTCAGATGAAATTTCGAACGTGTTTTAATGATTTTAAGCAGGCAACATGCAGCAACTACTACTATAAATGTAACAATTCAATGTGATAGCAAAACAAACCCAGATGTTGATGTGTACAGAGGAGAGAATAAGTATAGATGTTAGATAAGAGATCGGGCGAAATGTGTGTGTTGAATATTTACAGCTCGTTTATTCAAGAAGAACAGCAAAATATATAAAAATCAAACCTATCTTTAATTACATCAATAAACTTGCCGGATATATTGAAGTTCCCTGTGTTTTGTTTTTCATTTAACTTTGAATTACAGGTGGCCCTGGGATTACTTTTCAAAGGGTAGGTAGAACATGGTTACAAGTTCAACTAATTCGTTGTAATTTACACAATACACCACCGTTGAAAATGTGGAAAGTTCAGGCCTTGGTGGTGCACCTGCTGCTGCTCGGCTCCATCCTGAGCATCTATTTTCAGTCCACCATCTTGTCGGGCCTGGTGCCGCAGCGGAGTCTGGTTGAGCTGGGCATGCGACCGCCGGCCGATCGCTTGGTGGTCTTCGTTACCGATGGCCTGCGCGCCGAGTCCGTGCTGGCGGATAACTGCAGCTATGTGCCCGTCCTGCGAGAGTTGTTCCTGGAGCAGGGCCTTGTTGGCATTTCGCGTTCCTGCGCCCCAACGGTCACCCGGCCGGGACACATTGCCATCTTTGGGGGCTTCAACGAGGATCCGGCGGCAGCGCTAACTAACTTTGGCTGGAATCCCAGCACTTTCGATACAGTTTTCAATCGCAGTCGGACAGCTCTGGCGTGGACGGACACCGCTGTGGCCAAAATCTTTACCCACTTGCCGACCGGGGGCGAGCCTTTGCATTTTGAAACTTACTCGAAGACGGACATTTCCGGCAGGCTCCATATGGATGAGTGTGTACTTGAAATGGTGCGCGATTATATGACGAAAGAGCAAAATGTACGGCCTCTGCGAAATGCTACCTCGGCGGTCTTCTTTGTCCATCTAGCCGACTTGGACTTTGCCGGTCATGCTTACGGGCCCTCAAGCTCCAAATTCAAGGAAAGGCTTAACACCACCGAGCACGTTGTACGGCAGATCTATGATCTGTTTGAGGGCGTTTTTAAGGACAATCGTACGGCCTATCTACTCACTTCGGATCACGGGATGACTGATGACGGTGGGTATAGCTTTCAGTCTTTGGAGCTCCAATACCTAAAACTATTTCCTGATAGGCCACCATGGCGGTGGGGAAAAGCACGAGGTAGAAACTCCCTTCATACTCTGGGGCAGTGGAATCAATCGTAATGCACCCGATCCTAGCCACGTCTTTTTTGTGAACAACGAAGGACGTGCACTGCCACTTTACGAACTGGAGCAGACTCAATTGGCGCCGCTCATGTCCGCCCTAATCGGTCTGCCGCCGCCCAAGAATAACATGGCCCAGCTGCCGCTGGGCTTCCTCAATACCACCGTTCCGTATGAGCTTCAGGCCCTGCACTTGAATACAATGCAGCTGCTGGCCCAGGCCAATGTCCTGATAAAACGACATGAGCGCGGCATGTTTTCCAAGTTCCTGCCCAGATATGAGCACCTGGGCTCCGTACAGATTCGTCAGTACTCGATGCAAATGCTAGGTCTGGTGAACACGAATCAGCTGGAAAAAGCATTGGTGATCAGTCGGCGGATGGGGAAGCAGGTGCAGCTGTGCTTGGAGTACTACCACGGCTACTATGAGAAGCCCCTGCTGGTGGCCACCACCGCCTCGTACTTGCTGTGGTTCTTCTGCCTCCTGCTGCAACTCACACGGGAATCCATACAGCCCAGGCCGGAGCGGCGAGGACTCGTGACATGGACTACGTTGCTTATGTGTATTGTGGGAGTGCTACTCTTGACGGCGATGATGCTGCAGAATGTTCCACTCCTCACCGCCTTCTATCTGCTGCTGCCCTTCGGCATCCTCATCCTAGCCCTGGCCGAACGGCCCTCGAAGGGTGTCTGGATTACCAATCGCATTTTCCATCTGGCCGGGATCGTGCTGCCCGGTGGTTTGCTGATACTGATGGCTTTTCACAACAGTCACATCGGACTGCTCTACGGCGCTTTGGCGTGCCTCAACAATCGCAAGGCCTTCCTTAAGCCCTCCGTGAAGTTCTTTTCCTGGCTGGGCCTTGTCTTCTTGCTGAGTGGCATCCTGGTGGTGAAGCAGAACACCAGCTTGGCCTGGATTCCGAATGGCATTGCAAATTATGTGAGTAACAGCCACGTGCTGTACTTCAGCATGGCTGTCTGCGTGGTGCGTCCCTTGGTCCTGCGGCATCGACATTCCATACGTGTGTGGCTCGTCAATGTTGTGGCTGTGCTGGCTGCAGCCTACGGAGTCTATCAGTGGGACGCGGATGAGCCCATTTGCACTTACGTCCATGTGGCCTGCTGGGCGTACCTTGCCTACGCCTTTTTCTCGATCCCTTACAGTGGCATAAAGGAGACGAGACGCCGCCTGGAGCTGATCAGCTTCAACTTGTTGACGGTTCACATAATGCTGACGATATCCATAGGATCGCTCTTTGTCCAGATCATGGTCACCGAGTTTATACTGGGTCTGGAAATCTACGCGGAAAGCCACGGATCGAGGGGCGTTAAGGATCGCAATGATAATCGGACAGTGGAACAGGTTGAGCAGTCTCAGGAGCAGGCTCAGCAGCCTGATGATGAAGCACCGCGACAGCATCTCAGGCAGTCCTATCGATATGCCTTTCTCATTCTGCTGTACTTCTATGTATCCTTCTTTGGCACTGGACACTGGTTCTTTAACTTCACCTTCAAGCCCACCACTTCGCGTTTGTTCCTCTCGCGATTTTCACTTTACTGGGCTGCGGCTTTCATCCTGCTGAAGATCTTCATTCCCTCCATCATTGTCATCTCAAGCATTTACGTTCTGGTGGCCTTTGGTAGGAAGCATGCCCGCTCCATCTTCATCAGTCTGTTCCTGATGAACGACGCCATGAGCCTGTACTTCTGCTACTTTGTTAACAATCGCGGTTCCTGGGTGGAAGTTCGTGAATCATTGGATCGCCTCCTGGTCACACATGTTTTTATTATCCTGTTGCTTGTGTGCGCCTGGATCGCCAAGGCATTGCTCAGCAAAACCAAGGAAGAGAGGCCACCGAGCCCCAGGCGAGTCACTATGATTCCAAATGGCGAGTCGCTTACTGAAGATAGTCAGGTGTAGATTACTTAGTATACTCCCAGTCGAAATTAAATCGTTTTAATGTAGCTAGTCCTGATTTGTGACACTTATATCCTGATTTATTGATTCTACATTCGTGTCACTGTTATAAGTTCTTCAATATATTTTAAATATGCCAAAATCATTCTTAAATTTGATTTACTTTCTTGAGGCTTATTAACTGTATTGTTTTCTTTTTATAGTGCTGACTAAATCTGCATTCTTGATGTATTCAGAAAGAACAACTTATAGCTCCTTAGATTCAACGGATTCACAAATAATACATATCGGAAATTAAGTATACGCAAAAGACAGTTATATTAAATTTACTTTATCAACCCTTTAATAATGTATTCGTTTCTTTTTATAGTACCGACTAAGGCAGCATTCTCTAAATATTCAGAAAGGCTACCACCTTATAGCTCCTTTGTTTCAATGGATTCACAAATAATACTCTTCTGATATTCCGTATACGCCTAGTTGAACAGTCTCGATAAATTTTATGATATTTTTTCATGGCTAAAACTTTGAGTTAGCCAAGGTAATTAACTAGCTTCCGTCTTAAAAGTTCCAGCGTAGTTCACAACGCCAAGCTAGCTACTGAATCGTTACTGACTATTACAACACCCGGCCAGCAACGCTCAGGGTTCCAGCCAGGTTCCCACACCAGAGTTCTACCAAGTTCTACGGTCTCGTAAAGCCCCCTCTTATGCCCCATTTGCATAATGGACGAGCGCTGACGAATGCGTGTCTGTCGATGATGTTTAATGGAGCTGGGCTCTCACATGGGTGCCACGAATGGGAGCAGCACCGCCCCCATTATGGCCGGGAAACCCTTTTGCTCTTTCCACGGCTCCGCCCGCTGTCAGATGCGTGCGTTGCCTGGCTGCGGGGGTCACGAGACCCCGGCATCGATCCAACAGTTTGGAAAATTTGCATTCGCCAGGCTGTGGAAATATAGGGAAGACGACGCGGGACGACGGATGAGCGGATGCGTGCCTGGGAGACACAATAATTAAAAAGCGATTTGTCTAGGGCCGGCGCACACTGCTGATTGGCTGAGTTAGGGAGTCCGGGTCCGGGTGTCAAGGGGGTTGCGTTGCCGTTCCGTCGCCGCCGGTGGCCAGGGCCCCACCGAAAATGAGCACCACCCCGAAATGGTACTGCCGCAACAAATCCCAGCCGATGCACACGTTCGCGGAAATCGGCAAATTGGGCCTGGAGCTGCGTCGCATTACCAAGCGGATAGTGATCGACGTGAACTCGGCGATATTTAGCGAACATGTAAGTGAAAGGAGCTTGGCCTGAGTAGCGGAAGTAATGGTGGCCATTGCAGGACACCATTTTGGAGGAGTGCGAACGGGTGGTGGAGCAGTACTGGAACCTCAAGGACGAGACCAAGAACGCCGACTTCCAGTCGCTCTCCAAGAAGATCAAACGGAGTCCCTACAACCAGCTGCTGATGAAGAAGTTTGTCCTCATCATGGAACTCAATGACAGGCGCTTCTGCCAACTGACCTTTGTGCTCAAGCGGACGGTGGGTTTTGGATTCCTCCCTGGAGTTTCTAGACTTCGAGTGACGTAAGATTTCCGTTTCAGCTAAGCTTCTTGCTGCGCAAGTCGATGCAGTCGGAGATGTGGCTGAACTGGGCCTTGCACATCACCCAGCTGTATAACAAGTGCCGCAAAGTGAAGAAGCCGCCGGTTCAGGTGGAGGTGGACCCTCAGCCGGGCAATGAGGAGCTGGAAGAGGAGGAGCCCAAGCTGGGTGGCAAGCGAAAGGAGGATATGCACGCCAATGTCTGCAGCAACATGTTTCCCGGCCTACTCTTGACCCTCAAGCCGATCGATTTTAGTTTTGTCCTTCAGGTAGGAGTCTTCTTTCTAAATCAAATGTTTCCAAAGGGGAAATCATAACATTGATAAAACCTCCGAACTCATTTCAGCTTGTGGCCCAGCAGCGGGTGGAGCAGAACGCCCTGGATCTCGTTTTCGGTCTCTTTAACATGGGCGAACAGGACGCTTGGCGAGAGCAACAAAACCTGGAGTCCACCTCATCCAGCCTGGAGATTCTCCGTACCCTGAACATCTCCTTTGCCGCCGGCGACTACCAGCCATATTGTGACTCCGCCCAGGACTACAAGTCCATGCAGTTGCAGCTAACGGATGCGAGTTTGCAGGTTCAGGAGCACGACCACCAGAGCCTGCGCTGCAAGCACACGGAGAGTTTTCTACAGAAGGAACGCGTCTTCATTGCCCAGTTGATAGCCAAGGCCACGGAAATAAGCCCCTCCATTTTCGGTGGGTTTGTTTAAAGGAATTACTAGATTGTTAAACCCAAGTAATGGTCTCTTATCACCGGCAGATAATGGCAAGAAAGGCCCTGTGGATATTCATGTTTACATAATCAAGGGCTTGCGTCTGTTGTGGTCTTATGTGGGCATCATTTTGGACCACATACTGCTGTGGTGGATAGACACTCCGGTGTCCTGCTACCGCCTCACCCACATCGATTCCATTCGCAGCTGGCTCTACCATCAGAGTGTGAATGGTAATTGTAATATTTTTATATAGAATATTCTCTAGTAAGAGGTGCTTAACAATTCATAGATATCCCCGAACCCGTTTTCTCCACCCTGCGTGGCATTGGCGAGATCCTGACCGGATTCGTGTGCAACAACATCTGGGATCAGCTCTTCCGCCTCACCCTCATCTCATCGAACGACACCAAGCGTCTGGTGGACGTGGTCGTGGACCAGTATCGTGATTGCCCCAAGAACGTAATCTATCTACGATGTCCCTTTCGATTTCTCCAAATTACAGCAAATTTATCTTCCCAGGAATTTGGTACTCCTACTGGCACTGTGTGGATCAGCATATTCGCCAACCTGGTGAATCTGAGTAATCAGTACTTCTCGAATTTGGAGGCGCACAATAACTCCAGCCTGCTGCCAGTGGCCGAGCAAATACCCATCCTGCACAGGCTGGATCACTCCGTGCACACGATGCGCCTGTGGGTCACCGAACAGGCGAAGCTGCTGTGCTGCGAGTGGAAGATGGACCGATTCTTCCAGATCCTGGAGCACGATGTCAAGCTGTGCCTGAGCGTCTTTATAACCTTTCAACTGCCGAAACTCACTGCCGACTTGAGCGATATCCTGATGCTGGTCTGTGTGGCCCTGCGCACCAAGCTCATCGCCGAAGTCAATGCCAATATAGACAAGCTAAAGGTGGGTCCGATCCGATATCCTAACCGATACTCCAGTGTTAATCCTTTATTATATATACCCCTATAGAAAACCACCGACGAGTGTGTTCAGATCCTGTCAGCGGTCTGCCGGGTCCTTAGCCTGGCCAACTTTACGCTCTGCTTTCCCGCCGCCAGCTTCTGGCAGCGCGAGGTCTACAATAACGAGGAGAAGAGCCTGTACGTGGGCTATGTGCTTGACGAGATCTACCTGCCCACCATTCGGGCCACAAAGGACATCATCATACTGAAGCTGATCCTGAAGCTCATCTGTGAGGCCTGGCTGGACTTTATCTACCAGAAGCGCATCCGCTTCAGCGTGAACGGAGCCGTGCGCCTGCTCAACGACTTTGACGACGTACGGGAGTGGATCCTGAGCTGCACCTTGCTGGACGAACAGCAGCTGGACAAGCTGAGCAACCACGAGGTCCTGCGCATGTGCAAGGGCGTGGGTAAGATCCTTCTACGCAAGCCGGAAGACGTCATCTCCATCACCCAGTCGCCCAAGTACGACAAGAAGGCGCGTAAGTTGCTTAGAAATTTCTTGGGAACCAGCTCTTGTTTTAATAGGAATTCACCTTTCTTTTTGCAGAGGAATCCACACAGGATACCCAGCTGCCCTCGGAGATGTTCGTCTCCAACCAGAAGCACTGGCTGCAACTCCGAGCCAGCGGCGGCAATGGCTTTCCCTTCCTGAAACTTTGTTGCGGCGATGCCGCCATATAGTCCGAGGGATACAAGTGTTTATTGTGTCGCTAAAATGCCTTACAAAAGTGAGGGTAGGGTCTAGAATATATACGTTAGAAAGTGGGCAACTATGGTTATGTTTCTTGGAAGTCGCTCCTAGGCGGGCACCTTGCGACTGATGATCTTTATCAGCTCGTCCACGCGCTCGCTCTTGCCGGCGAATTGTTTTGGATGCGGTCCAATCATTTGGATGATCATCGGTACGTCTTGCGAGACCTACAAAACAAATGATGAAAAATAGGCGAAAGTTTGACAGCTGTCTATTTCGGTTCTCGAATATGGGTCAATGTGCGTTACCTCGAGGAAGCGGACGAGGGCCTTCAGCGTGCGGAAGATCTGGTCCTCGTTGGGACTGCTCTGGAAGAACTGAAGAATGGCCATGGCCAGCTCCACGGCGATGTCGTCGAAGACCTGTCCAGAAAACACATTCTAAGCATATGGCATTTCTCTTTCTGGGAGCTAATCTTACCACAGTCTTTACTTCCTTGATCGCAATGTTGTAGAGAATCATGCTGCCAATGTTTTTCAGCTGCGGGCAATTGGAGAGGATGCAATGAACGGCCACCTTGGTGGTCACGCGGATATTCGAGATGGTCTGGCCATTGTACTCCCACTCGGAGATGTAGAGCAGCCATTCGGAGGGACCCAGGTTCTCGAACAGGTTGCACATCTATGAATACCAGGATTAGCTCAAGTATAAACTATCTCTCGTAAGACTTGACTACTCACAAACATGGCCCAGGCCTGCTGTTCCTCGGGCGTGTGCTTGTCAATGTCCTGGGCAAAGTTCATCAGCGTATGATCACGTCGGTCTTGGTGCAGAATGATGATCACATCGTCTTTGAGGGCTGCATAGGCCAACGTCCGGATCATGTGTATCCGTGTGTCCGGGGAGAAGGCCTGAACGTCGCGCAGTACACGCTGCACGAACACCAGAAAGTTGTCGCCCAGCGCCCAGGAGCCGTCGTCCTCGATCAAATACTGATGCAACTCCTCCATGGCCACCTCCTCCTCCTTGTAGATCTTGCCATCCAGCAGTTTCACTAGGCTCTCTAGTTCAGTCTTAATCTGTGGCGGGGGAAGGTGAAACGATTCCAGATAAATTATAGTAAATACTACTAGAGATAGCTAATTATCCATTTCCTATTTCTAAACATTACATTTATGCTTATAAACAAAGAGGGAACTTTATTATTGTTTACTTAATTGAGTAAAAAACATTTTATAATTCTTTCAGAGCAATTTAAATGAGTCCTTTTAAATGTAATCATTTT
Organism: Drosophila kanapiae; assembly: GCA_008042475.1. NCBI lineage: Eukaryota > Metazoa > Arthropoda > Insecta > Diptera > Drosophilidae > Drosophila > Drosophila kanapiae. Next base: position 68,842 of record VNJM01003543.1, read on the forward strand.
ACATAAATAATTTGCTTTAATAGCATTCTATCTTCAAAATGTATCTATTTGACATTATTAATTCAAAGCACATGACTAAATTTTTTAATATATTTGTATATGTACTAAAAGCAAATGTTTACAAACAAATAAGGTCTGAATTCTTGTTTATATAATCTTATATTCAAAGGCCAACAATGTAAAACAATATTTGTAGGTATTTACGTCGAAAGTATAGCAAGCCAATTATTAAAGCCACACGTAGTGTAGTTCCTCAGAATGTTTAGCAACTTTCATGGGATAAGATTTGTTATTTAAAATACAACATATGTATAAGAACGTTATTTTCGTTTAAATATATATGATATCTCAACTAATATTTGACCTAAAAGTTCTAAAAGATTTTAATTCATAACTGGCGTATTTATTTAATTAAAAACCTATTTATTCATATACAATGTTTAATTTAATTGAAATTTTCCTATTATATGTAAGAGCAACACAATGACCAGTCTTAAGTGCATTGTCATGGCAGAGCTATTTCCATTTTTGGACTTACGTCAATGTCTTTGAGGACCAGCGCCGGCTCGCGCGGAATCTCCTTCTCCTCCGTCGACTTGGAGCGCTCCTTGCCGTTCTGCGGCTGCTGTTGTTGGGCTGCGGGCTCTGACATCTTTGGTCTATTAATAGGCGGGTGAGGAAATTAATAAAATAAATTTCATACTTAAAAATAAATGTGTTTGGCTTGCAGCAGCAGCAGCAGCAGCGGTAGCCTTCGTTTGGCCATTAAATTGCAAGGCTTTTCACTTTTTATACGGAAATTATCTTTTACGATCTGCTCACAATAATGGTGTAATTTTCAGCGCAAATTGCTTATTGAAATGTTTACAGTTTTTCGTGCGAGAAATATGCGAGGAATTTGATGTTTAATATAAACAAAGAAGCGGAAAAACATTTACCGTCTCTCTATCTCTCGGATAATTACGAGAAATCGAAACGAAAGCAAAAGCAGAAACAGAAGCCGGCGACGACAATTGGCAAAGACAGGACAGGACAGAGGAAAAGTTGTCAAACCGAAGTGTGACAGTAAAAGCTAAGGAAAACTCAAAATAGCCATGGTATTTTTAGGCCTTTACTTTACGTAGACAAAAACAAGGTACAGAAGATTCACGCTGGCACGAAATTGCATGCAATGTGATATAGAATGGGGGGGAAAATTCGTTTCAAGCGGCTTTCCAAGACTTTTCCGGTGTCCGTAATGCAATCAAGTCGCAGGTATGACAATTAATTTGTCTAATTTATGGACATTTAAATTACTCACATGCTATTTTAGTAGAAGTGACACAGAAATTCCTTCACTTTCGACACCAATGTGGCGAACAAGAAAAACAAAAGCCAAATTCAACTGGGGCACAAATTATATATTTTTTTTTCTGCTGCGATGCGTTTTGTTTATTCGGAATTCCAAAAATGAATATATATACAGTTTGGTTATTTATTTTTCCAGACCTACTTAATTGGTGGCGAGCGTTGCAAGTTGTGTGAAACTTTTCATTGAATTCCGGGAGTCGAGAAGCACGCGAACCGTTCCAACGGAGAATTGACTCGAAATTGCCTCTGTTGTGTGCCGAAAAATCCCGTCAAAGTGTGGGGAAAACTTTTCGGAAAATGCACACGCTGTTGCTCACCGAGTCACTGAGTCGTATGAGAAGCGATCTGTGAGTGTGTTTTCAGATATTTCGTATCGGGTCTTTATAAATAGACACACACTCGTGTCTCAGTTCGCTCGCGAGAAAGTATAGCCAGTGCAGTCGCCACACTGACAGAAACCATGCGAATGTTCTGGCAACTAAACAGCTACTTACTACTCTTTAAGAGACTCACCAGAAGAGGGGGCTCCAACTTTAAGTCGGATTTGCAGCAGTTTTTATTGCCATCGGCAAGGGCAAGGACCATACCGCAATCCCGTCAGTGCAATGTCGGGGGCTTGGACTGGGGCTGGGAAAGGTCGGGATAAACACAAAAAGCTATTAAGTGGCAACCAAAACACATTCCACGCTCAGCCGGGGGTCCTGTCACATTCTGAAAGCAACAAGTCTCACATTGCGTATCCGAGATGTTGACCAAGGACCAAGCTAGCGCTCATTTCATTCGTCTCCAGAGTGTTAAGCGCGTCGGTTGGCTTGCCAAGTGGCCAAAATACCAGTTAAAACCATAAGGCACTTTTCCATCACTCTACCATCATGAAAAACTCTTTTAAAATCTGCCTAAGACTGCTCAGCTTGGTCTTCGTTTGTGTGAGCTCGTGCCAGGCCTCGCTCGAAAGGGAAAACAACAATGAAGTGAATAATTTGTCAAATGTGAGTTTTCAGGGAGTTCGAACTGAGTGCAATTTATGGTGAAATTAGTCGTATTTTTAGTATACGTAATGCGAACTATAATCTAAGTTGATAACGTGGCTTACTCCGCCTTTGCAAACCTGCTAAGTAAAACGAAATTGGCTTCAATTTGGGGGGTTCTTTTTTTGAAATATAAATAATGTTGATTATCTGGCGCAACATTTATGAGTATTATTTATAATATTCTTGCATGATTTGTTTTCTCTTTTAATTATTATTATAATCTCTTTAGATAAATAAATTAATCCATTACTTATAAGCCTCATAATTTATTATACTTAATTAACTTCATAAACTAACAAAGCATTAACCAATTTAGCAGATCATTTTGATTTAGCAAACATTTAAATATATAAGCAAAATAAGCCAAAGAATTATATGTTTTCTTTGCTATTTGGTATTATTTCTTTGTTTTTCGTTAAATATATATGATATTTGATGTTTACTTATTTATCTTTTTTTATTTAGCACAAACTAAGTGGCGTCATACAATGGAAGTACGAAAAGCGACCATTTTGCAATGCATTCACAGGTAATTGGGGTAATCAGAATATAATTTGCAATTTACCAACCACGAATCCTTCCAGGATGTGGCCGGAAGCGTACCTCTTACCCCTCCTATCCGCCCTTTTCGCTGATAAAGCGCAATGAGATCGAGGAGAAGCCCTATAACAATGAATACCTTTCGGAGGGTTTGAGTGATCTCATCGATATTAACGCCGAACCAGCTGTGGAAAATGTGCAGAAGCAGATCATGTCGCAGGCGAAGATCTTCGAGGCCATCAAGGAGGCCAGCAAGGAGATTTTCAGGCAGAAGAACAAACAGAAAATGCTGGAGAACGAACAACAGATGCAGCGGCAGGAGCAGGAGCGCGAGAACATATAAATAATCGGTACGACACATGGATATAGCACGAGCACTTGGACTGGATAGTTACCACACTGGTTTTGTTATTGTACATAATATCTTTATTCTATGACTCTTTGAATTACGAAAGATTCTGTGGCACTGGCAAGCATTGAATAAAAATTGTTAACTTCGCTTTCATGTGTTTTTCTCCAAACTCCCAAGCGAGTCAAATGAAAGCCTATTCTTGGATTTATTGGGCATGATGACAATAGTCTGCATATTTATGCAATACACATTATATACAGCAAGATATTCGAAACCATTTAGTATAGAATTTGCACGCTTTTGGTGTCCATAAGTGGCATTAGTAATCAGTAATCGCCTCGGGACCTCCCTATCACTGTGAACGCATGATAGCGATAAGAAAACTTTGCCATTTAAATGGTATTGTTAAATACATTTCGAAATAACTTTTATGCACTTACTTATCAAGTAATTTTAAGTTCTTCTTTTTTCAATTCTTATACATATATGCGGTTTTATTATCCTTATTCATTACTTGTACTATTTTTAGTTTATTTGTATAGTTTTAATAGTATAAATATTTAATAATCTCTGCCTTTTTGATAATATTAGAGTAGACGCTCTATCTATCGCACCGATACAAAGTCGAAAAGCAATAACTACCCTTTTAATCTTTACAACCTAATGACAAACATAGATAACCCTGGAAATGCACTGTTTTAGGAATTACACGGATTATTATTTGGATGCATTTAATTTATGAACAAACATATTGCAACATTTGGGAACGAGAACCCCACTTCGCTTATCATCAGTTATTAACTCCGATAATAGCACTCAACTGCTGGCTTATGATCCAACTAATCAGAGGGAGCTTAATCACTGTCTCGCCGTTATTTCGCCACTTTGTCCTATATTTAGGCTTATTTGGGCACTCTCTTGGACAAACGGACCCGAGCTCCGTGCTTGGGGATCAGGGCAATGCCACTGTTCTCGAACTCCAGCTCTCGCCTGCTCATCACTTCCACGTTGAAGTTCTGGAGGATCTTGATGATCGCCAGCTTGGAGTTCACGCGACCCATCCTCTGAGCAATGCATATTCTGGGTCCTTCTCCAAAGGGTAGGAACGCTGTTGAATCGTAGTTGCGACTCTCCTCGCTGAAGCGATCCGGATCGTACTTCTCCGGATCAGGGAAGTACTCGGGGTCGCGGTGAATGCCATATAGAGAGATCACCACCGGAGTGCCCTTCGGAATGACTTGGTCGGTTTCAGGTACCGTGTATTCCTGGGTACATTCACGATTCAGGATGGGAAGACCGGGGTATTTGCGCATGGTTTCTTGCAGGCACAGCTCTAGGAACTCCATCTTCTGCAGGGCGTCATACGTGATTTTTCCGTCGTTCTTTTCCAGCGTTTCATCCACCTCGGTCTGCAGGCGCTGGAGGAGCTCAGGGTACTGGGCCAGCTCAAAAATAGTGAAGGCTGCCGTGGATCCGGTGGTCTCCTGACCAGCTATGTAGAAAATGAAGGCCTGGGCGGTGATGGCCTCCAAGGAAATTGACTTGATGTGTCCTGTAGATAAGGAAATTATTATTTTAAGCCTTGGTACTTTGTTATGAAGACTCACCATCAGGGGTCTTTTGAAGGCTGAATGACTTTTCGTCATTCTCTTCAATCTTGCCGGTGTTCCTCAGCTGAATGAGCAACTGCAGCAGATCCTTGCGAACGATGCCGTGCTTCTCGCGGTACTCAACGGTTTCCTTGACTATCTCCAACATGGCCAAGCCCAAAGGATTTTTGAAGCCAATCCGGAACAAAGTCTTGGCTATGCTGTATAAACACAACAATAAATAAAATGGATGAAGTCCAAGAAATGGTACTTACGAAGGTACAAGGAAGATCATCATGCCGAACAGGGCATTAAACCTATTCCTGGCTCGTGCAATCGTCACCAGATTGCGGAACTTATTGTCCGGATTCTCGAAGCTATTCACATCCAAACCGAAAATGGTCGAGGCAATAATGTCGATGGCATAGTTCTGCATCACGCTCTTCAGGTCCACCTCCTGGGAGCCCTGCTCTGGCAGTTGCTTCTGCAGGTGAGCCACCATCTTGTCACCGATATCCTCGGAGGTGGGGAACATGGCCTTCAGCTTGCCGGAGGTGAAGCACGGCGACAACATGTGCCTCATGGAGCGCCAGCTCTGTCCACGCAGTGCAAAAATGCTGGCCGACAGCGGATCCTTCTCCTCGTCCACGTAAACTCCGCGGTCGTGGAAGCTGGCAAAATCCTGGGCCAGCACACGACGCGCCAGGGCAGCGTCGCGTACCAAGACACCCGGTCGGAAGAGCAAATAGATGCCAACGAAACGTTCCTTGCTCTTAAGGTAGATATCATGGATGGCCAGGCCCATGCTCTTCTCTTGCCTCCAGACGCTGTCCAGACAACCGAACGGAATCCCCGAACCCTTCTCCACAGGAAAGCCGCGGCGTTCCCAGAACTCATAATGGTTCTTCAAATAGAACCACGCCAATGTCAAGAGAGACAAGGCCAGCAAAACTAACGGAAACATAATCAGCGTCGATTAGAAACTCTGGGAAGAACGTTACTCGAACACAGTTAATAACAAACTGACCACCAAAGAGCTGCGTTTCCAATTTATAGGGAACCCTCTCTTTTGGGGCTCTGTTCTCTTCTGATAATGATTCCTGCTATAGCCACTTAATCAATGTTCTCTTCAAGCAAACTAGTATGATGATATCGGTGGGATTCATTTGTGAAATAAGCTAAAGAGGCAGTATAAATGTCTTACATTTTTCCCATGGGAACAGGTTATAGACTTGGATCTCTTAAAAACGTTCGACTACGACTTATTTGTTTTGGTCTGACAACTCAAACATATCATTAATAAATAATATATGGAAGAATGTTGTATTCTCTTATCCGAAAGTCGTTACAGATTACATATTATATATAAAAATAAGTATGTAAGGTCTGTTAATTCTTAAAAGTCTTATATTTAAATAGTTTTTACTGAATATGATATTTGTAAATATATCAAATATTCATTCCTCTTGACAACAAACAAAAACAAACATTGTGAAATCATAGAAAAATTTGTGAAATTCATAGTTCATAGAATGGTTATGTACTTATGTATATTTTGTATTTATTTTGCATTTGTTTTAACAAAATATTAATGATGAATTCCAAAACGCAATATAAATACAAAATAAACATATACAAAGAGAACCTGCATATAAGTTCGAATTGATTGTCTCTTTATTTATTTTGGAATCTCTCTTCGATTGGGTATAACGTCACTTTTCAAAATATATTATTTCATTATTTAACTGAGTAGAAAATAATTTGTACACGTATTAAATGGTACAATTAGATCAATTCATTTACTTTATGTCTTTAAGTTCTTGCAGTCAATGTTTTATTCTTTGTTTCGTTATCTAAAAATGTACCTAACCCTGACCTTGATAATAATAAGCAAAGCTTCCATCTTGCATGCTCGACTATTAGATACCCGGTATAAAAAACATTGTACTAATAGAAGGATTTTATAATTTCGTTGCAATTGTAAAAATTTTACAACTGGCGTAAGCAGGCATCTTTGACTGCATAATATTTAATCATAGTATTGATAATTATCCCCAGTTGAGTCAATTTGAGTTCAATGTGGTTCATACTAGCTACCTTTTTTGTGAATATTAATTGGTATCTTAAGTGGCATTAGTAATCAGTAATCGCACCGTGGACTCCCCTATCATATATGATGACGAATATATGATAGCGATAAGAGGACTTAACCATTTAAATGGTATCGTACATTTCGAAATAACTTTGATGAAGTGCAGCGATTAAATATAATTAACTTTGATGAAATACCGAACTTTAACTATATATTATTTGTAATGATTTTTATATTTGATGTATTTATGTGAGTGAAACAAAGAAATCGTATAAGTATACTTTTAATAATATTATTTTATCATATATGTACATAATAATAATAATACTTGTTAAAGCAAAGACATTGACTAGCAGTTTTTGTTCTTAGGATAAGCTGTGCATTAGTCAAAGGTTAGTCAGTTAGTATATCGATAAGATAACTAAATTTATTAACCAACAGTTTACAGCAAAGGAAATATTTTAGGAATTACAGGGTTTAATATTTAACTATTTATGCTACATTTGCAAAGGAAAACCACTTTCGTTATCATCAGTTACTAGCTGCGATAATAGCACTTAACAGCTGGAATATAATCCAAATAATCAGACTGATCTTAACTGTCCTATTTAGGCTAATTTGGGCACTCTCTTGGACAAACGGACCCGAACTCCGTGCTTGGGAATCAGGGCGATGCCACTGTTCTCGTACTCCAGCTCACGCTTGCTCATCGTTTCCACGTTGAAGTTCTGGAGGATCTTGATGATAGCCAGCTTTGAATTCACGCGACCCATCCGCTGGGCAATGCAGATCCTCGGTCCCTCTCCGAAGGGCAGGAACGCTGTGGGATCGTAGTTGCGACTCTCCTCGCTGAAGCGATCCGGATCGTACTTCTCCGGATCAGGGAAGTACTCGGGGTCGTGGTGGATGCCATATAGAGAGATCACCACCGGAGTGCCCTTCGGAATGACTTGGTCGGTTTCAGGTACCGTGTATTCCTGGGTACATTCACGATTCAGGATGGGAAGACCGGGGTATTTGCGCATGGTTTCCTGCAGGCACAGCTCTAGGAACTCCATCTTCTGCAGGGCGTCATAGGTGATTTTTCCGTCGTTCTTTTCCAGCGTTTCATCCACCTCGGTCTGCAGGCGCTGGAGGAGCTCAGGGTACTGGGCCAGCTCAAAAATTGTGAAGGCTGCCGTGGATCCGGTAGTCTCCTGACCAGCTATGTAGAAAATGAAGGCCTGGGCGGTGATGGCCTCCAAGGAAATGGACTTGATGTGTCCTGTAGATAAGAAAATTATTATTTTAAGCCTTGGTACTTTGTTATGAAGACTCACCATCGGGGGTCTTTATATAGCTGAATGACTTCTCATCATTCTCTTCAATCTTGCCGGTGTTCCTCAGCTGAATGAGCAATTGCAGCAGATCCTTGCGAACGATGCCGTGCTTCTCGCGATACTCAACGGTTTCCTTGACTATCTCCAGCATGGCCTGACGCACCGGACTCTTGAAACCCAACGAGGTCAAAAATTGTATTATCCTGGAAGTATCAAAACAATTAGATCAAGAGCACACAGCCCAATAGATAGGAACTTACGAAGGCACTAGGAAGATCATCATGCCGATGAGGGCATTAAACCTGGAATTGCTTCGAGCTATCGTCACCAGTTTGCGGAATTTGTTGTCCGGATTTTCGAAACTATTCACATCCAAACCGAAAATGGTCGAGGCGATAATGTCTATGGCATAATTCTGCATCACGCTCTTCAGATCCACCTCCTGAGAGCCCTGCTCTGGCAGTTGCTTCTGCAGGTGAGCCACCATCTTGTCACCGATATCCTCGGAGGTGGGGAACATGGCCTTCAGCTTGCCGGAGGTGAAGCAGGGCGACAGCATGTGCCGCATAGAGCGCCAGCTCTGACCTCGCAGTGCAAAAATGCCGGCCGACAGCGGATCCTTTTCCTCATCCACGTAAACTCCGCGGTCGTGGAAGCTGGCGAAATCCTGGGCGAGAATACGACGGGCCAAGGTGGCGTCGCGCACCAGGACACCGGGGCGGAAGAGCAGGTAGATGCCCACGAAACGCTCCTTGCTCTTTAGGTAGATGTCGTGGATGGCCAGGCCCATGCTCTTCTCTTGCCTCCAGACGCTGTCCAGACAACCGAACGGAATTCCCGAGCCCTTCTCCACTGGAAAGCCACGGCGCTCCCAGAACTCGTAATGGTTCTTTAGATAGAACCACGCCAATGTCAATAGGGACACGGCCAGCAAAACTAACGAAAACATGATCACGGCCTATTAGAATTTCTAGCCAGAACGTAGCTCGAAGACAGTTAATAACAAACTGGCCAACGAAGAGCTGCGTTCTTATTTATAGGGTGGAAGCAGCTCTCTTCCACAGTGCTCTTCTCTTCCGATAATGGTTACTGATACGCATAATAAATATTCTCTTCAACTAATCTAGTTTCGACGGTATAGATAAAAATCAGTTGTGAAATAAGCTAAGAGACTTGCAATTATTTAGCTTTGTTTCCAGGCTAAGTGGTTTAAAGCTAATATCTCTTTAAATCTATGTATTTATTCATTCTAATTTCTGTTGATCTAACAACTGAATGGCATTATAGATTTAAAATATGACAGAGAATCTTGAACTCACTTATGAGAAGTCGTTTAAATTTGAATAGTTCTCACTTACTTAATTAACAGAGGGCTTAAGGGTTCTTCAAGTCTAATAGCCAGCAATTACAATATTCGTGTTTAAAAATGTATTAGTCGATATGATCTCATTATTATTAATATTGACAGCAAATACAACAAAAGTAATTAAACAGTAGTTTGCATGATGTAATCAAACCAAAAAGAGTTGAAATTCATAGTTCTTACTATATGAAAAACGTTCATTCAAATACTTCTTAATTTATAATTGTATAATTAATTTAAAATAATTTTAAATTTTTGTAATATTTTTATGAACTCTATAAGTACAAGCCTTCAATCTCTTAAGATATTGATTGTCTCTTGTTGAAAAATAACTCTTTAAAATTGGTTTAAAAGTAACTTTTTCTGTTTTTAACTTTATTTCATAATTAAGCTAAAAAAAAAATAATATTTCTTATGTATTTATTATATTCTCACCTTTGCAAATTCGTTCGTTGTCTTAACATATTAAATAAATAATACAATATATATTATATTATATGAGTAATCTCATTGTTTGTTATCAGAAAATGTACCCAATCATGACCTTAACTTTGCTAAGTAAAAAACAACATGGTCTTGGTGAAATTTTTTTCAAATATCAGAATTTTAACGTCACTGTTAATCAGTCATAAGTGTCAGAGTCTCCTAATAGATATTCTTTCCTGATTCCTATCTAATCAAAATGCCTGTTTAGTGTTGGGAATATGTAAATGTATTTTATGAACTTAGTAACAGATTATATTATCATCCGGGGCTTACTCATGCTAGCGTTTTCTTTCTTCGTATTTTTACTTTTAGTTCAGGAAAAATCACTTCTATTTTTATCAACATTTACTTGCATTTATTTATAAGTTCTTGAGTTTTGCGTAAACGTGAAAGCACAGTATAGTGGCACCCATGGCTGTCTTTATGAAGCGGTGATCTTTTTATCAACATTTACTTCGATCTATTAAAAAAGAGCATTTGTGGCGCCACCGAGAAACCAGAGAGTCATCACCTTTGGCACTTTTTTCCATCTATACCTCGATATTTTTATCCCATACGAAGAGTGACATTTGCAGTCCTTGGACTATCCTCAACGGTGCTGATATTTGCAATCACCCGAACAGAGGAGATGGCCCTGCTCATGCTTGTCCTGTGCAGCTCAGACGGATACTTGATGTCGGACCATGGCTCGAAATTAAAGTGGAATCCCTTTAAATCCTTACAGTTAACATGGGGATTCCCCTCCTCTCGCAGACGCTGCATGACATGCTCTCGTACCTGCGTGATCCCATCGGAGTTGCGGCAGATAATGGCAGCCAAGCTGGTCTTGTAAATCTCCGCCAGTTGAGCTAACATAAGTTAGGGAAAAATATAAAGAAATGTATCTTTTGGCTAAGTTAAAAGAAATTAAATTTAAATCGAAAGAAACCACACCTTTGGTGAACCTCTGGGGCCCCCTCTTGCGCTCATACCAATGGGAATCACCCAGCTTAATTCGCAGGAACTGATCGGACACCATGCAGCTCAGCAACGGTCCAAAGATGGCTCCTTCCACTGGAGGCTCACTGAGCGCACCCGTGTAGACGTCCACATCTTGCGGAGAACTGAGGGAAATTATCTAGATTATTCGAATATTAATAAAGGTCAGGATAACCCACTCGTATATCTGCCTAATCGACTTCAAGGTATCATTGTCGACGGCCTGGGCCATCTGTTCCCAGGTGTCCACCGCTGGCAGGCGGCAGTGACGACGAAAGACCGGATACGATGGAATCCCATGATCTCGCCCCCGTTGAATGTTCAAGGAGACCAGGTCCAGTCCGCAGAGAGGCAATTTATCCTCAGCGGTGCCCTCGAACAGCTTTTGGGTGACCTCCAGAGAGAAAAAGCGATCTACCTGCATTACCGGCGTGTTGGCCGCCGTCATCAGGGCATGATCGATGCCGTTCTGCGCCCACAGGGAAAACGGATTGAAAAGCATCTTGTGGAGCTCTATGGCCTCTGGACTGCTGTTGCCCCGTGAAATGTTGAACAGCCCGGGCAGCAGGGTGTGAGCAAACCGGAAGGCGGCCGCAGCAAAACAATTGGCTATACTCGGGTCCACCTCCGGGTCATAGGTGTCCGGCGCACTTAGATTGTGCTTAGCGGGCAGCAGACCCTTCGCCTCACTGAGATTGCGGCCCAGCAGCACTGGCAGGAACTCATTGTATGTAATGTGAGCCATCTGAGCGCCGAGTATCTTGCGGGCCTCCTGGTACAAGCGTTCGTCCTCCCAGTGGGGGTTCTCCTCCTGGAGCTGACCGGCCAGATAATTGTGGTGCCTGGCCCACAACAGATGCATGGAGGTTAGGAGCAGGTTCTCGTTGGCCCGATCATCGCCGGATTCGAAGCAGTATTTGCCCTGGCGCGTCATCTGTACCCGGTTGCAGCCATCCGCTGGATTCGAGGAGATGGGCAGCAGCTCCCGGCCATCATCCGTGCGATACATTCGCAACGTGCCGTTGATGAAGGTGCGCAGTTGATTCTGACGCTGTTCCAAGTTGCCGTAGACCACGGAGGCATCCAAAAAGGCCGTGGCCTGGTTCAGCTGCATCCGAGGGCCAAATCTCCCAGTGGGCGCTGGAGCAGATCTGACGAAGTTCATGCAGCTCAGGTTGTACTGCTGGTAATAGGGATCGTCGGGTAGGATCTCCACCGGAAAGCACTCCGGATGCTGCTCGCGGGTGGCGGGCACACAGCAGTCAATGGACTCGCCCTCCTGCGACGTGGTCAGCGAGGTAGCCGTAATGTCGTGGTCCATGAACTGACCGAAAACAGCCAGCATCACGGTGAAGTTCGAGTCCGTCTCGTAGCTGGAGCGATGGATATTCAAGGAGACCTGGCGGGCCGGCGGCAGGCGTCCGTGGTGACTAGCCCTTGGGGCGGCAATGCCATCGGCATAATCGGGCGACACCATGCGACGGTAAGGCACCATAGAGGCTCCGTATGTCCGGGGGTGCTCCTTGTTATTGCAAACTCCCGTTGATCGCCTGTAGCGAGCATTGAAGTCACAGTCCAAGCGCAAAACCGTAGGATCGGGCAGAACGATCCGTGGTCCCCAACCGATATTGCTGCGCCCCGGCTGCTTCGTGTAGTTCAGCCTTCTGGCAATGTCCATGGTGGCCTGGTTCTCAACGTAGCCACGACGTGCCAGCTTCCGTGCCTCCGGGTTCGTGCTCAGGGAGCGATAGTGCCGGAAGGCCGGCGTATTCACCTCGTTCGGCTGCAGGCCCTCCTCCAGAATTTCCCGATCGCCCAGCGCCTTAATCCCAGCACTCACCGCCTGGGCCCCATCATTGTGACCCAGTGCCGCTTGTTTCAGGGCCCAATCCGCCGCCGGCTCGTCTGGCAGTGGTCTGTTGGGTGGCACATCGATTTCCGAATCTTTTACAACAAAAAAGAAGCTGGGACCCCCATTGGCGCCGCCAAGGGAATCATTGAAGACCAGGGCCAAGCACAGGGCGGCGATTACAATGACTCTGTGGCGGAAAAGTGAAATCAATTTGTGGTTTTTGCGGTTAAGCGACGACTAAACGATTGCAAAGACAGGAGGGTATTAAATAACACGCCTACGAGGGAAGGAGGCATATAAAAACCTCACTGTTTCTTTAATTTCTCTGTGCCGAATAGGAGGAATAGGATAGGGATGGGATGAGCAGACAGCTCGACGAAAGTCAAGAGCACCCAGTGACCGTTTGGTCTATTGTGAATTCCGAATACTCGCTTCTGGGAGTGGAATTAAACAAGATTCCAGATTCTACCAGAACTGTTAGGCTGAGGTAGCCCATGAAACCACTTGGTAGGGTCCAGAAAGAGTACCAGATCCTCCAGGCGCTAGTTCGATATAGAAGGGTTCACCCGGGAATTAAGTTCTCCTTCTAAGAAGAGCGAGGCAGCCATGGGCAAGGTGTTAGACACTATATTTCCTTAATTTCCGCAGTTACGGCAAGAACCTTATTAAAACTGCTATCTCCTTGCTTAAGCCTGATCTCTTTTTAAAGTGTAACAGCTCGGAAGTGAGCTTCGGGTTATATCTTGGTTCCGAATGCAAATTTATGAAGATTTAAGCTGGACACCCTTGCAAAACCTTTACGAAGTGAAAACAAAACTCCAGCAAGCACAATTCCAAAATAAACTCACATAAAAGTGATGCCCATGCAGCACTGAAACTGCCGCATCCTGTTGCGACGCGAACGCGGATTAACGCCACCGGGAAAAACGTGTTCGGGTCCTTGATACGGCGGCAGGAGCACATAACCGGAGCCGCCGGCTGCGTTAAGCGGCGTTGTTTCGTCCGTCATGATCAGAGCTAAACTGATGCGCTGTGGCGGCAAATGCAGCTAGCAGAGCTTCGGCCTGGGGCGACTATAGAGTTGCGTTGACACTTGGCGGGCTTCCCAACCACTCCGCTAGCCGCCACACTTCAGATACTTTCGCCGGCAGTGCTCATAGCTTATAATATAATATAATGCCAGCTTTTGGCCAAGGCAGCCACAAAGCTAGCCACTGCCCACCGGCCAAGAACACCAGCCATCATCTTGAACTCTTAACGTAGACTTTAATAAATGACAAAGGCGGGCAATGCGATTAGAGTTCCATATCGGTGGGCTGCTTAAACATGTCCGCCACGTACTCGTAGGTCAGCTTCAGCAGATACTGGAATGGTTTCTGCTGCGGCAGGTCACCCAGCTCGGAGCTCTCCAGGAAATCCTCCATGGGCGGCAGAAAGTTCTCAGCCTCGTGGCCCACTAGCTGCGATATTTCGATGATATTGAAGAAGAGCAGCTTGTGCATATAGTTCACACCGTTGTTGGCATCATAGTCCGTCCAGTTATCCCGTTTTATGGCCGCACACCAGATCTTGTGCTTCATGTCGTAGGGGTGCTCCACGTAGGTCAAGAGTTCCAGGGCCTTGCGGAACTCCACTTCCGTGGCAGTGTCGTTTTCCTCGGCAATAAACAGCTGCGGGTAGTCGCCATTAATTTAAATAATTACCAAAGACCCAACTCGTCTTGACTTACGTTGATAATCTCCTCTGGCTTGAGCACCTTCTGTTCCATGGTATCGAAACCAAAGTTTTGCAATACGTCTTGTCCCAAATCCGCCTGATATTCGATCAGACCAAGATCTCTATTGATCTTCTCCACCTGGGCCGTCAGATCCGACTCGGCTGCCGCAAAGGCAGCTAGTTTGGCCAGCGACAGCATGGACTTCTTGCGCGCCACAAACTCCGTTTCGCATTGGCCCAACTCGTACAGCACCTTGGCCGCCCGCTCGAAGTCGCCGTTGAATATCAATTGGATCCAGCCCAAGGACGGATGGTCGCGCATGAACTGCGCCAGTGCCGTCTGGTTGCCCTTGAAGCGCTCGAAGACCTCACCGTGCCGATTCTGGCGCAGATGCCAGTTGATGGCGAACTGCGAGAAGTCGTATTCCTCGTATTTGCGTATATAATCGTTGAGACGATCCTTATCCTGCGTCTCATCGCAGATCAGCACAAGGCTCGGGAAGTCAAGGTATTTCTCGGCCAGCTTGGCGGCATACTCATACTGGCGATCTTTGACTGTGTGAATGGAATAAAAGGGATTTAAATCAGGGAATTAGTTTTATAATAAAAATTATTATTTCATGAGTTTGATTATCCCCGAGAATGGGTTAATAAGTAGCAGTAAGTAAACATTATTTACTTACTCAGCAGAGAGATAAGCTCCCGTCGCTGGGCCTCAAACTGCTGCTGCAGCACGCCAAACTTCTCCGTGTCGCGAACGCTTTCCAGGTAGTTCCTTCGCCCGTCCAGCACAAGATTGATCAGCTCGAATATCTGTTGGTACAGCTGCTGCTTCAGCTCCGGCTCGCTGACGCAGTGACCGCAATAGCGTACACTTATATCAATGAGGCGTGTTAGGGTGTCCCGGACACCGGCAACGCCCGACAAGGCCGTCCAGGGCAGATTCTCGTAGTTGCCCAACTTGTCGTTGTGCAGCCTGTAGCTGTTGGCGTGCTGCTCCCTGTGCCGCAGCACCTGATTGAGCATGTCCAAAACAATGGAGTTAATATCGCTGATACATTGGGCCACCGAAACGGTCGTCTGATTCTGGGAGGCAACCCTTTCGTCGGCCTCGTCCGCCAGTGCCTCAAAAACGTTCTGAAATTTGCTCAACTTCACATAGAATATATCCTGATTGGTGAGGCTGCCCCGGGGCTTATCCTCCCAGCCGGCAACGGTGGCATCGATGGCCTCCCCAATCAGCTTGGGCGATTGGGTTTGCAGGGAGCGCAGGGCCAAGGCAGCTACTATCTTCTCGCAGATATCGGACAGGATAAAGCTGGTAGGCTTCAGGACGTTGCTGCCACAGGGAATGGCATTGAGCTGGAAGACAAAGTACCTTAATATCGAGAGTTTGAATAGAGCATGTGTTACAATCTTCTTACCTTTTCCCAAACGCCGCTGGAATGCAAAAAGCCAATGAAATGCTGGAAGGCTAGGATCTTGTCCCTCAGCTGGTTTAAGATCTGCATGGATCGCGAGCTTCCTAATGCATTATGATTGATCTCATGTTCGCCCACGGCCTCCTCCCAACGCGGATCCGATATGGGCAGATCCTCGGCCAAATCTTCAGCGATGGTAATGACAATCCTATCCAACTTGAAGGCATCCAATGGCGCTCCGTTTGGATCGCCCTCAAATACGCTGCGCATCAGCTCACCGACAATTGTCTTGACCATGCTGTTGTTGCGCTTCAGATGGTACAAGAAAGCCGCCTTCAGGTGGCCCACCTCATCGCCCAGCTCATTGTACATATCCTCCGGGTCCAGGTCGAACAATTGCAGATTATTAGTGCTGCCCGACAATGCGGATTGATCGGGTGCATTGAAACTGGCATTGAACGAGGTGGGGGCAAACAGGTCGGGTGTGTTGCAGGTGCTCATGTTCAGCAGTTCGGTGCCGTCAAAGTCGCCCGGCGTAATGGAGACCAGGCCGTGGGTGCGGCTAAAGAACAGCGGCATTTGATTGCAGATGGCGGCACTCAAAATGCGATCGTCGTGCAGATGGAATTCGACCTTCTCCGCCTCCAGTTCCGCCGTGGGCCCACCCTCGTGCGACAAGTGCAGCGGATACACCACCTTCGGTGTGTACAGATAAATGTGACTGGTAGCGACCACAAAGCGCAGACTGCGGCAATCCTCCCTGGTCTTGGGACTGAAGAACTTGTTGATCTTTAGCGGCGTAAAGGACTCCAGAAACATACTCTCAGGCTGGGCGCTGACGATCGCTGGAACATGGCAACATTATTAGCCATTATCTATCTATTCCGAAAAATGTAATACCAATTCTTACCCAGAGCATAACACATTTGAGGAGCATGAGCAGCATTCACAGCTCCAGCCATAATGTAACCCTTGCTACCGACCATTTGGAAGTCCAGCAGGTGCAGTTCTATCTCCAAATTGTCCGCCGGCAAACGAACACTCCAGAACTTGGTCTTGAACTCCTCGCGAATCCGACGCACCACTTCTCCGTCCTCGTAGATCAACTGCTCGGCATTGCCCTTGTTGGACAGACACCAGCGCTGGACGGCGCGATCCGATAGTAGGGCTACCACTGTCTCTCCTTTATCGTTATTGCTCTCGCAGCACATGCCCACCAAACTCTAATGAAACAAGGCTTTAGTAATTATCTTTGCTTGGGTGCCTGATACTCACCTGATCCTTGTCGCCGCCCGGGCTCGTGGAGAACGGTTCCATCAGCATGGAAGCAAACTTCTTGCCAAAACCACCCAGGAAGCTGGTGGCCGGCTTGATGGTCTTATGATGCAGGGTGTAGCGTCCATTGGTGAGGGCCACCTTAAGGAAAACCAGATTACATGTAGATGTCACAGCCAAGTAGCCGTTCTGGGTGGGCAGATTAAGCAGCTGAACAAACTCCTGGCCGGTGAGGATGGAGAGATCCACCGAGTTCCCATCATGGGCAATGGACGACCAGTAGCGCACGTCTCCGGTGGCGGAAACGGATATGCAGGAGGCCATTTGCTGGCCAGCAGTGTGGAATACGCTGATCAGTTCGCTCTTGTGCTCCAGGTCGCTGTAGGGCAGGGTCAACTCGCGGCTCTGGGCCAAGCCCAACGTTCGCCTTGGGGTCTTGCCAGCTCTAGGCGGCGAAGAGTTGGACTTCGTCGGGTCTTTGTACTGCCAGATGAGGAGGCGCCGGCTCTGGACAACCTGCATGGATATAAGGATTTGGAGATATATTTTCTTTATACCAGGCAGGATTTCGATGCTCTTACCCAAGCCCAACCATTCTGGGCCACCTTTGCAGTGATTGATGCGGCTCCAGAGCCGGGGAAGGTCAGGGCCTCGTTCACCGCCACGGGCAGCGGGCAGCCGAAGCTCTCAACCACATTGTAGTCGGAGCGTATGCCCGGAATGGACTGAGTAGAGCGCACTGACAAGCAGAGCCGGCTGCAGAGTAACGACCGATATTAATTAACTGTTGCAATTTGCCTGGAAACACATAAATTACCTGTTATTCAGAGCCGTCTTCCTGAGGCCTCCGTGCAGTTGTGCGCTGCTGGCGTTGCCGCCAAAATAGGATTTGTGCGTGCTGTCCGCCGCTGCTGGCGACAAGCTGTAAGCACGCGGTCCCGGAGACGACTCGCGCGATACGCCATAAATATGCTTTTGCAAGTTCCTCTCCATTTTAATTCTAGTTCACGGCAATTAATTATAAACAAAATTTTGGAGACAAAACAATTTCGCCGGCATATGGTCCAGTCGATAACAGTGACCGCGGTAAATGTGGGTATCGATATGGCACACAATATTTTTAAGCCGTTCTTATCGATTTCCCAGTCACTCCGATGAATTATCACGAGCTGAGGAAAAACGATTGAGATAATTACTAGGTATGAATTTGGGTATAAGCTTTGTCACCTTTTCATATTTTTTTCAGCCAATTGTATTTAATTTCCCAAGTTTTTCTTCGATAATTTCCGTTAATTTGAAATGGTTTGGCCACCTATCGTCCGTATCTATTAAAATCCCACTTTGCCATCTCTAAGTCTAATTTGCCTCAGAATTGCATAGATTTTCGTAAACAAAACGGTAGTTCACCAGATCAATGGCCACCTGGACACAAAATGAGCCGACCGGTGTCACCAAGCGCAGGCGTTGGAATTTGGAAGGTAAATCCGAAAGTTATAAACAGTGAAAATGTTAAAAAACATGCAAAACTTGTCCCTAACAGATCGCGCCTCTCTGAACAAGCTGAAGCATCACATCGCCGAGGAGGGCTGTCCGCAGGTTCAGTACGATCTGGCCAAGAAGCTGCTGGAGAATGCCATTGGTGAGTGGGAGACCCTTCTGTAAGCCCTCAGGGTGACTAAGCACATACTCGTCTTTGCAGAACCAAATCTTGCCAATGACAATCAGAACCAAAAAGCCGTCAACTGGCTGGTGAGTGCTGCCCACAATGGACACGAGGATGCGGCGAAATTGCTCCGCCAGTGCTACAACGAGGGCAGTGGCATAACGGCGGAGAATGCGGACGAGGTGCGACGCTGTCTGGCCATGACACCGGGCGAGCGGGCGGCAAGAAAAGCAGCCCGGGAGCTTTTTGCCTGCCTGTCAAATGGCAACGAGCACATCACGCCCAAGCAACTGGAACGCAAGATGCGACGTATTTACAATCTGCAGCGCAAGCGTCGCCGACGCGAGGATGATCGCTCCTCGTCGAGCAGCGAAGGTGAGCTGGAGCAGGATCAGGAGTGCGAACCCCTCGAAGACACGTCCACAATCGGACTGGCCAACGTGGGGCGACGTCGCTTCATCACCGAAGCCAACTTGGAATCGGCTGCCTCGAACTACAGTGCCGGCCAAATGCCGAGCGTGAACGAGACCCTCACCTTGTCCGTGCCGGATCCGAGGAGCCTCGACCATGTGCCCTGCTTCTACCGTATGATCTTTCACCCGCTCATCTTCTTCACTCTGCTCTACCACCGCCTGCTCAACCTCATTGTATCCATTCCCGTCGTTATACCACTGAGTATCCGCTGCAGCGTTCTCGTTGCGCTCTCCTGGTGGAGCACGCGTCACACGCTGCCCCTGATCAGCTACTACCTCAGTCTGGGCGTCATGGTCTGGGCCACGTGCAAGATGCTGAAGACCAAGCAGCAGTTCGTGGACTTCCGCATCTGGTCGGGCCTATTCCTCAGATACGGGGACAACAGCATTGAGGCGGACATTGCGGAGCAGAGATTTCTGCGTAATAATATGAAGCCGTACCTGTATTACTTCTGTGCCTTCATCTGCAACCTGATCGTGTATCCCCTAGTGACCGACGCCTGGCTGCCGCACTCGGAACTAACCATCATTTCCGGCACCTTGACGTTCCTCACCATGGGCGTATCCATGTACGCCTCGTCGCACTTATTTCCCGACTGGCTGGTGATGGTCTCCTTTGCCGTCAATGTTCTGGCCAAGTATCCGTACGAAATGGACGAAGTGGTCTCTTCCCGTTGGCGCTTCCTTGACCTGCGCGTGCCCACCTTCTCATCCTTTGTCATCGGCAATGGCATCGAATTCTGCTTGAATTGCCGCACCGCCCTGTATCTCTTCATTCCGTTGCTGCTGGTGATGATGGCCAAGCGATCCCGCTGGCACGGCGTCTACACCTACCTCATACCACACTGTGTCACACTCAGCTGGCTACAGGTGTGCATTGCCACGTCGCAGAGTGCCACCATGTTCGGAGTGGTTCGGGCAGCCCTAGGCCTAGCGGGTATCGTCCTCTTCCTGCCGCTGTTCGGAATTGTGGCACTTCTGGTGCCCGTCTTTATGGCCATCGACAGTTTGGGTTTGGCCAGCGAACAGCTGCGCTGGGGCAGTACAGCGATTGCCTGCGGTCTGGTGGTGGTGTTATCCTGCGTCCTGGCCCTGAATCGAGCCACCCAGAAGTACATAACGATGCTGCAGGTTAGTTTCATTTCAGTCTTTCTTCGGTGGAATTAATTGCAAGCATTTCCTGCCTTTGTAGATTCTCATGGCCATCACAACTGCCTGCTTGCTGGTCTTCCCCTACATGACTTCCAGCTTCAAGGACACACCCCGCTTCAATGCCATGCCCCGGATGGGTCTGAATTCTCTCTCCGAGACCGGCACGCTCCAGTGGGATCGCTTCCATTCCCTGTGCGCCCAGCCGGTTCAGGAGCAGCCGAACAAGATCAAAGCCCAGCTGCGTTGCTCCCATCTGAATGGGCTACCCGTCACCTGGGAGGGCAGCATTGCCAAGGTGGAGATCTCGAGGGTGTCCAACATACTGGAGGACATAATTGCCAACTATCTGCCCGTGTGGCTGGGCCGGATGCTGCGATGCGTGCACGGCGAGAAGATCTCGCAGCACTTTAAATGCGATCCGAAGTTGGACTCACAGTGCGAGGAGTGGCGGAGCGTGATCAAGACGCTGCAGGCGCAGAGCGGTAGCTGCACGTTGCAGCGATGGAATCGCTACGAGTACGAGTTGCTGGTCAAAGTGGGCACCACCGGCAAGAGTCGTCTGCTAGGCCGCCCCATCTCCACCGATGTGATCCTGCGGGCACACCATGACTTTGGCAACTTCACACGTCGCTTGAACGACGGCGATGTTGTAAGATTCTATGGAACTTTGTACAATTCCCGACTACTGGCGGACAGAGTTCAGGTGCAGCTCAAGACCATCGAGTGCGTGGTTTGCCATTCACCCAACCTGGGCACGGCGAGCATCGAGCGGGCCATAGCCTCCTCGCCGATGGACGCACGTCTCCAGGATCTAATGAGGGGAATCAAGTATTTGTTAAACGCATTGTTAAATCCGTTAATTACATTTAAGTAAAACAGCAACAAATTAAACAAAGTTATTATACAAGTTATAAACAAATTATTTATTTTAAGGGCAAAAGTAACAGCCTTTTTTGTTCGTTTTTGGTCATTAACTATGTAGATTCGTCAGTCGAATTCATAATAATAATATTGGCAGCATCTAGTTCCTGTACAAGTGCCTTCCGGCATTTCATGCGTTTAGGTTGATTCGTTCGGGATTCTACTTTTATGGGTGACACAAGGATTTCATCATCATCCGTAGACAGCAACAGAGCCCTCTTAGGAAACTTCCATTGCTTCGGGGAATCCAGGATACTGAAACGATCCGAGTATTTCGCAGTAGCAGTCCCTTCACCAGGATTTTCGTCTTCCGTCTCCAAATGTTGATGCAGCTTGCAGGCCTCCGTGAACTCTGTTGTATTATTTAGAAACTGGACACCGTTGAGCAATAGCTTCCTGTGGCTTGGATCGTCCACACCCAGCATAACCAGATCCGTTGAGACTATGAGCTTGCAGTGGGCAATACTGTCGTAGCCCTGCATCAAAAAGGTGTCCATGTACTTTTCCATCGTCAGCAGCACCAGCCAATCGCGTACGGCTTGTCTACACATTCTAGTTTTATCCTGGAAAGACCTCGGAAAATGATAACTGAAATCTACAATTTTCGGCCAATAACGATATTTGACATTTTGTCGCGCGGCGCCATAACTCGAAGTAAGGAACTTTCCTTGGCACCCAATAGTGTCATCACTAACTAGGTTAAGTCCCAAAATATATCGATCTGATTTAATATTTATTAAAATTGTATTTAAAACCAATATCCTGTACCTATAATAAAAAAAATGTAACCCCTAGTAAACATTTGAAAAGAGTTAAGGAATATAAAGATATATTTATTATTGAATTTGGCTGCTACTTTGCAGCGATCTGGCAGCGCCTGACGCATCTCTCCAACTAGAGCTGTCAGCGATGAGTTTACCACTGTCGCCAGAATTTTGGCATCATTGTTGGCTAGATTTGAAAAGAAATAAATAAAATGTTAAATAAATAAAATCTTTATTAATACCACTTAATTTTTACAAAAACAATCAAACACAGACAAAAAAAGACTATACATAAACTATTAAACTAGCTAAGTTTCAGCCATAAAATAGCTTAAGTGGCAGAACTGATTTCCGCAACTCTTGGGCAAAAGTATTTAAGGCCAGGCGCTCGGCTCTCGGGAACACACGCGATTCAAACACCTGAGAGACCTCCACTTATCTCCCGCACGCACACAACCCAAATCGCCAGCAGCGCCAACCATTAGCGACCAGCCAGAGGAGGCAGACAAAGACCGCAGCAGATACCAAAAAAGGAAAACAGTGTCACCATGATTCCGACAATAACGAAAAAGTTCCAGAATGTGGTGATTAGCACGGGCAACATCATCAACACGGAGCTGGGCCAGCGCAGGTCCAACGAGGAGCTGTTCGACGGCCTCCAAATAACGCTCCACAGCGATCCGTCTGTGGAGCGCGTGGTGGCGGAGGTTCAGATCGACGAGCAGCACGGCCGGGTGCAGCGTGCCACCCAGGAGCTGAACAGTCGCCTGACGGAGAACGGCCGCAATGAGATCAGCATCGGCGCCAAGATATTCCTCAACCGCAACTCCACGGATTGCGTCAAACAGGCGGTCGAGGCGCTGCTCAACATACTCAACGTAACGCACGTGGACAACGTGGTGCTGGCCTACCACCCGAACGCCAGTGCGGCGGTTGCCAGCGCAACGCCGGCGACCACAACAGGACCGGCCAAGTCGCCCTGCTCCGAGGGGGGCTCAGCACCGGCAAGTGCCAGCAACTGGAGCCTGCGTAACGGAGCCGAGGGTGTGACGGAGCTCAAGGAGCTCTATCAGACCCTGGAGCAGTACGCACTCAAGCAGCAGATCACGCAACTGGGCATCGCCGATCTGGATGCGTCGGCCCTGGAGAAGCTGCACACAACCGCCCAAGTGGCGCCAACGATTGCCCAGGTGAACCTATCCACCTGCTGTGTTGTGCCGCCGGAGCTGCAGGAGTTTTGTGCCGCCCACGACATTCAGTTGAACACGCACAGCGATCCGGAGCTGCTGTTGCCCGAGGATCAGTTCGCCGGACTGGCGCCTGGCTACACAATTGACTGGTCGCTACGCTACCAGGTGCATGTTCGCTGCCGCGGCGTGCTCACCGCCAAGGGCTACATTGTGGGCGCCTCGCGGTCCAGCGCTTAGGATTAATCCCCCCGATCAGATGCTAGATTATAGTTTATATGTTTGTATGTATGCTCGTATGCTGTGTGTAGTGGTGTACTTATTGTTTGTTATACAAAACCCCGATGAGGATTCGATGCCGATCGATTGATTTTATTGTAAACGATTTTTCAAAACCTATTCTGAATATAAATAACGTTTTAAAAACGGCAATTAGCTTCTGTATTTTGTATTCTGTATTCTGTACTCGGTGTCACTTGCCCAGCTGCCGCCGGCTACCGGGGGGGTCAGAGAGCGGCGAGCAGGGACCGGTTTGGCTCGCTCGCTCGCAAATTAAGTATACGTCCAGTTGGTGTAATTTACATATATGTTGCTTGGGTAATGCCACAGACAATTTCAGGCCAGAGACACCGCTTTCGGTTTGGGGCCATGCTCTTGGCGATTTCCTCCTTCCTTGTTGCGGCTTGTTATTTTTCCTCTGGCTAATCGCAGTCTAGGGCCTCCACTTCGGCTGGACTCAAATCTAATTAAAGGCAAAGGCAGACGCGTCTCGCCCGGCGACCCATTCAGATCACGTGGCTGACCCCCGCTCGCTCGCTCACTTGCTTTTCAATCCGACAAAAATAATAAAAAAAAAAGGGAACGAATCGCAGCCGATTAGAATATATATACTGTGTAGTACAGGGGCAGATATTTTAAATATATAACTGGCGATTGAGATGGTATCAGGCTTAGGCAAGGTGCGACAGCCAACGGTCATAAATCCAACACTAATAATAAATTGAAAATAAATAAGGAAAAAATATTAACAAAATCTAAAAATGCGCAGCTGACGGATGGAACTAATCAGTTGGCTTAATTTACAAGGGCCGTATACAGCTGGAGTGGGTTAATGTTGGTGGCCCTGTAAGTGGGCCACTTAATTGACAGCTGGAAGAAGTTCGTGGACGTGAACATGGACGAATGGTTTATTAATGAGCGCGACCAGAAACTTGGCCGAAGGTGTAATTTAGGGCCAAAGTTCAAGGACCATGTGCCCGTTCTAATGCTCTAATGTATGTATCTTAATAAAAGTACTCGACGTAAAAAAAAAAACCCAATATAAATAGATATGTGTTGAAATGGAAATACAAACAATAAGCACACTTATCGCTCTTGTCGCTCTCCCACTAGAATGACTCGGTATGTTTCTGAAATCCCCAACAGAACCACAGAGCGCGGGAGAGAGTGTAGAGTTTAGAGATTGCTGGTGACTCAATATAACAACTTGTTTGACGATCTTTACACAGCTCCGGGCTCGTTTCGTCACTAAGTCCATGACGCATCGCCCTGCGAAGGCAACATGTTGCTGGCAAACAAGTGGAGAGAACCCTCTGGAACACATTGAAGACCCCCACTGGACAGCGGGCCCCGCTGAACAAACACTGGTGAAATGTTTTGGCCATAAGACGTAATCAGCTCGCTATCAGCTTTAGTCTTCTTTTTTTTTTGCCATTTTGTAAGGCAAAACCGCATTCAAGTGCAGTTACTTGATAAGCGGCAACACACACGGCGTATACGTAACCGGGAGACTATAAACCATATCCATTATAAGAGGGATATAGTCATCATTATGTTCCAGCCGAGTTGTGCCTGAATGATATTGCACTTTCCGTCGAACACCATTAGGGCAAGTGTATCCGGGATTCCAGAAGTTTCCAGAGCACCCAACCCACCCACGCACCCAGTCATGCAAAACAAGCGGCTGTGATTACACCATAACAATTGTTGAGTCTTTATTAAGTTAATTGAATATTCTTTGAATGCTTCGTACTCACATTATCCCTACCAAAGCTAGTTGCCCTCATTGTGTCGCGCACCTTATCTTGCTCTTTAACTTTAATCCGTTTAAGATAATATGAATGTACTGACATTGATAAGTTTTATCCTCGTTTTTTAGTATCTCTAATTACAGGAATTGTCCGCATTGTTCATATTTTCATCCCTAGGCGGAAAAGACTACAACATCTATCGTACAATGCTTGCTTGGCTTGTTGGTTACATTTACAATTTTTTTGTTGTGGGCCATTAACAATTAGCTACAATTAGATTGCATCGTAAAAACTAATCTCACAAATAATACTCTGTATAAATTTTCGCTCCATTCGAATTCGAAAACCAAACGCAAACGCTCTTTGCTGCTGCTGCTGCTGGGGACGGACGCTGTCTGACAATTGAAATCGTTTTTAATTGGCATTCCGAATTAACAACAAACTGAAACTGGCCACTCAGCTTGGAACTTGTTTACATTCGTTGTTCGTTCGACCATTTTATTCCATTCCATTTGGGGGGGACACCATTGCCATTCGAATCAAGCGGCAACTGGGCAGCGGCAATACAATTTTGAAACCGGGACTTTTGAACGCAAGGAGGAAGAGGCATCTGGCATCCTGGAATGGGAATCTTTTTGTGGTCTACGTTCGTTGCTGTTCGCTGAGCCCTAGGACTGGTAAACCATAGAGTAAAAAATGTATCAAAATCGTCTCGAAAAACAAGAGAAAACGTACAAAAATCGTTTGTTTTGTTGGTCGGTAGACATCTTACAATAGTTCGATATCTGTGTGTGTTATGGACTCGTGTTGTGTTGCACATTCTTTTAAAGTAAGTGTTCTCGTCTAGTTTCTCATAAGAATATTCCACGACCTGTCTGTCTGTCTGTCTGCCTAAACATACATACTCTAAATTCGACGGAAATAAATTAGTTATCTTGGGGGACATGAGCTTGACAATGAAACAGTTTCTTTGCCTACGGTTCTCACAACGAACGGTTTCCTCTAGTTTAGCTTATTGTACGTCCTATTTGAGAGAGCATATAGAGTAGAATAGTTATTTATAGACACATACACGGCTTTGCGCGTTAATATAGCCACGTTAATGGATTCGAATCGTTTCTAAGTGGGTCAACGGTTGAGTAGATTGTGAGGAAATGGGAACGGGATTACTATGTTACTTATAAGACCAACTGCATGGTGGAGTAGATAAGAGCCGGGACTTGGAGTTCTCTGGTTGCTATATTTAGTAAATACAAACATTTGAATTTCAATATTGCAGTTGTTGTGCCAATCAATATATATATATATATTTTTAAAAAATATTTCCCGATTTTGTTATCTGTGATTTTTTGTTGTTTTGTTTACATACTAAGCAATAAGATTACAGCTAAAGTATTTGTTTAAATCCAATGGAATTGCAATTTGTAAAGAACACACAACACACATTAAGACATCAAGAGTGACACTTAAAATGCATATTGACATCTGTTTGGTTATAGTTTCGTGTTCCGTGTTCCGTATTTACCGATTTATTAACATTTAGATCAAAAACAGTGCCCCTAAAAATGCCACAAAAATACAATCAAAACATTTGTTTGCTAAACTACGAATACATACAATAAAATACATTGATGCACGGCATAATATTTATATAACATACATACTAATTATGTACGGATGTAATCCACTCTTTACTCTAGAACAACTGTTTTTTTTTCGTGTGCGTGTGTTTGGGTAATGTTGAATGTGTATAACTACTCAAAATATAATACCATTTCAAATACAATTTCATCAGGTGGCCGGCCATTCCGGCATACATAAGTAATTCAGTCTAATTTGGGAGTTGTTGGTCAACGATCATGGACCCTGAAGAAGGGTGGGAGGAGGGTTGGGATGTTGGTAATTGGGTAACCCAAAAACACCGAACCGAAACACAACAAAAAATGTACAAACACCTTGAACGGGCTGATAAGCGGATTCTGCTGGAATGTTAGATGAATCTCCAAAAGGTTTAAACACGAAACTAAGAGTGTGTGAATAATTATTTCTCTCTCTCTATATCTCTCTAGAGATTTCCTTGTCCCTCGTTTATCCTTTTAATCTTCTATCAGGTGGTTTCCATGTTCAGATCAAATGCGACTTCCGATTGGAGTGCTCGATGGCCGCCAGCAGCTCGTGCTTTTTGCGCACATAGAGCCGCCCCTTCTTCCAGGGATTCTGCAGCTGCAGCGGCTTGAAGTCATCCCGCAGGCACCGCTCCCGTGCCCCAATTACCGCCACCAGACAGAAGTTCTCCAGTACCTCGGGTCCATAGATGGGTCCGTTGTTTCCCTTCAGCACCACCGCCATGTTGAGTTGCTTCACCACCAGATTGATCACCTCGCGGGCCGTGGTCTTGGGGGTGACATGCAGCTTCAAGCTGGTTCCACTCGCCAGTCCTGTGTTGTAGGCGGTGTAGACTTGAATGATGCCCGGTGTCTGCTCGGCATTGAGGCTGGAGCAGCTGGCCGAGTCCTCTTCGCTGCTCTGACGCGACAAACTCTTCATGGATGAGGCCTTGGAGGTACTGGGCACCGGTTCCTCGCCACCCACGGCTCTTAGCTCGGCTAGAGTGCTTTTTAGATAGGGTCCACCTTCGCGTAGGTTTGCACTCGAGGCTGCCTTAACGGCTGGCTTCAGCGGCTTGTGCTCCAGATCCGTGGCGAAGGCACCATTTCCGCTCCTCAAGGAGACACTAGACCCGGCCAGATATGGAGCCGAGCTGGAGCTGTGCACTGTGATGAGCGGAGCAGCGTGCGATCCCAGGTTGGAGCTGGTGCGTTTCCTTTGGGCAGCCAAGGCCTGCGAATTGCGCAGAGCATCCGCCAGGGTGTCATCGGAACGCGACGGAGGTATGGCAAACACACTGCTCGTGCTGTTGCCATCCGAGGCAGAGTCTACGGCGGAGTAAAAGCTGCGTGCCGTGTAGGTGGAGCTCATGGAGTCACCGCTGTTCTTCCTGACGGATACCTCCGAGCAAATGGAGCCACCATATTCGCTGGTGCTGGACACTTGCAGAAGTTGCTGCTGCTGCTGGAGTTGGGGCTGCTGTTGCTGCTGCTGGGACTTCTGGTGGTTGGGCGCTTGATTTGTAGCCGCTTCCACTGGAGTTATTGCACTCAATCCTAGGTTCTGCTCCGACTTCGAGTGCTCTGGCTTGGCCTGGGTCGGATCCTCGTTGGTTCCCGGTCCCGGCCAACTGCCACGACCGGTGCCCGCCTTGTTGAACTTGCTCTCGCGAAGAGGTAACTGTAGCAATTGCTTGCTGGCGGAACCTGCCGCCGATGCTGCCACCGATTCGTCCTGCCGCTGCTGCGCAAAGTCCAGGATCTCACGCATGGCCAGCGAGGGCTGAGCACTTTTATTGCGCGCATAGGCTACCACGTCCATCAGCCAGCGCACACTTTTCCACACAATCGTCAGGCTGGAGCTGAGTTCCTGTAGAGTGGCCAGCCGCTCCTTGGCCGCCTGCAGTTCGCTGCTGGAGAAGGCTTCGCGCAGCGCGTGCGTGGCCAGCGCGGTGTCCAGCTCAAGGATGCAGGAGAGACGGGCGTACTTCTGAATAATGGCCGGCTGATAGGTGCGCAGGTGGATCATCTCAAAGGCTTGTATACTTAGGCTGGCCAGGTCATCCCGCTGCAGGAGCAGCTCCGATTGACCCGGGACGGCGCAGGAAGCCTCGGCAGATGGACAGACCACCAGGAAGCTGATGTCCGGACTGTGCTCGATCACCTCCACGTCGTACAGGCGGTGGGTGGTCGCATCCGCGGCCTTGATGTTCATGCTGGCAAACAGCTTGTGCATCGCATTGGTGAGATCGTATAGGAAGAGTCGCTGCACTTCGGAGGTTGCTGCTCCACCGGATGCTGCATCTGCTCCCGGGGAGCTAAAGTCCAGCGGCAGGCGAAGAGGATCGCTGGTACAGCGGTGAAGCACCTGCCATTCCTCGGCCGTAATGTGACTGTTCTCGCGCACCTTGCAGTGGGGCAGGACATTGGGCGTTTTCACGGGCACTACCACCTGGATCTGATCCATGGAGCACTGCATCTTCAAGTAGCCCAAATACAGGCCCGGCTCCAGGCGCTGCAAGGCGGCCTGCTGATAATGCAGCTGATCGCCAATCGACGAGATAAGCAGTTCGTTGATCGTATAGTCCTCGTGCAGGGCGCCCAGTTTTTTCTGAAGCTTGCTGACCGGCAGCCAGCGGGAGTTCAGGATGGATACCGCCTTTTGGCTCTTTACAGACTGCACACAGGTCAGCACCACGGTGCCTTGGGCATCCTTCAAAGGCTTGAAGTACAGCTGACCCAAGTCGGTAAAGCCCAGAGCCGATTGCATCTGGCAGACGGCCGACAAGAGCTTGGTGCGAAAGTGAACGGCGGAGGTGAGGTTGCGCTCCATATCCGAGCGTAGGGACTTCACATCATCCCAGGTGCACGCCACCTTCATTAGCCAGTAGTAATCCATGTGCAGGGCACTGGGATAGGATTCGTCCACCTCGATGACGGGCGGAAAGTCCTCGCTGGTCACCAGGACTTTGTCATCGCAGTGTACAATGCAAGAGAAGTAAATGCCACTGTTTGGAATAGAGGAAGATCCTTAAATTTCGATTCGGAAATAATTCGTGTGCAGACCTACCGCCTTAAAGTTTTCTGGAACTTGGAGGTGACTGAGAACAGCTGCTTGATAGTGGTCTTCTTTTTGGGATTGCGTCGCTGGCCGCTGGCTGGATCCAGCGTAAGCTCGGAGACATCCGAGGGACGCGCCAGCCGTACTGCCGTAAATAGATTGTCCAGAATGCGGTGGCGACCCACAAATCGATCCTCCCGATTATCCAAATCCCGCCAGGCTGTTCGGAAGATAATAATTAATATTTAGTTCCTCTTAATTGTATATGTAAACTTACTTGAGGGCACCACACTGGCGGGCACTGAGGTCCTGTAGGCGCCCCAGCCCTTAACATTGCCGCAGGCGGCACGCAGAAAGTAGCGACGTCCCTGGGTCAGACCCGATATGTGACACTGGGCGCCCATGGTGCCATGGAAGCTAATCCATTCAAGCAATTCAGTCTCACCCACAACGTTGTTGAAGTCAGCGCGGGTTGACCATTGAACTGGGGATAAAATACAAGAGTTTATTTAGTAATTCAGGGATTAATAGCTCTAAAATAAAGAATAATATTTAAAGTTCTTGAAAGTACTGTCTATAATTTCCTTTAAGGATTCTTTCAAGCATTGTTTCACCAACAAACGAACCCACTCCAATTTAGCAAGGACATAATGAAGTAGACAGCGCGAATTGAATCAAGAATTAGGTTCACCGCAGGCACGGCAGATAAACCACAATCACAGGCTCCCATTCCAGCTGCCGACTGTCACGGCCACTTGACACAGCACCAGCTGCGGTTTACCTTTGAATTTCGTGCCGATGGCCCCCTCGAAGGGCTCCAGAATTTGAACGCTGATGGAGTTGTCGCCGGTAACGTCAACGACCACAGAGGCGGGTGCATCTGGGGGACGTGCCTGATCCCAGCCCAGCTGCAGGCGGCGCAGACCCTTGACCCGTCTCTCCCAAATGCCGATCTGCTTCTCCACCTCACTGCCCGTGCAGCCGGTCACCGAGGCGCTTGAGTTGCCTGCCGAGAATGGGAAACAATCGCTGATTAAAAGCCCACTCAATCCAAGGCGGCCACTCACCAATTATGATGCTCGAGATGGAGGGACGTGAGGCGAACATGGGTGGACACAGACCCTCTGGGCCGCTCAGATCATGGATACGCGACTCGGCGTCCTTGAGCAGACCGTTTAGCTTGGTGCCAATGGTGTCCACGGAGACTGCAATACAAATTTAGATTGATCGGTGAAAAGAGCAGTCGAAAAGACTATTAAATATTTACATTGAGAGCCCTCCATGGCGCCATGCTGGAGCAGCATCCTGGTCATGGAGCGATTATTGCTTAAAACTGCCAAATCAAGGGCGGATAGTCCGTCATTATTGATACTGTGAAAACGAAAGTGTAAATACAGATTTATTTCTTAATAAAGATTGTAGAGAGCTTACCTATTCACATCCACATCGGTTGACTCTAGTATGGTGCGCGCCTTCTCCAAATGTCCATGTTCCACTGCCGAGAACAGAGCTGTGAATAAATAAAAAGGCAAAAGGTATTAACCATAAGGGGAAACACTCTTTGGGGCTGGAAAAGTTAGGTTTAAAGATTAAAATGACGGTGGCGATGCGTGCCAAGTAACTGGGAGAGTGGAACTGTTTTGTGGGCCATACCATGCAAATGCAGATTGCTCTGCGTCAGCTTATCCAGCTGGGCTTGTGCCAGCTTCAACTGTTTCTTGGTCATTTTACTGGCTCGCGGATGAGGCGTGTTGCCCGGAGTCTTGCTGCGCAGCTGCACCGGCTGCCTGTGCACGGCGAGCTGCTGCTGCTGCTGCACATTTCCGGAGGCATTCTCGTCACCCGCCCCCATAGTCGGTGAGTCCAATTCCGAGGAGTCTGTCTCCTCGTGATCGTCCCGCAGCTTGGCGTTCTTGGGCTGCGAGTGGCGCGAGATGCAGAGCTGCGACTGGGACTGCGATTGGGATTGCGCTTCGGAACGCGAGTGGGGCAGCAGGAATTCCATTTCCTTGAGATCCTGGGAGTGGCAGGAGATGGCGGTGCGTATCTTGGCTACCGTGGCATGCTGCGTCAGCTGTTCCGACCAGCGACTGGTGGAGAGCAGTGGTGCTGGATAGTAGGTGGGATAATCGTCCTGGTTGTTGTTGTTTCCCGGCTTTTCCCGCAGCCTGACCACACTATCAGTGTCACTCTCACGCTTATCTTGGGGCAGTATGTTGTCTGTGTCAGGGGGGATTGTGTGAAATAAACATAAATAATGGGAAATCAAATTGGATGCAAAAATGAAAATCAAATAAAACTTAAATAGAAATTAAACGCAGGTGTATGAGTGTGAATAAATATTTACAATGGCAAATGACCAGGCTCACCACGTGTCTGTTTATTGTGGCATATATATAATGCATGGTTGTGTGAGTGGAAATGTAATGTAATTACAATAATTATTGTTGCTGCTGCTGCTGCTGCCGTTGCGATTAATTAAATATTAAACATAAATGCCCCGTTTCTCCTATTCATCGCCGCTATTATTCTATGCGATTCGGAATTTCCGCCGATGACCAAAGCCAATTAAATTAATTATGCGCACAACCTCTGTGAATGCATGTTATGTGTGTAGTTGAGTGGGTTTTGAGTGTATGTGTGTTGTGAAGGAGCGTGTTTAAGTGTGTGAGTGTGTGTTAAGTGATGTCTCCATGCAGCCACCCACCTGGTCCCGAATTAAACGAACCCGCCAAGTCAGCGAAGCCACCCACCCACCAATTTCCCATGACTGGCACCCTCGCACTTTTCATTGGCGTCCAATTGACGTTAATTCCCCGCTTCCAGTTCTGTACAGCAGTTACACTGAAGAAGTCAATTTAAGAAACAAAACTCTTGATTGAAGAATGTTTTACCCTCGACATAGTGTTACACTTGCTTAAAGTACTTTAACTTAAAGAAAAGAGTCATTTAAATAATTGTTTCTTTGGGAAAAGCCTAAGTAGCTAGGGCTGCACCTTCCTGTTGATTTAGTTTACAACTTTAATAAAAACTCACTTAATCAGCGTTGCTACAGACACGCAATAATAATTTTTTATACATTTTATAAAGTTTATAATAATTATTTCGAGTTCCTGAGAAATACTATAAAGAAAACTAAGCAAAAAGTTAACTTTTAATTTTACTTATGTAGCTGACTAACTCTTTAAGTGAAATTCGAATATAGAACATATCATATTACATGACAAATTGAAGATCTCCTCTAAGCAAAACATTTTCCAATCAAAAATATAGCTTCTTAAAGAGTTATTTTCTCGGTGCATATGGATTGTGTGAGAATTTATGATGATATATGGAGGGGGTGTCGGCGTTTGTTGTTTTTAATTACCCCTCATAGGGGGCTGCGGATACGGGTTAAGGGCAGGCGGGCAGGCAGAGAACTACCGATCTCTTACCATCGATGGCATAGTGGCTATGCCGACGTTGCTGTTGGGCCGACGATGATGACGAGGCGGTGGCCCGATGGGGGGACACTTTCAATTGACAGAACCTGGTCAGCTCGTTGAGCGTGTGAAACGATTTTTGGCGCACGAAGACCGCCGGAGAGCGCAGACAGCTGCTCATCTGGAGCTTGTGCGGCGGATTGGTGGCTTTATTGCTATCGCTGTGGTAGCATCTGCAAGAGCACACAATATTAACGACCCGATTTGGCCATGGATTAAGCCAGTTTATAGTGCCCCAACATGTGTGCAGCAGTATCTGTGTATTTATGCACACTCATGAAATGAATATTCATCCTAAAGCTACCAACTTCCATCTCCCACTCGTTTTACGGGTTTCGCCTCTTCGGTTGTAAACAAATGGAATGCAAACGAGTTACTGGGAAATCGCTTTCGTGATGTAATCATAATTCACGGGGATATCTGGCCTGGGAATCCCTACCCTTGAGCTAGACACACACACAGCTGCTTCCTCACTTTTGTCTGACAATAGTTCGTTAACCTACTTGAGAAGTCGTAAATTCGTCCCGAATCGAAACTTGATGGATAAATGTGCAATAAAAATGCGAAGAAATCAAAACATACATTTAAGTTGGACAACATTCCACTGAATCTCAGTTTTAGTTGCGAGTTAAGCTGGCAGTTACTGTGATATATTTATTATTAATTAGAATTTCCTCTTGTGATGCAATTATTTTAAGCAGTCAGAATCATATTCAAAATCTCTCGAAAATGTATTAAGCCTTTTCCCACCGCTTCCGGGAACTTCAAAAGAGCTCCGTAATCCATTTAATTCACTAAAGGATTTTGGGGTCACCTTTTTCAGGTAGCGAAGAGCAACCACATTCCATTGAATCATTTTTACCTGTCACTTTATCCAGGTTTTGATTGTTTGGAAAGGAACATGCCTTTTTATTTGAGGCACTGATAAATTCCCTGTTATGCCACAACGCTATTTAAACGCTAATAGTTTCAAGAGCTGCCCAATTCAGGAATCTTGGGATCTATCTTTCATTTACTGCAGTCATTCATTTCATTATTGACTTTAACAGAACAGTTTCATAATAGTTCCGAAAATATTATTCCCACTTGGTGGTCGCGAATATTTTCGAGGATCTCATTGTTTAAGGATGGCTAAAACATTATTCCCACTTATCCGTAAGCCAAATATTTTTTTTAATGATATTATTTTTCACACAAACAGCACTTAAATCACTTTTGAAAATTTCTTTTCAGAATCTGATATAGTTTGAAGGGACACCTACGACTGTTCAGGTAAGGCATCGGCTTCCGTATGGTGGCCGTGCGCATGCGCGTTGTTCCATAGATGCCGTGCTGGGCATGCCTGGTTATATCCGCCAGCACGGAACTGGACTCCTCGCCACTTAAGGTTCGTTCCAAATCTGAGTCCAGGGTAGCTTTCGGTGCCTCTGCCGGACGACAATAGTTCTCCGGGATCTGCAGCAGCTTGCAGGCCTTTCGCGGTAACGTTGCACCCATTGGTAGAGTGGACATCAAACGCTCGATGCCCAGCTCCCCGGGATCGCGGGTTTCGGTGCTCATCTCTCGATGGAGTGGCACAAATTGGTTCTTGCCTTTTATCTTGGTGGTCAGCACGGCCACCGCATCCAGGTCGCCCAGCATGCGCAGTGCTTTGGCTGCCTTGCTCTTGTCCAATGTCGAGGATCCTCGGGCGTTGCGACTGCGCATGTGCAGCTGGGTGCGAAGCTTAAAGGGCGACTGCAGCGGCAAGGCGGGACTGTGCAGCTTGCTCTTCAGCCGCCGGAGGGAGGAGCGGACGGAGTGAGAGCGAAGCAGGGCGGGCAGGGAGTCCCCGCTCTCGTCCCTGTCGACTTTTTGCGGCGTCACTATTTCTGCTGCTGTAGCCGCCGACGCCGCCGCCTGCTGATCCTTGAGCTTGGCATACGAACTCAGAGCCTTGCGACGCTCCATTGGTCACGGGAACTGGTTCACCTTTCTATTTTTTTGTTTTTATTTTTTATGTGCACTATTCTGTGAATTTTGCTTTTTTCTTTTTGTAGGAAGAGAAACTCTCCTTATGTGAGTTTTTCCGATTTTCAGTCGCTTGGGTTTATATGCCAGGATTTTCCGGTGTGCGCGTCGCGTGTTTCAAACTCGAACTGAGAGCAGAATCGGGATGTGATTCGGTGGGTAACACCCGGTTCTCAGGCTCTCTGGCTCTCTGTTATTAATTCTCTCCCTCTCACGATCTCCATTTGTACAGTGAAGGTCGCAAAAATAGCTTGAAAATATTTTCAATATTTTGTTGATGTCGTAACATATTTTCTGAATTTATTTTTCTTAAGGGAACATAATTAAGATTCTGCTTGAGATAATTACATGTTTTTACAGTAATTTTTAATTGAAAAGAAACCTTTTTAATATTTAATAAGACGGACAGAACTATTAATTTTCTTATTTGAAAATAGTTCAGTTATTGTAACTTAATTTTATTATTTATATCATTATTCCTTTTATTTAATAGGTTTAAGCTCTCAAAAATAATTGTCTAATTCCTTTATTGGTGTCAGATAGTTTAATATTTTTGTATAATTATTAAAAACCCTATTCGTTTCCCCTTAGCTGTGTAGGACCTAAAGGTATCTCTCCTCCCTTGCAAACTCTCTCTCTCAACTCAGTTTTCAGCGCGCTACCTACCCTCGAAGGCTGTTTTCAGGAAATATCGTTCGTTATCTACTTGATCCCTGTTTACTTCGGACTTTGCGCTTTTGGTTTAAATTTAGACGGGTCGCAGCGATATAAGAATAATGTACCTGCCTTTAAAACTCGCTTAAGCTGCCGCGATTCCCAAAAATACCTAAGGATGCTGCAGCGCGGGTTTTTGTATTGTGTATGTGTATGTGTGCCGGGCTGTTGTAAAATCAATTATCGGGTATTTCGAGCGCCGTAAACCGAACACAAATAAGCTGGGGGTCCTTGGAGGACGACTATTGCTCCTGCGGCTGTTTTGTTGTGTCTTCGATCCCTGGCCCTGATTTATCGACGCGCCTGTCGACGGCTGCGAGAGGTGTCGTCGTCGCCTCGAGAAATGAAGACAAATGGAACAAATGAAATTTGTGTCGCGTCTAGGAGTCGTCGAGAGTCAGTCCCTGCCCCTGATTAGCCTCACAAATGGCTCCCAGGCTCCGAAATGGAAAACTAATTGGAACTGCGACTCGGCGGGCGGGTATGCCCTCAATCGAACCGAAAACTGGTTTCATTTTTCAAATTGCTTTCGTTTACGTGTGTTTGTATTTTCGCCTTATTCCCATTTGTTTGCTAATTTTAGACATTGTCCCATGCGAATGAATGAGAGTCGCCCCGACGGTCCACCTGTCGACAGCCACTTGGCTCCCCGGAATACTGGGAATTAGTGTGTCTCGGAAACGGTTTATTAATATTTAAACGTTTTGGGCGAGGTCAGTGACGAAGGGCAATGCGGTGACTAAGCCAAGACACAGATTTAGATACCGATTGAAGCTGTTGTTTGGTAAACATATCAACAATTGATTCACCGCGAACTAAAGAGCTAATGCCATTGGTATTCCACATATTTACGTCTTATTTCTAGCTATGTCGCTGATATTTGCCTATTTTTATCTATTTGATAACATTATCAACATTATTTTATATAATTTTCATTGCCTTGAGTTTTTTGACGCTAATCACGTGTTCTGATAAGTATTTTAGTATAAATGTAAGGTTTTCTAATTAATGTCATGTACTAGTAATTATTTCTCGTCACGGTTCTCAGAATAATTTAATTGTACTACAATAAAAGTAAAACAATAGAGCAATGAAACCCAATTTAATTGACAAGACTTTAAAATGTAATTTTCTTAAAAAAATAAAAAAAATAAACCTTTTGACTATTTTTTACCTAAAATTGATTGATGGTAACAGGATAATTGGATAGCTGTAGGCTATAAATCATGGCAAAAATACACTTTAAAGAGTTATTAATAATAAAGAATCCATATCTTAAACACAAGGATGAGTGACAATGTCCCTCGACACGTACCGGGCTCAGCTTAGGGCTATTTAACTGATACTATCCGTAAAATCGCCCTTCGCTCCCGCTCAAATCAAACTAAACTGTCAATTGAGGGCGTGCAATAAATAAAATTTGCTGACCCATAAACTTGAAAAAAAAAAAGAATGAAGGATACCGCTGAGTATGAGGCTGGGAGCCCAGGGCCCTCGGTTTTGCAATTGCAGGATAATAAAATTTATGAAGCTACGCCGCACGAAATTGCCCAACATAAATCACAGGAAACGCTCTCGACGACAGCGCCAGCTGAGAGAGGACAGGACAGAGGTCATCCAGGACCTCCCATTGTACCCCCAAATCCTCTGTAGCAGACAAAACAACATAATCCACTTAATAGAGACGACAACAGAGTCTCAATAATGGGGTTTCCTGACAGGATAGCCGCCCCAGCCACCCCACCTTACGAGCTAACACCCTCTGCTGAGGGAGACCCTCTGCAAATTATGCCGATTTCATCTTACATTCTGCGCTGTCATAATTGTCAAATCTACCACACATTTGGCAAACTTACGACGAGCAGCCAAGCGGGCGAGCAACCAAGCATTTTCGACTTAATTTAAATAAATTTGCCGCTTCCTCAATAAAAGCCCGGCGAACGTCTTCTTCTCTGTCCCGAAGTCGGGCTGGAAGTGAGGTGGAAAAGCGAGGAGGAATGCCGGCTGGCAGGCAGACAAAAAGCATATTTTATATGTCTCTGATTTCGAGTGCAAATCGCATTATGAGGAGTTCAGCGGAAACGCTAATTGAATTTAAGTAACCAGACCCCCAGGCATTTCGACGGGATAAGGCGGGGTACGGAGACGGAGGCTGGAACTTGACCTTTGTCTCAGCAATCAGCAAAGGCATTTAATTCTATTGGTTTACTGTGCCAAATCACGAAACTAATGTATTCATATTAATCAGATATGCAAATTGGACCCTCGTCGCTATCGCAAGAGCAAAAAAAAAAAATAGCTTGGGAGCGAAGAAAAAACCAACACACACTCTCTCATTTGAAATGCGAACAGAGAAAAAGTCGAAGCCGAAATGGCAATAAACGTTTCGACCGGGTCACTCGGACTCTCCCGACTTCCTGGCCCATTTTCCCATGCCATCTTCCGCCTGATCCGCTGTGGAAACAAACACAAACCAATAAGCCAGCATTTAAAATTATGTAAATCCAGCGCGATTTGCACAAACTTTTTGCCGCTGGTTTTTTTTTTTGTTATTTCCTTTTTTTTGGGGCAGGGTCAAGGCGCAAATCTGTCGTGCATAAAGGGATCTCGGTTGTAGCGTTGATTTTGGGTTTTTTTTTGCTTGCCGGACTGCTGGCCCGCAAATTGAAAAGTTTATGCGGGATGTGGAAACAAGGGTTGGGCAGCAGGGGATGCACTATTAACATGTCTAAATAAAAGTTAAAAAACCAACAACGAACATTTGATTCACTAATTTCTTTAGCCTTTTCGGCAATTGTAGCTTATCATAATATTTATTTCCGTCTCCTTTACTTAGCGAGTTCCTCAAGCTTAAATAGGTGTCACTTTTCGTATTTACACACTCGGTTTAACAGGCGGTTTAAGTCTGGTTAAAGCTTAGGTCACTACGTTTTACAAATCCACTTTAAGCCATACAATTTGCCAAGTTAAATAATATGCTGCCAGAATATATAACTTCTTCAATAAAAGCTCAAATTAATGCGAGTCATTTATTAATGTTTGTAAATAAAATTTCTCCGAGAACATGTTATTGAGTTTCCTTTTGCTTTCCCAGAATTAAACGCCTCTTAACAATTTCCGTAGAAGATTCAAAGGAAGGTAAGGCCCAAGCTCTGGCGACACATTTGGGTCATTCATACAAACACACACACACACACACCAGGGCAGTGCGTGTGACCTTTGAGGGCATTAAGTTCAAAAGTCGCACAAGTTTTCTCTGCGGCAGCCACAGAGCATTTGACATATGTAGGCCCATAGCCATTCATTTGCATGCTCGCATGGCTATGTCTCTGTGTGTAGATACGGATGTATCTACGAGTGGATATCCGCTCGGGTTCGGGCTCGGTCTCGGGGTCCGGGGTCCGGGTTCCGTGCTGCCGTGTTCTCCGTTTGTACTGGGTCCCGCCGTGTGGGTTCTACGTGCCCATTGCGTTCATTGGCGACAAACGTGACAATCGAAACTTCAATTTCGAAGAGCGCCAAAGATATCTATTGTACGGTATACATATGGAGGCGAAAGAATCACAGCTCTAACGACAACGGAGAGCATTTCATTTATATTGTTTGATATAAAAGTCTTTTGATTGATTTCACTCGCTTATCTCCTTTGTAAAGCGATTTCCATGAGAACAGCCGCCCCACACAGACAAAGGCAATGGCTTCGGGGGGCATACAATTGCGGTCATGACATTAGGTTCACCAATACTATTTTGTACTTATAGTTGAACTTCATTAGGTAAAATATTTTGGACTCTAAATGCATCAAGAACTCTATCATTTACTATACATGAATTAGTACTTTTAATTAAAGTGATGCAAGAACTTTAACTCTAACCGCAGCTGTTGCTGTAGACATTGCTTTAGGTAACCGGAGAAGAGTCTAAGGTCAGCTGGGTTACTAAAACCAGGGCGGGGCGAGGGGAACAAGGGCCCTCAGACCCATTTAGCCTTCCCAATTTACATGAGTCGTTGGGCTCGTTGTTTGAAATTTCAAAATCGATGCGAGGGCCTTTAAAGAGTTGCTCCTATTACGGTCCCGAGATTCAATAAATTAGCATTTCTTGGAACATAATGAGTCAGGCCGTGGGTGGAGCTCTATCCAGATCCGGTGCTAATGAAGGCATTGAGTGAATGAAAGCCGAGGAAAATGCTAAATGCCTGTGTCTTGGTCTTAACGACACTAAACTGTGTTCTTGTGTGAACGAAAAATGAGATTTGTCATTCGAGGAATTAGACTGCTTACAGAGCATTCTTTTGTTTTCGAATCTGAGCGCTATAAATGCGGTTCTTATTCAAATTTCGTTACGGAACAAGTCACGCTATTCCCCCATTTTGCAAAACGGGGAGACACAAACAATGTCCAGCGCCACCAATCACACATTCTGTCGTAATCATGGGTAGCACACCTACATGGAGTTGGGGTTCTGGGGGAGACTAGCCTTATCTGCAGACATATTATACAATACACATCGACGACAACTGATATCTTAGCCTGGTTCAAGTTTGTTGTTGTCTTGTTGCTTATGTTTGCCTTTCAGCCATGGAGCTGCGCAACTTTCAAGCTGCCAAAACCCACAACCGCGATAACTATAAGACGGACGAGCGAAAAAGAAAAGCAGAATACTGGAAGTAAACAAACTTAAGGAATTGCTAAAAGTTACGAGCAATGTGCCACAACAAATTTTGCGATGAATTCTTTTTTAATCAAACATTTAAAACTTTTTAATAAGTGCGCAACTGCAAATAAAATAGAAAAGCAAGTGCAAACATAAACTTTGGCCTGCGGGGGCGTTCTTAAGTGCTCCAGGTGTATGCCCCTCCCATTACCTCAGGTGACTTGGTTACACCGGTGGGAATTTAATTCTACGATACAATCTGGCTTAAATCTTCAGTTCTTAAATAGGTTTTAATCAAAAAGTGGTTGAAATATATATATAGCTTATACAGATAGTTTCGTATTTCGTTTGTTAACGAAACAATCTATGAAATAATTTAAAATCTCTTATCAGGCAAATATTACTATTATATAGAATATTTTTCCCAGTGCCTGATAGCCAGAAAAACTTATTTTTCCAAGCTTAAGGGGCACTAACTTTCGGCATGCTCTATTTTCGACTATTTTTCGGGTAAGCGAAAACCCAAAAAATGAGCGGGGCATACGTCACTTGAACTTTATGGTCGGGGAACATGAGTGCGGGGCTTGCGGAATTGTTTTGCTAAACGAACCGAGATAGTAACAACCGCCAAAAACAACCGTTAAAATATTAATGGTCAGCGTGAACTTCAGCCTCAATTGCCATTGGAGGTTGGGCGGAAAATGGGTGGTGCACGCGCACCATGGTGTGGCAAGGGCGGTGCGGTGGCTTAGGAAAATTGCGTGCCGAGCGAAATTTTCAGCTGTCAACTGCAGCTTTGCAGTAAACAAACCGCAAGGCACGACATGCATTGGAATAAGAAAAACCAACTAACCTGACGAGAGCTTTATGGCGGCGTGTTTTTCCAAGTAACAGATGAAACATTTTCCTTTTCAGACGCCGACAACTTTGACTTTCCTGCGGTGTGAATAAACCTTGGTTTACAAAAGCCAAGACAACGCAAAAAATGTTGCAATAGTTCAAGTTTTTCATGTCGTTGCATATTTCACCCCCTTCCCATTCAAGATAAAAAAGAAACAACAAAGTAAGAGGCTGCCTTTGTGAACGCGAGTGTTTTCGTGCAGGGGCGTACGTAATGGGGGTTTTATGTTGAAAAGTTTAAATTAAACTTCCTATACAACAAAAAATAGTTTTTTCCTGCATACGACACTGGGTTTCCCAGTTTGTCTGTGTCTTACCTTAAGAAAAGGTAACAAATATTTGTTGCTTTTTATACATTTTAATAACTGGTAACAATAAACAGTTATATTAATTAATATTTATAGTTTTACTCAATAAAAACTTAAAATCTTTTGTGGATTCTTCTAGATTTCCCTATTTTTGCGTACAAAACCCCCTCGCAATGGA
This sequence comes from Drosophila kanapiae, assembly GCA_008042475.1. Lineage (NCBI taxonomy): Eukaryota > Metazoa > Arthropoda > Insecta > Diptera > Drosophilidae > Drosophila > Drosophila kanapiae. The sequence goes on from VNJM01003543.1 coordinate 111,311, forward strand.
GTCCTGTGTACGCCACTGGGTTTCTGAGTTTGTGTGTGTCTCTGAGTGTATGTTTAAGGCGGAGTATGAGTAAGTGTGCGTGAGCTTACCTGTTCATTGTGCGGTGAACGTATTTAAAATTGCAGCACAAACCACTTTAATGAAAACGTCGACTGCGAATAACACAACAACAAAAACGAGAAGACAACAACAGAGATCAGTCGGTTGGCAAAAAGCATTTTTTACAGTTGCAGGGCCTCCCTGTATGCGGGTGCGAGCGAGAGGCAGCGACTGGCTGTAATTATGTTGCAGCGGCGCGACGAATAAGAAGAAGAGCATCAAGACGAAGACAGTTTGATAGACACGTGAGTAAATTGCTCGCCCTTCATACGTCTTTCTTTCTCCTCGGGCCGCAAAAGCAAAAGTTCACTTTCGCTGCCCTTCTCTCTCTGTCTTTTTACTTCGCAATTGTTTCTGCTGTCTTTTGGCAGCGTTTCGTTGTTTTTGTTGCGGCTCCCACAAAATAACAACAAGCGGAGAGTTGGACATGCAATCCAATTACCGTTAGAGCCCAACTGTCTCCCAGCAAATTGCAGTTTTTACTGGCACGTAATATTTAATTAACATTGCAAATAAACACACTCACACACACACACGTGAATTTCTCTTTGCCCCGCGAGTTTTTACTGTATATTTTTTTGTTTGGTCTCTTTTACGTTTCTTTTTTAAACGAAAGCGACGCCTTTAGTTTTTTGACACTTCTTAAGCAGCAGCAATAACAACAAAACATACATATCTCCCTCTCATCGAACTCGACTCTCTCCGCTACGTCGGCGCGTAACACCAACACGGCGCTCTCTCTCGCACACTCACACAGCGCCGCCGCAAACAGGTAGCAGCGTACACTTACAAACACGAAAAGACGCAGCAAGCGAAGCAGAAACGAAACGCTCAGAGAAGACGCGTATTTTTCATTTGCACAATTTTCACAAATCCCCAAAGCAAACCGATCTTATTCAGCACTTTTCAAAGAATAATATCGCACTTGGCTGCTGAATATGGTATTCGCCAATTAGACTGCACCTCGAGCTTCAAAAACAGTAACGATCAAATGGGGGGATCTTATTCGAGACGCCGACGCGGATTGCGCTCTCCGAACCGTTGAAAAGTTAACCGACGACTGAGACCCGACGAGTCGAGTGGCAAACGAAGTTGTTGCTTGCGCCTGCAGCTCCGCTCTGCGATCGCACTGTGGGCCCGCTAACGTCATTTAATTTTTCAAAATAAACTAGATAAATATAGTTGGGTTTCTTGTAAAAAAATTAGAAATATAGAAAAACATTTCGAAAGATATTTTTTATATATGAAGACATTTGCAGATATTAATGACGTGTTTCAAACTCCACAGCTGACGATCAGGTGATCGGATGTATTAAAGAATCTTTAAAAAGTCGTTTATAATAAATGTTTTCCATTGGACAAAAACTATAGTCTTGTAAAAACTTAACAATGTATAATAAATTCCGGAAGCGACGCAAATTACCCACTGTGAGACGTCGACGTTAGCCTGACGTCGCGTCGCAGTCGACGCAAGCGTTGGCGTTGGCCGTTAATGGTCAACGCTTCACAGTTAGTCGCAGTGTTGCCAAGAAAAAGTAGCTGATTTTAGCGGGAAAAAGGTTAACTAATAACATGAAGTAAAATCAGAAAAAGCAATGTTTTTATTAATGAACTTTTTTGTTTTTATTTATAAAAAATAAACATATTTGTAAGATTAGGTTTTTACTCTCAAATAAATATACATTATCAAGATTTGACGGAAAGAAAATAGCTGAACTGGCATCCCGGCTATTCGCGGCTTCTGTAATAATGCAAGCTCATCTGCTGGGGGCAGCGATAAAGCGAGGAAGATAATGGAAAGACCCCTTATTCTTTACAAGTCTATTTTTTCGCTATCTTGGCTTACGCCTTAGCCTTGTAAGCTCCCTGTTGATGACTAATTTGATAAAATAATATTATGATAAATAGTTTCCTCCGGATGACGATATTATTACTGAAGATAATATGGATATTAATTAAATCCTTATGGTAACTAATTGTACATAACTAAATAAATGTATAAAAATATTTAGGCAAATTGTTCTCAGTTAACTAACTTGCATTAATCGTTACCCTTGGCTCGCCTTGACTTACACTCTGATAGGCTTTAAAGTGTAGTTTCACGAAAAGTTTGATCAGGAGGAACACAAAGTTTTGTTAAAAGGAAACCACTCGGGGGGATTTCCAAACAACTTTGCGTTTTTACTCTAGTAACCATTTCAACCGATTGAACCACGAAGAACTACAGCAAAAGTTTTCACCTTCAACTTTTACACAGTTTTCAGGCCTCAAACGTTGACTTTCGAAGGTGCAATATGAAATTCAAGACCTTTAACAGAAGTGCAGTTACTTCAGTTCTTTCATTAAATTTTTTCCTCTTTCCGTTCTGATTTCCAATCCCCGGGACTTAGTGCTGTGAGCTTTGAGCACTTGGCCCAAGTGGCAATCGATTTAATGCCGCGCCTGCTCGGCTTTCCATCCGGAAAACTCAAGTGCGCATTTGAATTTCAATCAGCCGCCTGCAGCGAAATAAATAAGCCACCGATGACGAGAACGATGAGCTACTTCTATTCAATCCCACTTTTCCTCTGGCCGGTCAGTGGGTTTAGTTCCCAACACCACAGTGCTGGGAAAGGTACAATAGATCAGCCACAAAAGGAACTTAGTAAAGGGTAACTTTGAAAATACAAAAAGGGATTAAAATTCGACTTTATAATCAGGAATCCCAAAAAGTAGATTCAAGGATCAATAAAGGTTATAAATACAAGAAAGGTAATGGAATATTATGCCGTGGGAATCAAGAACATCCTCAGGGAATTGATAGTATTTGAAAGTAGGAAAGGGTAAAATTATAATTAAATCTTACTCGGCAATCTATGTAGTTAAATATCATGATTAAAAAACAGTTTAAGGTAGTATTTACGAGGGAATTAAAATGAAATCGAGGGAAAAAATTTAAGAAAAACCATGTAGTTTTTATTTATTACTAACTACCTATTAGTTTGCCGTTTAACATACAGTTGCGATAAGTAAATAATGTATTGCAATAAATATCACGTTGGTTTTGTATAAGAATTGTATAAACAAAAAATGGGTACCTGTGAAAGAAATATGTGTACAAAGAACGATATACTTTCCAACTCTATTCACCCATCAATATGGCACGCATCGACCTCTGCGTCGCCATTGCAACCGAGAGAATAAATTGTGGATTCCGAGTCCGAATCTGATATTCCGCACTCACCGTTTATGATTCTGGTCAGCTTAGAGCGTCGCGTGGAGGAGGGACTTAGCATGCTCTCCCGCCGGCTGCTGCTGGCACTGCTGGCCCCATTGCCTCCCGCCATTCCATGGTGACCCGTGCCCGCTCCACTCCCGGATACGGATCCGGCTGCCGAGTCACCATAATTGACATTCAGCTGGGCCTGCGCCTGTGAGCCAAAGGAGCTGGTCGTTGAGGTGGAGTACAGGCTGCTGGCCGAGGGACGTTTGCTGAACGGGGATGGGGCACCGCCGGATCCTGAGGAGGAGGCACCTGGCGCTGTGACGGCCAGAGAGGGGCGTGGCAGGTCGCTAAACACAATCTCGGCAAAGGAGTCGATGCTGGCGGAACGTTGCAAAGCACTGCTATCCTTGCGCCTGCAAAAAGAAATAAGCGGAAAGCAAAGTCAGGAAACATGAGGAGCAACTCAATGGGTTCTGAGGGTGAGAAGGGAGGACAAGCTAGCGAGACTTGATCTGGGGACAAGTGCAAACTTGCAGAGTATCGTAATTACTTCACGCTGTCGGACATTTTAATGAGCTGCCCGCAGACCATTAAGCGGCGCTGCGGTCACTGGCCGGCCTAGTTGCCATAATGTGACCATTTTTTATGGCCACGCCAGCGGAGAAAGCCGCTTGCCGGGGAAGCGGCAAGACTAGTTGGCCCGGCACAGTACACTGTGAGGAAATTATACGAAATAAATAGGGGATATAAGCATTTAGTTCGAGAGAATCATATAAATCAGCATCTGTTTGGCATAAGAAGTTTTCTTCGAGTGCAGCCAACAACAGTGGACAGCTGGCGCTAATGCGGTGCTGTGGGTAATGCTGACAAAGTTGACGCATGTTTCCATTCGAGCGTATTTCTTCATTCGAGCTAAACAGTTTTCTGTGCTTTTTCCGCACTTTTTCTTGGCGCTGCCTTCTTTGCTGCTGGCACGCTTTTGCCCATGACTGGCCAAGTTTATGGCCGGACAGCAAATCGAGGTGAGCGATGGGGACCGGTTGGATGGCGGGTCAAAGTAAACTGCAATTTACGGTCCACTTGACGGCCTAGTAATGGATTAATTTGCCGCCTGCTTGGGAATGGGGATGGGCCATAACTTGCAGTTCACGATTCCCACTCGCCGCTCGCTGATGGCTGCACAGCGAACTTTAGTTTGGAAACTTTGTGTTGTGCAGCATATTTCGCTGTGTTTACACTCTGCCCTGAATTAATTCGCAAGCCGCACACACAAATTGGTTGACGCCCCGCGCCCGGCCGTCGCTCTTTTGCTCATTTACAGCATTTGCATAATCAGAGAGTCAAGTTGCGAAACTCGACCACATTAAGCACGCCCCAACCTTGGCAACTTTCCCTATGCCGGCGACGTCAACCAATTTGTCCTCGAATGAAAGCCCATATATTAAATGCGGGCTCTCTGTGTGTCTATGGGTGTGTGTGTGTGCGTGTACATCACGTCGTATGCGCAACATTTTCAATTAAAACCGCAAAAGCTGTCGGCAATCTCAGCGCCCTCGCAAAAGTTAATTCCAGCGAGAAAAGCGGGGAGTGCAGGCTGAATACAAGACGAAGCCCTCTTGATAGATGCATTTGTACACACGCTAATTCTGTTAATCCGAAACCATAATAAACCGAAGCCCAGGACTCTGTCTGCTCCGTCTTTTCCTTTGGCCTCAACCCACGAGAGACAGACAATTAAGTGAGTTTGCAATTAAACACATTCATAATTTGCCAACAGCTAAATACGCTTAATCAACGCAAATTCAATCAAATTACGACGCTTTTAAGCAACAAACGAAGTGCCATCCCCTGCCCCCAAAAGGAACCCTTTAACCATCAAAACCTCCGACACTCTGGAAGAGGTGGAGAATTTATTTAGAGCGTTAGAGCCACCAATAACCTGCTGGATACGAAAACCGAGACCCAAGAAATGGGCTCCCTTCTTGGAGTGTTCGTTCACATCCTGTAGTGAACTGTGTGGTACAAAAAGTTGTGCTCGTCATCGTCGTCGTTGATGGTTGATGGGGGAATGGTTGATGTTGGGTCTCGGTTTTCGTATTCGGCTTGGTTTGGGGTGGGCGAAAAGCACGGAAGAAATAGAACCCCTAGCCACAGACATATTTCATGGCAGGCGACAGGCGGCAAAGTAGACCCTAGTTAGCTCTACTTGACTTGCTCCTGCGGCTGGTTGTCCTTGCCAGTTGTCAACCTTCTCGCAGGCGGACTGCGATGCAGATGAGGAGTGACAGGCGACCATATGCCTCGTGTCCTGAACGCCTAACCACCGTCAGATTGCAGCGTGTTTGCCAACAAACCCCCGGAGCAGGAGCTGTCGATAATAATGATTGTTATTAACTTATGCATACAGGCCAAGCACTTTAACTAACTGCCAACTGGCGGCAATAAGTCAAGAGCTCTGCCAAATAGAAACTTGGCCTGTGTTTTCCCTGCGCTGCCACAACGAAAATATCAACAATATAGCCAAGTATTCCTTTTGACAAGGTCGAATTCACTCAGCAGGTGAGAGCATGTCGGCCTGTATGTTGAATAAACTTTCGAACACTGGGAAAAAGCCTCTACCATATAAGAGATTCCCTCTGATCTAATTTCTGAGATAAAGATTGAATAAGTTATGTTAAGCACGCTTAAGGGGGAAATTAAAGCTTAAGTCTATGTATTCAAATCTCATAAAATATCATTACGATTCGTTTATATTGCAACAAGTTATAGGTAAACCTTAGCTTGTGCTTTAATAATTAAAATTCCAAGGAACACTTTGTTCTCTCTGTAAATTAGGGCACCTAATGCTTTCTCCTGAGTGCCTTTCCATGCCTGGTTTGTCATTTTGGCTCTGTATTTACAATTTACACAAAACTCCCATCTCCTTTTGCCATCGCAGGTGATTTCCAGGCAATGTGCCAAGAACAGGTGACACATCCATGAGCACAATCCTTCCTTTACAAGGGTGTGTGTGGGCTGCTTGAATGTCTCGCACGTTGTTCGCCAAAAGTGGCATGAAATTCTATAGAAATTTTCGGCGTGCCACCAGGAAAACTCCTTAATGCTTTTCAAGGAGATTTTTCCTGGGGCGGATGGGGGAGAAACTGTCAAGCTAGTGTGGAAAATGCTCTTAATAAGGGCTGGCTGGCAGTTGACTCAGATCTGGGTTGGCAGACTTGAAACAATTGACTGGGACATGGCTTAGTGTCGCCTGCGAAGTAATTGGATGTGAGTGAAAAGTGCATTGGGACATGGAAGTTGGTTAACTCTGGGTCTGAATGACGATCGATATCCCTTTCGGTCTTTGTTTTTGTCCTGGTCAAATGAGCCGTACATTAGGCCTAATGACTGCCGGGCAACTTCAACCAGGCGACTCTTTCAGGGCCACATCTGCCAAATTTTGCGTTTGTCTGTCGCTCATCATCAAGCCTCCGAGTTTTCATTCGCATTTTCCGACCTTCTATGCGAAACACATACACTCATACACATGGAGAAATATGTAATAAGCTAATTGGATATCAAAGCAGAGTTATGGTAAGAAAAGACTGTATTTTTTGGCTAATCTAAGCAGTGATTTCGAATTAAACGCACTTTCATTATTTATATAAACTTATATACTTTGAGAGCATATATCAGGGCAGTGTCATCATTATATAAATTGATTAATTTATTACTTTCATAAACATATCCAAGTACTGTCCTTTTTCCTTTTTTACAACCCCTACTGCCATAATTTTTGCTGAGTGCACGCCACCCCGCACAAAGGCCGCAAAGTGAAACTGAAAATAAATCAGAAACAGAATGGCGGCGATGCCGCACAAATTGATGTTGACATCAGCAACTCGGCGACTTTGTTGAGGCTTTTAGGTAAACTTTTTGTTATTTTTTTCCATTTCCGCGGAGCCGCTTGCAATTTATAAAATTTTACACTACATAACCTGCCGCCGCCGCCTGCCGTTGCCCACGCAGCCCAGCTAATGAGTTTTGTCATTGTATTTGTTTTCGCATCTGACTCTCTGTGTGTGTTGATGAGGGTTGTGGGTGTGCATGGCGCACATGACGTATGCGCAATTTCAGTTATGGCTCGTTTGCTTGAACTTCCAGTCGCATCTTGTTGTCTCTCGGCTTCTCAGCTACGTAGTTTAGTGGCAAAGGCGGTGGCGGCAACAAGACGCACAAAACTTTATCCTCAACACCAGACTGGCAACTCGGTGGCAGGACACTGTTTTATTGGCTTCGCTTCGTGTCTTTCACATCTCTAGATACCGCGTACTCCTAGATAGCAAGGGCTTTATAGGTCTCAGAAGAGAATCGAAGAAGAATTACCCAAATCAAGATGTATTACAAGAATTTTAATGTTATTATTAATGAGAAATATTGCTAAATAGGCATACGGATATGGAAGTTATTTCCTTCTTTATAAAAACTTTTTGAAGGTCCTAAAACTTATTAATAAGAAGTAATTCAATGTCCAATTAACGAGTGGTCCTTAGAAGGCATCCCCTATAAAATACCAGGTATCTCTTAGTCGTCTTATCAAATTCCCTGCTTTAACTTTCTTAAAATGGCTACAGAGCAAGTTTGGGCTGTCCGCCGCCTTCCTTTTCTTTGGCTGTTTGACTCATGAATAATGCATTCACAATTAAGCCAGTGAGGACTGAAAGAAACCCCAACTAAGACCCCAACTGGGGAGTAGCTCTCCTCGAACCCCACTCGCCGCGAACTCACACCGCCCATGGCCGAGCTCTGCAGTTATTATTATGCGCATTGCTGGCTGCTTCTGCTTCTACTTCTACCATTTTTGCCATTTGCGTCGCTTTGCTTGCGTACAAGCTCGTTCACTCTAAATTTAGCAACCTAACGCAATACAAACAGAACAACAACGACCCAAAACTCGACTCCTTTTGTTTCAGTTTTCTGGTTTTTGCATTTTAAAATATCAAAGTTTAAACACATAAAACAGCGCTCGGGGTACTAGAAATCCTGCTGCTCCTTGTTCAAGTGCACTCTGGGCAAAATCATTGTTTTTGCAAATATAAATCAAATATATTTTGGTTTGTGATGCAATGGTACAAGTTAAACAGGGACATATATAGTATAGTTGCATTACTTTAATCAACCTTTTATTTAATAAACAATCCCAATGGTAAATAGACAAAAAAGGATAACAATAAAGACTGCCCTTTGCCCATTGTTCTCTGTTCAGTGCCCTGCTGTCAGAAAGCGAGAGCGAGACGAGCGTTGCAATCAGTGTTCGAGTGGCAGCGGCAGTTGGGGATTCGGAAGGTCCTTCCGTACCTCCTGCGGCTTGTTTGCCAAAATGATTTTACACTCCTGACCATGGTCGCTGGCAACTGGTCTTCAGCAAAGCGGAGACGAGAGTTCAAGGCGTAATCTTACTGCTCGTAAATTGCTTAAAGCCGTCAGGGACATGTGGCCCTGGTCACGGGTAGGTTTTATTGGCCAATCTGGTCTTAGCTCCCATAAATGATGCCACACTACTTGCCTCTTGTTTTCCACTCGATAAATGTGCTTGCATAATTAATAAGGACACGTTTGATTTAGCCGCAGAGGCATTGAAGCATGTGAATTTTGTATTAGCGACTAAGCCAAAATTGGTATAACTCATTTAACATGGATCTCTGCTCAATTATTCAGTATTGGCAAAACCAAAAACCCGAATAAAACCGCAACGAAACAAGGGATAGCTTTTTTCGTTGCTCAATACTTTAATTTATATTACCTATGTATAATAATAAATATATATAATATTTATAAAACTCATGTAACTTGTTTTTATGTGGCTAATTAGCTCTTGTGTCCTGGCTTACACTATAAGCTAACTTGGATTATTACTTAATTGCTTTGCCCAGACAGCTAATGTGTCCAGCAAGAACCTTTAAGTCCACCCCCTTGTAAACTGGACACAACCTGCAAGTCAGGGCAGCTGCGGTTTGATTTGTGCAACTTATCGGGTGGAGCGCGTGACGTTAATTAACACAGCATCGGCCAGGAGGAGACCGGGGACGTGGTATCCCGGGGCGTGTTAATCTTGCTGCTGCATGTGTCTCCATTAGCCTGCCGTGAACCGTAACGAATGAAGACAAATGCGGCACTAGAGCGCCGGCCAAGCTGCTGGCCTGTCATCGCCACCATCTGTCCAAGGGGCACCGTCCAACCTCATGTGGCCAGCCATTAGGTAGGTGGCGGACACGGGAACGCACGACCGAGATCAGCTTTTCAGCTCGGGGGCGCAAATGAAATTAGCTAATTGCACCAGCTCTCCGACAGTCACCCAGTCCACCAGTCAGTCAAGGTGAATGTTGACAGCGCAGACAGCGCACTCACAAATGCAAAGGCGGTCGGAATGGGACAGGACAGGATGAGAGGTTGTAAATTACGTATACGCACCTCTCCCAGGACAGACGACGTGGCGCCTCCTCGCCGAGACCCAGGCCCAGGCCAAGTCCCAGACTCTGGACCGCATTGTCACCCGGCGGCGGTGGCTGCAGATTGGACCTGCCTGCCAAGGCGCTTGATTGATGCAGCAATTTGGCCAGCCGCGTGAAGGTCGTGCTCGATCCAGAGCTGGATCCCGAGCTAGACGCCTCGGCCAGCGGTAGTTCATGGAGGGTGTGTTCCCGGGCCAGAGGAGTGCTAGCCTCCGAAGAGGCAGCGGCTCGCTTTCGGGCGGCCAGTCGATAGGCACGCGCCGCCACCACATGCGGGGCGGGGATCCTGCAATGAGAATATTGAAGATTAATATCGAGACGGTGAAAAATGTCTGTAAGATAATGGTGATCTAGGTAGGTTCAATCTTTAAGGATCTCTTTTATACGTTTCCATATAATTTACGGGTGCATAGCTTCATTTCCATTCTATATATATTTCTTAGCCTTTAAAAAGACTTGAAGTTTAGGGGTTTACTTTAAAACTGATTCAAAATGTAATAAAGTCGGAAATCATTAGTTATTGATGGTAGGGCCATCAACTGCAGTTGATTGGGTTTTGTGAAAAATGTAGCATCCTTCCGCTGGCCTAGTTATGCTCTTGATTTATTATTATTGGCAATTCTTGTTCCCAATTTCGCATTACTTTTTGCTCTGGGAAACTACCAAATTGAAGGGTGTCTTTTTATTTGTTTTTGGACCCACCTGAGCAGCAGGGAGCCATCCGCATGGCACTCGAAGTCGTCGGAGAGATGGAACAGTGAGCTATCGCCCAGGTGCTGCAGGTGCTGCAGATGCTGTTGGTGTTGCTGCTGCAAATGCTGCTGATGTTGCAGGTGCTGCTGCTGCTGCAGATGGTGATGATGTTGGTGGTGGTGAGGGTGCGTGGCGTGATGCTGGTGCGGCGTACTGCCCGAGGACTTGCGCCGATATACCAAATTGCTGTCGTCCTTCGGCAAATTCAATGATTTAACCATCAGCGTATTGTTGTTGTTGGCCAAATGTGTGTTGTTGTTGTTGTTGCTACTAGCGGCATTGTTGTTGCCGGTGTTGGCACTGCCACTGCTGCTGCTGCTGTTGGTGTTGGTGGCACGTGTGAGGAGCGACCAGCGATGACCGCTGGCGCTGCCGCTGCGGCTTTTGCTGGCCAGCAAACGTTCGTCTGGAAAAGTCAGTTAAATCGAAGGGTAAATTTGTATGTGGGCCTATGTCTCGAATGCACTTCCCTTATATTAATCATAACGTGGTCTGAAAACCTGTCAAAAGTTTTTAATTACATATACAGCAGCCACAACATGCCACGCCCAAAGATCGCCTTGATGGCAAAGGAAATTGTGCAAAGCTTTTTTCATTATTTAACTATTTTCTTTCGACCCTGGCGATGTTTTGCTTTTCCAGGAAGCGGGCATTCCAAGAAGGAAAGTATTTCAAGCTTTCTTGGTTTAATTTCTGAATGGCCTTTATATTTAAACGGATTGCTTGAAGATGCATCGGTATATAAAGCTTAAGCTTTGATATGTATGTATTTATTTTTATCTTTAATGAATAACTTGCTTTAATGTATAACAAATTTAACAGAAAGAATTTTGACCAGCTTTTCCCTTAAGAAATATCTCTCGCTATTTAACTTTTCCAAGAATGCTCTCATAGAATTTTCTGTAGCACGCTTTTTCGCGCAGCAGACATTATTCAATTCGCTGAACTCATCTGATCAATCAGTTAATGAAATCTGGTCTGGACAGGATTCTATGAAATGTATTCACTCACTACAGGTAGCATCCAGATAAATGCCTTAAAAGGAAAAGCAGGAGTTTCATAGGAAGCTGATTGTTTACAATTTTAATTTACATTTTACAACACGGCACTCGAAGACCAGTCAGTAAAAGGATTCAAAATGGATTCTAGCTGCCATGAAAGCCTTTAAAAGCAGCTCTCAGCGCTGGCAAGCTGGAAATTGTTAAGGCTTTTATGTCGATGGCCGGGTCCTGATTTCGGGTTAAGCCATAATAAATCAATTCGAATTCGTTTCGCTGCCAGCCGAGCCCCAAATGTTATCTCAATTTAACTGTTTTATTCTGAGAGGAAATATATGTTCAGAAATAAGGTTAGAGCCTACAAAGATTTAAAATTGTATATTTCATTTTAGGTTTAAATTAAATTAAGCTGATTTATATAATATTGGCAAATTATTCGCTACAATTTTCCACCTTATCACCCAATTTATAAATAATAAAATGCAGTGAATGTCGAAAATTAAAAAGTGTACTTAATGCATAGCAGTTTGAAGCCATTATATTTGCATAATTAATTCGTGAAACGTGATTTTTCAGTTGATACAGTTCTCTCAAAATTAAGCCGCTTACAAAGAATGAAAGCAATTTAATTGTGACACTTTATTTTTCAACATTTTGTTGTTATAATTAACCGGTCATCATTGTTTCGGCCGCAGTGGCATGTACGAGCAAGTTCATCGTTACGCACCCAATTGAAATGTTTGTTTGTCCGTGTGCAGCGAGACGACCGGAAGTCCTGGCACAATAATGGCGGGTAGTGTGCGCGACCGTAACAATGGCGGCGGCAGCTTGCGGCTGCCCGTGCGCGATTGTGAGCCGGATCCGGATCCAGAGCCACCGCTGCCCGTTCCGCCAGCTCCTGCCGCGGCGGCGGCACTCTGCTGCTGGGCCCTGGAAACAAGCGGAGAGAAAGAGGTGAGAAAGTGTGAAAGTGTTAAAGGATGCGATGCCAACGGAAGAGCAGAAAAGAAAGTGACAATAATAAGTTAATGCTATTATTTATTAAGTGCGACGAGTGGGGAGTGCCAGCAAGTAAATGCAATTATTCCCATTGCACAGCTCCGTGCCATTTCCGTTCCATTTGCATGTGTCACTTTCCTACGCCCCCCTCTTCGACACCCTTTTCTGGCACACTGGGCCAAAGGTAAGATTAGTTGAGGTATAAATAATATTCTTTAATGCTTTAAATAGCTAAACATTATATTAAACTTAAATATAACACAAAGCATCTTCCTGAGAGCGTGAATAAATTTTTTTTTTAATATTTAAGTCTAGCTTTATTGAATTCTTTATATTTAATGAAATATATTTATAAATAAACATAACGACAGCATTTCTAGCTTTTATATCAATCACAAATAAATCAAAACTAGACTTTATACCAAGACTTGCACATTGGTTGCCTATAATCCTTTATTTTACCATTCACAGATTTCTGTGGCATGCGTATTAAAATATTGACTGGTATTTGGTTGAAAAAGACAGCCTTGCATGTCACTTGTTTAATTTGTTTATTAATTTCAGCCGCAGTGTGTTCGGCGAGTGTCATTGTCAGCTGTCGATTTGCGCATTTTTTTTAAAGGGGAGTGAATTTCATTTGATTGTTGTGTGGAAATTACTTTCAACACCTCAAAGAGCGGCGCCGCCCTGCGCACAGCAGCCATCAAACCAGGCCGACATCCGCTGTGCGCGACAGCTGCCTCTTTCCATTTTTGCATGAACTCCTAGATATTTCTGCAGCCCGGCCTGATGTGTGATTGAATTCGAATTCCTAGCACTCGAACTCGATTCCCAACTTGACGCCTACGCCAGATATCTGGTCTGTCTGTCCTGGCAGTTGGAACAGCTGCACACCCCCGAATAGTCCCTGCCAAGAAGGACACTGCACATATATTGTATGCAAAAAAAAAGAAAATAAATAAAGAGGAGGAACCCAGCAGCTATCGATACGAAAAAAAAAAAAAAAATGGAAAACTTTTTATTTGATTTATTTCTGACTTTGACATTTTGCCAAGGCGACCGAATATCTGCCAGAGTTCCAACGAGTTCCCCGCTATATTGATAGCAATGACGGAGGGCTTCCAAACGAACAGAAATCAGCAAAACTTTTTCCCACCCAGAGGCATTTACAAGATCCCGGCTAGGGACGACACATTCAATGGGAAAGCCTGCACCCGCACTTAGTTTTCTCTCCTCGGAGTCAAGCTGCAGCCCAGTTGCCAAGAAGGAATCATGTAAGCAATTTATCTACGTCCTTGCAACGTCGCCAGCGGGGGGAATGGGAAGTGGCCGGGCGGGGCAGAACAACAGCGGGCCACTTGAGAAAACATGCGAAATAGTTAAAGCTGCCAAAAGAGCAACACAGCACAATGTCCACACATAAATAAAGGGAAAATTACATAATGCTTTAGAGAAATAAGTTAAAGTTTTTAAGGGGGCCCACGACGCCTCTTTTGTTTTGATGGCACACTGAGAGAAAAACAAATAACCTTCGCAGTCATTTAATTCGTATTAATGAAGGATTTTTATGACTTAAATGATTACATTTAATTTTAAACGAATAAGCTTGCCACTTTCTTATTCTTTATACTTGTGAAATAAAGAAGAAGCAAGTCTTTATTATTGGAATTTATTTAATTGTATAAAATGGATCTACTTTTATTTATTTACATTAATATTAGCAAATTTAAAGATACGAAATTTATAAATGTAATAAGAATGGAGGTTAAATACATTTATAAACTAATTGAAGTAAACTTTCCACAACTCGAAATTGTAAAACTTCAAGTCCCCAAGCTGCAACATTCCGTGCTGCACGATTATTTATTTCCGTGGCCTAAACTTTTATGGCAAAAACAGCATTGGCGTGTTCAAAATGCATGCAATAGTAATCAATTAACTTTAATGTGCATAGCAATTAGTTTTTTTAAGTTATTGGCCATCAATACTTATGGGAATCGATTTAATCGTAAAAGATTTAATATTTGTTAGTTCCTAAATACAATTAATAGTTAAAGTTTAAGTTCCGCTTAATTAAAGTCTGTTTTTTTGGTGGAATACCTCCTCCGGTGCGCCAAAAATTAATTAATAATTTAAGAGCATTTTTTTTTTGGCTGTGCAGCCAGGTTAAGCAGTTTGAGTTCCGCCGGCAGGCGCTGTCAAGAGCGTTGAGCACAAAGGCAAACACATTCGCAGGGCCGCAGCATACGAGTAGCACCCACTAAAGGCAAGCTGTTACAGGTCGCAGCAGGGAGGTGCGAACGCAACAAAGCCAGCAAACAGACGCCAAAGGCCAGAGGGGCGCCATAGGGTTAAGGATTAAGGGGTTAAGAGGCGAGGGAACCCCTGCACGGCCCACTCACACACATAACTCAAAGCGGATCTACATAATTGACGTGAAATACTCGTAACCGTAAATCGTACATTACCCACCAACAACAACGGGAGGCGAGCGGAAGAGTGAACAAAAAAAAAGGTTAACATGCTGCCGGAATTGCCGTGAAAAGTGTTTTAAGACGGGGCCTGAGCCTGAGCGTAAAAGTTTACATCCAGATAATGGAGCCATGCGAGAGAGGTGTTATTTAATGAGTCGCCCGCCAGCCGGAAGTGCTCGTCCAGCAACGAGTTAATGCCGGGCTGATCAAAGGGATATGATGAAGTGTGACCCCTGAGGGAAAGATTATCACTCAGAGTCACCTCGTGCTTAATTTGTGATTCAATTACAAGCTCCCTAGCTGACGACTATCCTCGTTCTCATTTGCATACTCGAATTAGGGAATCCTGTTGGCACCTCGGACACTTCCAGCGGGAAACTAATGAAGTTCGTGGTAAGTTCTGGTAAACAACGGTATCAGCTACATTAACATCAGTTACGACATCATTTCTGTCGCATTTTGGGCGGCATTTGTCTGGAAAAGGCCAACTAAGCCGAAAGGCTTTGCCAAATTACGCATACGCAGTGTGTGCGCCCTGTAATCCAGCAAATGTGTGTGGAGTGTGTGTGTGTGTCTGTCTGAGTGTGGTGGAATCGTGTAATTGCATTTGCTGTGTGCTGTGTTTACATGTGCGTGCATAATTAGAGCAAATGTTGTTCGTGTAATCAAATCATCGGATGGCGGACCCTTTTGCCAGCCGAAGGACGAACGGGTTAAAGGATAAAACTCCAGGATAAGCGGGTGAACTTTAAGCGAACGTACTTGGAAAAGCCCGCCATCGCCGGAAACGGGTGGCTCGTGCCTAATTGAGTTTGCCGCTTGGCATTCTTCGGGGGTCCCTGCTTAAGCAAATGTTGAGCATGCGAATGCCAGGACATAAAAAGCATTTTCATTACGACGACGATGCAGTCAGGCAAAAAAATTTCGAAAATTTACTTTGCAGCCATAGCTGCTGGATAAGGAAGAAGCACGGCACATCCACACTCTGGCGCTCTCGAGAAAAACACTCTTAAAGAGCAGCTGTGCAATAAGCAAAGGAGAACAAGGATAAACATAGCTGCGAATTTCTAACGAGCAGCCTTCCCCTCTATTTTCCTCAACAGACAAATGAGCAGTGGCTGCAGGACGTGCATAGGAATTCAGATTGGTGGTTGTTTGGAGCGAGCTCCGCCGCTGCCACGCCCATCCACTTGGCCGCTAAGGAATTCCCGGGGCCAAGTGCTACGCGCTATTTATCTGGCACCTTGAGAGTCCTTAAAACGGTGCATCCGGATTCCGGGGCCTCGAAAATGCATTGGCAGGCGCCAAACTTGACTCGGCTTAAAACATCCTAGATTGCAGGCACTAAAGGTGAGATTGCTTCAATTTATTTCCGGGAAGAATAATGCAAGGTGCTGGAGTTCGTTTCGTTTTACTTGAGATGGATTTCTAGGTGCTAAGCTATTTATTGTCGAATCACTTTAAAAATAAAAAGCTTTTTTTATATATATATTCACAGAAATATTCATATCTATTAGGAGTATACGAAAAATAATACGAAAAAATATGAAAGCTTTTTTAATTATAATAAGAATCTACCTAATAAAATCTTTAAGCCGGACTCAAATATATCCTCAAACCATCAAAGAATTCGGCCGGTTTTCTCTTATTAAAGTTTAACAATTTATGCCACATTCTTATAAACAAATTGAACAACGTCAAAGCATAGAAAATTGAATTTAACTGAAAATGTATTCTCTTTATTACCTAAGAGAAACGGAAATCCTGCAGGCCTTAATTAATGAATCGAAATTCGACAAATGAATTGACAGACAGATTTTCTCTGAGAATTCAATTCGTTTGAGAATACTTGGTGTGCAAATTAAATTCATAAGTGTTGTCATTATTTTATAGTCAGCAACTGAACCATTATAAAAATCTACATTTTTTAACTCTGCTTGTCTTTGGACTTAACTCTCAATCAATTAGGCCTTACACAAAATGCTCAAAATGTGATTCATTCGAGTGCTTTCAATCAAATAAAAACGTTAGTGAATAAATAATTACCAGTAATTAGCACAGAAGCCACTGTGGCCTTCGGACAAGCTTCATTATTTATTCGTTGACAAGCGATTCACTGTTTTATTAATAGATTTTTAAGATGAGTGTGTTTCCTGTTAATTATTTCCTATTAAAAGAATTTATAAGTTAAAGAAAAATGAAAAGAACTCTCTTATAGTTGACACATCCAACTATGATGTCCTTCAAATGTATTTTAGTTTCGGACCAGCTCTGATGGAATTTCGATGGCATCTAAATCGCTTTTGATTGCCGCCCAATCCGGCTTCCATCCGACGTTCAAACAGTTTGTTAATTCTGTTTGCCTTCGGCTGCCTGACAATTCATTGGGCTTTGCTCGGCGGCGCGGCAAATCCTGTAGATTCTATGAATCCTGCAAATCCCAACATCCTCGCCCCGCCCAGCACCGAAATCACCACCCGCGGTGGTTAAGTAATGGCAAACATTCGACTTACTGTCGCTCCTTGCGCTGCTGTCGCTTCTTCTTGAACACTTTTCTGACGCGCAGCAGGAGGAAGGCGGCCCGGTCCACGGAGAGCGTGGTGCCACTCTTCTTTGCCGGTCCCGCTGCAGTGTCCTCCATGATGATGCTCCTGCTCCTGCTCCTGCTGGGGCTGCTTGGTAGCGGATGCTGTTGCTGCTCCTGCTGAGGTTGCTGCTGTTTCTTGTACCGACTGCCGTTGGCAGGTTATTTTGCGGCAGCACCACTTACGACCACTTGCGCCATTGCTGGCATTGGTATGCTCCTGGCGTAGTCCTTGCTCACTTTTGGCTTTGGGTTCGTGTTACACTAACGCTTTCACTATCGCCATCTTAGCTGGGAACTGTCGAAGGAACATGGTTATGACTATGAGCACACACGCCTGGATTTACATATCCTGGCAGGACCTGCACGTGCTCCCAGCAGCCTCGTTTGTTTGCCCGACAATTGCGTGCCAAGAAGCAAATAATATTCTGCTTCCATGTCGCAGGACACCAACATCCACCCGTTTCTATAGACCACATCCCATTTTCCATCGCCCATCGCCCACTTCCCTTCCATTACACACACGCGCAATATGCATTCATATGATATTGTTTTATTTATGATCTGCCGTTATAGCTGCTTAGGTAAGTTGCGAATATCCCGACGTTTTACGCATTTCCATAAACGAATTTCCCCAGCCACGGTACGCTTACACCCAAGGACATTTGTCTTGCCACGTTCGTACTTTTATGATTGTCAAATAAAAATTTAAATTCATGTGGCTTTCAGGGGCGAAAGGACTTTAACCGAAAGCGACAGTGTAACAGCAGCAGCAGTAGCCGCATCACCAGACACCGGACATAAACAAGTGTCCTTACGGCGGCTTCATTTTCGGTCACTCTATCTGGGTTATCTTTAGGGGTTTTTCTTGAGTTTTCCTCGAGTTTCTTTGAGTTCTCCCTTATTGTCAATGGCAAGCACTTCCATCAGCATTCTCATTGTCAGCTTCATTATCATAATCGTACCTTTTTCCAGATCAATTACGGATTAACTGTCAAGTTTATTGGTGTGCGAAAAGGGGCAAAGAATGGGGGAAAGGTAATCCCCGGAATCCCTAAGAGTGTTCTTCTGGCATAAAGCCGAATGTCTGACGGTTTGCCACCGCCTCCCCATTTTCCACCTGCTGTCAATGCTACGTCGCCAGCTGACTTCTAAGTGAGCTTGAGTGGATTTTCAAAACATTTTCAGCACTCACACTCGCACATCCCGAAACTCAACCTCAAGTCGAGCTCACACGCGAGCACTGCGAGAAAATATTATTAAAATATAACATATTTATATCAAGAGAACTGAAATTTATAATAAAACTTAAAGAGTTTCTTCTGAAAATGTAATTTCTTTAATTGCTTAAGTTTCTTTGATCTTATTTAAATTCAAGCATTTTGTTTATAGATTTTTTTTCGCTTTACACCGCTCTGTGTGCTACAGTTGCCTTGATAAAGGATAAGAAATTGCTTTGCAACCAAAACCGTAGAAGCCGAGTTGAGGGACATCCCACAAAAGCGCCTTAGCGCTGCTTGTCGGTTAACTTAATATTGACTTATTTGCTTGGCCGCAATCGAAAACTATTTACGATGCTCAGGAATCCTGCCAAATCGGTGATTTCTGCACGTCTTGGCTATCCCTGGTTGAGTCCTCACTGCCGACAATGATTTCGCTGATAAATGATTATGATGCCGGGTATTTGGGTCACAGCGTGAGGAGATTCCGGGCCGCCCCGCTAACTGAATTCCTGATGAGCTCTGTTCGGCAGAAATAATTGCTGGAAGCTGCTGGCCAAGCAGCCCGATAATCAAACGGAGCCATTACGTTTTGATGAGGGCACTGGCAACGGGGGCATCGAGGCAATTATTTCTTGATTTGATAATCACAGCCGGAAGCTGTCAAGTGCAGATGGATGTCAGTTGCCAGCGCGTAGCAGAGACAAAAGGACGAACACGGCCAATCGGAGAGATAGCAGTTAATGGAGGAAATGGGGATATGTGTCTGCAATCGAGAATTAAATTGTTTCATTTCTGAAGCTGAACAAACAGATGAACAGAATGTAGCCAGAAATTAATTCGTGAATTAAGCAGCTGCCTTTGGCTTTCCTTCTGTAATTCTTTCGAGCCAGGACCTTGATTTTTCAAGCGCAGATATGATTTATCGTTTGGTAATTAAAAACGATTCTCAAGAACATTGTATAATGTATGAAAATAAAGAAATATTCAATTTAAATCAGTGAAAATAAGTTCCTTTAGGATTTTACTTCGTTAGCTTCGCAGAAAACCCTATCTCTATTCCTTAATTTCCGGAATATCTATCCCCTCGGAATGCAGCAGACAACATTGGCTTTTGGCCAGGCTAGCCACCCTGTCTCCGGCTCGCGGCATCGAGTTAATTGAATGTCAGGCAGGCCAGGCTCTGCCGCTGATTGGAGCCCGTGCCTCTGTTGCAAGTCATTTCCGTACACGCCCGCGGCTCCAGTGTTTGCCGCTTAGATGGCGAAATTTGAGTTTAAAGTCAATCATTTCACGCTCGCTGCCTTGGCTGCCGCTTTAGCGGGTCCTTTGGCAAAGGACGATAAACGACACATCCTGGACAGGTGGAGCTGGCAGCCACAACAGCCACATCGGTGGCACGTCACCTGCAGCGCTTCCGCCGTTGATTTATTCCCCATTACGCCGGGACGTGACCGGTTGTGGTCCAGGACTACGTCTCCACTCTCATCTTTGGCCCGGCTTTGGGGCAAGGATGCTATAATTAAATAACAATTTGCCAGCGTAAAGGGATGGGGGGGAGGCAACCAAGCCAATGGTAGCTCGTATCGGGACACCCAAAGGACGACAGCACATGTGCGCAGGGGTGGCAGGAGCCCTAAGAGCCGTGCTCCGCCATCAAGTGCCTGGCATAAAGCGAACGCGACCAACTCCCTTTATGGGCCAACAGCATCCAGAGGAGGACCTCTCGCCTTTGCACTTTTCTTTTGCATAATTTTTTATTTGGCCCAACAAAGCGCTAAGTTGGGAGCACAGCATATATGTTTAAATATATATTTACGATCCGAGCTTTGTACAAGGCAATTTCTAAAGCAAAATATCAGATTTGTATTCATGATTTTGCATTTAAGTTTTGTTTAAAGATTTAGTGTTTAGTTTCGAATGAGTATTTGCTTTATTTTAGCAATAGTTTTGAGAATATTAATTATTTAATATTTGACTTGAATTAAATGAAACCTCAACTAATCTCCGGTAGACAGCTCGAAGAACTATTATTTCGACCGCGCTTGTAACTGCCAAATTTGTTTTCCATTTAGCGTCCAGCTGGTCCGGACATCTACACCTCCAGTGGGACAGGGAAGGACAGCGCGCGGGCCGGAAATGAGTGCAAATTTATGCAGAAAGTAATTAAAAGTACCGTTGTCCGGCCACGTTTCCCGCCCCAGCTGTCTGGCCCCGCGCCTGCTTCTGCCTCTGGTTCTGTTCTGTTCTGTTCCTGCTCTCGACGCCAAAGGAGGCACAGCGGGCGTTGGGCGTGGCAGGCATTGTGGAGGAGCCTTTGAGATGTTTTTAACGATTTGTTTGCTCTCATAAAAGTAAAATTTAATGAAGTTGCAGCATAAAAGGCGCATAAACACGAGCCAAGTGGCTCGCTGACCTTTGTCCTTTTGTGCCGCTGCCGCTGCCGCTCCTGGCTCCCTGCTCTTTGCTCCCTGCTCCCTGGCGGTGCTTAAGTGGTTCCGTTGAGTGTTTGCCTCTGTCTTAATTACTCGGCTTTCGTCTCATTGTCGGCTGGCCACGAAGCCAAATACCAAAACACCTTAAGCTAACGAGCAGCTCAGTGGCATCCCGCTCTCGTGCCACGCCTCTCAGCCAACATTCCCCACTTGACACCTCCTCAACCCAGGCCCAAGGATCCCAGTGGGGCAGCGAAGAGTACAATCAATTTCATTTCCGAGCCGCACACAAACAGCACACGGGAGGACTCGGAAGGATAGAAGGTTCTGCCCACCTAATTTAAAGGACTAATTGTCAACATGCCGCATTTGCCAGCCGGCTAAGGGCTGGCGGCGACTGACAGGATTGGATTGGGGCCTCCAAATTTCTCGCTAAATTTGTCTCAGACATTCTAATTGGAATTTGGAATAAGCTGATTTGAGGCGATGCTGGGGAATCTTCGCTTAAAAATGTTCGCACTTCACACTTTGCACTGAGATCGTTTTAGAGGATTTTCTCTGATTAAAAATTCACTTTAATTTGAACTTATTAACTATGCTTTAAGTTTTTAGATTTAGTATATCTTTAGCGTCCCCCATAAATCCTAAATAAGATAAATCATACTATAAATAATACTCCTATAATCAATATGTATATAAATCATTCGAATTTCTTTTCCTAAACTAATTTCAGGATAATTTGGTTCCCATTTACTGATTTATGACGAAGCCTTTAGCTCTATTGTCTCAGATATCGAGGCAATATGAGTGGCTTCATCGACTGGGATGTGTCTGTTCTCTCTTTCAGAGGAATCCTTATCTAAGGCAGGCACTCTTGTTGCACCTCGCTAAAAAATTGCCCCAGTTTTTCACAGACTGCCCCGGCCCCTGGGGCATTGGGCTGTGTGGATATTCTCCGATATCGACATAGGTCTTGCCATCAAACTGCCATTTGACCTGCCACCCCAGTTATTATTTGTCTGGCATTGTCTGGCAATATCAAGCCAGTTGCCACTCAACACTCAGCACTCGGTCGGCCAAGCAAAATGTACGGCGGCCTTATCGCCATCTCTCCATGGGCCGCAATATTAGCACTTGAGTACAATTTTGCAGTGTAAATAGCCGGGCTAACAAAAGCCGTTAAAACAAAGCACGATGTCAAAACGGGCGATGAGCGACTGGGAGAGCGTAAATAATGCGGATAAAATGCGACATGTTAACAAGGCGACGCCTTAAGAGGATTGCGATTGCCTGGGGCCGGAATTTGTCGGTTGCGTGAAGTGAGTTGAAGGTGTTTTTGTTGTCTGCTTCAGGTTTGCCAGTGCTTAGGGAATTTACATCAAGGCAGCAGGCAGCTGGCAGACCCGAAAAACTAACTAAAAGTGGCGGAGGGGAGTCAGACACATATTAGACAACGGGGCGTATGAGTGTTATTTTCATTTGGGCGTCCAGCCATGAAAATGCCAGCATTCAAGTGTATTTTTATGTAGAATGGTCAGAGCACCGAAGAAAATACTTAACTTTACTTAAATACTTTAAATATAAGTTGTAATTAAAAATATGCCCATCAAATGATGTCTTTAAATAATCCTTGAAAAGAAAATGAACCCAAATAAAGCCTATTTATTGTTGTATTTATTTTCTCAGTGCGAGTGTATTTGAATGTTTGCGTTGTCTTTCGTCTGACTTGGCCGCCATTTATGGTTCAAGTTGCCAAGTTTTGTTTTCTTTAGCTTTCCGCCACTTTCCCACTTTCCAGCACCATACCGCCCCGCCCGCCCATTCGTTGTCGTTTTGTTTGGTGGAAATTGTATGCCGCCATTGACTGGCTCACACACACACACACACATTTACAGAGTAGTTTTGCCTGGCAAATAGCTTTCGGGCACAGGACAATCGGGACACACTCATTCAGGCCGCCGGCGTAGCCAGGCAATGGGGTGTAGGGAAAAAAAGAGAGAGCGAGCAAAGGTTGCAGAGATTTCATGCCTCGCTGCATGCAGCCGGCCAAAAAACAAACAGGCCAACAAAGAAGCCAACCAACGCTGGCCAGCAACCAGCGCAGCTGACACAGCACAGTGAATATCAGCTAAAGGGGAAGAAATTGGATTAATATCCAAAGGAATATTTATTTTGGCTCTTAACTTATTGTACAAACTAAACGTAATGTCTCAATACCGAAACCTTACCAGAAATTACTTCTTTTAAGATTTTAAAGTAAAAATCTAATAAATTTCAATTACAACCAATCATTTCCTCAAGTAGACATAATTCCTCGTAACTGCCTTGGAAACTCGATTACCATATTTCTTTCAACTTTGAGCTTACATATCCTGTCATGTTCGAACTTCGAGCCTTAAAGCCGCTGCCAGAAAGTTTTGGCAAATGCTTATAGACGAACTTTTACTGTCTATTCAGTATGGATGAGTGACTGCGGGGGCAGGGATGTGAACAGAAACACACATATGAACGCCGCGCCGCCGATGATGATGATGCTGGCAACGAGTGACAACCAGGCCAGACCCTATATATATACTTCATCCTTCGAATACATCTAGCTGAGTGGCGGGGAGCCTTGAAAAATTACAAGCTTTTAAATTGAAATTTCAGACTGCAAGCCAGCTGAAAGAGCAGCGACACGAAATGGCATAGAACACGGGAAAACAACAAGGAGAGCAAGGAGACAACGAGGCAGGACACGAACGCGGACACGCTTCGTTGTTTATTATTTGTGGCTTTATTATTCCGGCCACTGGCTTGGGGCAATATTTTGCTTGTTCCTTCCTTCCTTCCTTTTTTTTTACTTTACTTTTACTGTGCTGCCAACAATTTGCCGCGGCTAATCAACAAATGAATTGCCGTAACATGTTACAAGACCATTGCGTATACGCCACGTTGTGCCCTTCTCTGTCTCTCTCTCGATCTGCCTGTCCGTGAAATTTGAAATTATAGAGAAGCTTCTGTAATGTGTAGCTTCGGGAGGAATATAATTAGCTAGCTCTGGGATGATGACTGCCCATGGCACAAAAAAGTCGACTGTGGGTTAACCGACAATTTGAACCCGGCCAGGGGGTTAGGGAAGCCCGTCAGTGAGTGAGTGTCCCTTTTCCGGAGAGTGGCAAATTGTCCTTTGCCTGTGGCCGGGTCAGAAGTGATTCGACGATTGATGAACGCTAAACAACTTGGGGTTAAACTCACAAAGTGGCTAATCCGGGACAAGTATATTTGTCGCTGACCCAACGTCAGAAGTGCTAATTGACAGACTAATTGAATCAGCCGCAAAAGCAATTTGGAAATGGAATTTGAGATAAACACAATTAATGTTTCACTTCAAGACCGCCCTTCAAGTGCCAATAATGAAAAGGCAAAGATAAACACGAACACAAAATTTCCATTTTAGCCCACTCCCTCCAAGGATAACTGCCTGCGTTAGCATAATTGCGAAATTAGTGCAGAGAGAGAGAGACCGAGAGCGAGTGAGATTTTGTGTTTACACATCGGCCCCTTGAAGCAGTGCATCGGTCGGCCTGTTAAAAGCCGATTGGCAGCCAAAGTCAATTCCCAGCAACTCAATTTCCAGGCCCTTCACTTGACTGGGCCCGAATAAATTGCATTTTATAATTAAATTTATCTTTGACCCGGCCACACACCCCGAAATGGAAATGTACACAGCGAGCTAGCTGGCTAAATACTCGATTACAATATGGCCGGAGATCAACTGGCAACCAGCTCGTAAATCCACTGGCCTGAGAAGTGGGAGCGGCATAAAACTGCCACGCGCGGCCACACGGCGTATGCGTGTTGATTGGCATTGTCCGGCGGCCGAGGCTTTTGCTTAAACGCAAATTGGCAAGACACACAACATAACAGATAAACAGACAGACCGACAGACATGCCGGGGGGTAAAAAAAAAATGATTGGGAAATCCCCTCAAAGGCAAATACCCGGCGAACACGTGAGATAGATAAACCACCGGATTGAGGCAGAGGGCACACAAGCAGCACCAAAAATAAAACAGATTCGCGCTTCGGTAAACAAATCCCAAGCAAGCATCGGTTTTTGGGGCACATTAAAGCTGTAAGTACCAGGAAAAAATGACAGACGTACAGATTTGCCCAGGGTTGGGGGCAGGGACATGCCCAATCGACAAACAGTTTGGTGTTGGAGTTGGCCAAATATTGACAGGGCCATGTGGGAAGTTTGGCAGGCTATGGCGAAGGGGCAGGCGCCGAGCCTAAACGACCTACAAATGTAATTTCCCTATAAGCGAATCCGCCAACGCTTATACAACCAAATCGATGGCAGGACCATACATACACGGAGAGAAATTAAGCAATATTATCAATGTGGGTTCATTGGCTGAGTTCCTTGGCTCAATATATTGTTTAAAATGTATAATTTAAAGCCACATTTTATTGTTTATGATGATAATAAAATATTTCATTTATTCTCGCTCCCGCGCTCGCCCTGTGTAGCCAAAAACAATTTGGAAATCCAAATGGATACACAAATCAACCACAGAAGGAAATAAACCAAGGCGACCGAAACATATTCGAGGCGAGCTGGAGCAGGGGCAGGACCAGGACCTGAAGCAGGAGCAGGAGCTGGAGCACATCAAAGCGAACTAGAGAGGAGAGAGATAGATAGGGAGTGAAAGACAATTACGTTCAATTTGAGCCACAAGGACTCTGCCATTTCCCTTCGCTCTAATTTGGAAACAACTAAAAGCAAAGAATTCGAGCGTAATTGTAATTCAGCTGCAGCCAGTACGAAGCGGGATCAAAACAAATTGAATCGATGGCGGGTAGGGTATTGAATTACACCCAAATATACATACACCCATGTATTTATAAAAACAAATGTGTGTGTGTGTATATCCTATATATATCTAGACGGCATAACTGGACCGATTTCGAGTGCCATCCATATCAGGAGCAGCAATGGAACTGCTTTTTGTTTGCTTGCGCTTTGCCTTCAACTGCAAACATTTGCAGAGAAACTCATACAAGCGGACCCCCGCCTCGGCATTATGGAGCTATTTTTGTCAGCACTCGCTCATATATAACTATAGTTAAAGTCCAAGGTCACACGACCCTTCGCCCATCCCCCCACACTCGCACACACACACACAATATTTTTAAAAAGCAAAAGCGTAGCACAGTTTTCGGGGCGCCCATTTTTGACACTTCATTAGTTCGCGTGAATGAATGTTTCCGTTGTTGTACGTGTATAAAAAGAAGGAAAACTCGTAATGATGATGGAAGCGATGATGAAGATGTAGAAGAGAATTGCGAATAAGGAACGAGCAAACTTTTTATGATTACCCCCCAACTTTAGGAAACACCTTTTGGCAATGGAAGAAAATTTGCCTAGGAAGTCAGGCGGCCAGGCCAGTTTTCATTGCAACCAATAACGAACGAATCGAAGGTAAAAAAACTTTATGCTGCCAAAACAGAAACAGAAGCTAAGCCATAAAATCGCTACCGGCAGTTCGGTAATCGCTAGATTGGGGTTTCCCACCCAAAAGAAGAAAAGAAGAAAAGTCCAGCGAGGTGTGGAGGAAAAATCCGAGGGTAGCTGCCAGCACGACTTTTACATTCATGATTTACGATGCGTCTCCGCTGGGCAACCGAGGCCATTTCCCCAGCCAGGTGGCACAAATCAATGTGCTCCGTGCTCCATGCTTCGTTCTTCTTTCGCCGCGCTCCATGGTCCCAGCTCCTGCCATTGTTTCAGCCTGAGATCCCGGCGCAATCCAGTGCACATCTCGAGCATTAATCAACCATAAAAGTGGAGCAGACAGAGCAACCGAATTGGTAATAGGGCTGCGATAAGCCCCAAGGATATCATACTAATTGACTGCGGCGCCAGGACGAGCAGGTAATCCCATTCACAATGATTGTACCTGGTCGGAACAGAAGCTCTGGACTGGAAATTCCGCAAATGTTAATATCTAAGCCGGATATTGCGTGAATTTGAAAGGAGCGAACAAGGAACACTTTCCAACGAAAGGAGGGGCGTATTTAATTAGGAGCGTTAATTAAAAGCGAAACGTGCAATTAAAACGGACCGCATAAAAACAAACGCATAATGAAATGTCACTCTAATTGGCATATCGCCGAGCTGATTGCATAAAAAACTCAAATAAAAAAGAAAAACAAACACAATTGGTTTATAAACGTAAATTGAAAGTGAAATGGAGTAGTGTAAAAGTCGATTGTAACTAATATGTTGGTAAAAATGGAAAGAAAACGCATGAAATGGTAAAATAAATGTTATTGTTAAATTTTATGACAAATAAAATGGAATTTCTAGTCAAATTTTGTTTTTATATTTATTTAGAGAGAAAACTACTTTGAATATTTATGTGGAGCATGTCCTTTTTGTTTTTATCAAAGAAGATTATTATTTGTGCAGGCATGTGTGTGTTTTAATTCCTAGAACTAACTATTGCTAAAACAAATCCCCTGCAGGTATTAGTAAAGTTGGCAGAACAGGAGCCCCTTCTTCCAGGAAATGACAACAAATTTTAAAAGCCAATTTTATACAGTTATCTTTAAAAGACCTTTAATATACAATAATTTATTCTATTGTCGCATAAAGCCCATAAATATACTAAATAAATCCTTAAACAAGGATATATAGTTGCCCAAAATAAGACGGATTTTTAATAAATATTCTAGTAGTAGTCCGCTCCAGATGTCGGGCAGCTGCAGCAATTTTTATTAATTGCATTGCAATGAACGTTGGCATTTTCGCACATATGGCGAACACGAAACGAAAACAACAAGGGGAGGCCAAGAAATGTCAGCCAGGCACAAACTCACTCGTTCTATCTATATATATATGTATATATATATATATATATGTATATTGAGAATTCACCAAACGCGTCAGACGTCGTCGTTGCCTGCAACGTCATTGTCATGAAATGCACATACTTATTGAGACCATGTCCGTATATACATAGTATGTGCAATATCGCACACGCCTTCAATTCCCCCGTCGCCCATTGTACGGAAAACATTGTCCTCGCCGGCGGTTGGCATAATTTTAGAGCTCCTTGTTGATATTTTTAGTGGCAATTCATATTATTCGTACGCGCTGATGCGAGTTGTCAAGGAGCGCCTGCCTGCCTGCCCGCCTACTCCCAGAAATAGCTATAGCTACGTTCTTGGGTTTTTTATAAATTTTTTAAGGGCCTCTGGTAAAATGAGCACTTAATCAATGCTCACAGATTTAATTAAATGTGCAGCAAAATAACAATCCAGGGCAGAAGGGCAGCGATATTAATCATACGTCATGTTGTCAGCTTTATGAAAAGCTTGCATAAATCTCTGCCAAAGGCCCCCGAATGCAGCCTGCTGTAAAAAGTGCAAGTGAGTGAATATAACATCCGTATATATTGTACATATATGCCGCTGCTGGTAAATTGTTTCAAATGTGCGCAATTTAAACGGAATTGAGAAGCCCGAATAGCAAACCCGTTGGGTGAAGCGAACAGGGATGGCAGCCCCGCCCTTTTGACAAATTTCCAAGCTCGGCTATAATAAACTGGCATTGCCAAAAATAAGCACAGAAAAACCGCAGCAAAAGGGACCGAACCAAAGAAAAAAAGGACGAAAAAATAGACGAGAGAGAGAAAGAGTAAAAAAGAAAGTAAACAGCAGCCGGGACAAATGGCTCGTTTGGCTAACCTTTTCTGTTCGACTGCTCTGCATTGCTTTTGTTTATACAAAAGTTTAAATTGTGTCAATTTTTTTGTTTTTTTGCGCCATTCCGTTGCCAGCGAGCGCAATGCGAAAAGTTTGGCGAACAAATGAAATGCGGGTAAAAACAATTTCCGAAATCAAGACAAGGACAAGGCGACCAAGGACCGCAAAAAGTGTGAGGATAAAAGCCAACAAAGTATGCTTTACGACAGTATCTGGAGCAGACTCGAGCGACGGGAATTCCCATAGACTCGCTGCGAATCCTAAGGAGACCAATGAAAGTCGCGTTCTCGACTATTAATTGCCAGGAGAAAGGGTTCCAAGCGCCAGGGTCCTAATCTGAGAGATGGCCACTATTATTTGATGGCTCCAAATGGTGGCGGGGTGTGGGGACAAAGCATCGCCCTATCAGCATAGTTTTTGTCGGCCTTAACAGTTCATTGCGGTCCACTGAAGTGAAAATATTTATTTTTTATGCTTCAATCACTGCGGGATGCCATTGGCGAGATTTACAATTTTAGCACACAGAAACGCACCAGACGAACTTTGCTATACATACATACAGCGAAAAAATGCAATCAAATTGTGACATTTTACGCAATTTGATTAAAAGCCCGACAAACAAGAGGAAATCATATTAAAGTAATTTCTTTTTATTTAAAATATGTGTATGTGAGATTTATCGATGGATGGTCTTTAGGGTTACATATTAACTTTATTCTAAATTTAATTTAAATACTTTGAAAATGTATTAAACTGGACTGGACCAACATGGAAAATATTGAGAACATTGTGATCAAACAACCTATTGAATTATTAATATTTGTAAACTATTTCATGATCTCTTTCATGATCTATCTTTCACACTTGTTATTTTAAACTGGTAAAATAAAGGATAAAAGGGTATAAAATAAATATTTATATATTTATAAAGTAGAGTACCGGGATATTCGTTTTTAGTTTGTGCATTTCTTAATGTTCATGCATTGTTCCCATTAGTTTAACTCACATTACCTTTAGTTTGAGATAAAATAATGCAAATAATAAAAGCAACCATACAGTGTCATAGCCCCATTAACAATTTTTTATCAATAAAGCCTAATTCATTCAAATAAGTGAATTGAAGTGACTTGATTTAATAGCTAACAAACACGGAATGCCTATAAATAAAAGAAAAATGGAAATATGAAATCTGGGGAGGCATTCCATTAGCTGCAACTAAAATGGATCGATAGGTAACCCTTAAATACATCAAACTGCGCCTAATGAGTGCGGCGCTTCTGCTGCTGCCCACCTTGAAAACACCTAATTTATTGATTAATGTATTCAGTCCATTTGGGAAATTAGGTTTCAATCATTTTCAATTGATTCCATTGTCGTAGGAGGTAACTTTTCTGGCAACTTTCATCACGTTGCCAGTTCTTGGCGCACGAAAATAGTTTGGCAAACTAACATAAGAAGTGGGATAAAGTCCGCCCGGCGGAATGCAAATACGAAGGATCCGAGGATTAGGCTGGCCAATCCTCTGGCAAGCTCAAACTATGCATGTGCGGGCCAAGTTAATACAATAGAACTGAACGAAAACTTGGGCCCAGTTCGCCTTCTTCGAAAAACTTTTCCCGCCTGCGCTGGCCCTGAAATTAAAGTCAATTACCGAAGGGCTGAGAGGGGCGTCCAACTTCTGGGACTGGGAATGGGAATTGGACTCGGGAGCTGTTCAGGAATTCAGGCGGACAATTTACGAGGTCCCGCGGGACGGAGCGACAATCGTTACGTGGGTTTCCGGCGGATCCGGTGACCATGTGTGGCTGAGTATCTGTGCTCCAGTTTGGCAATATAAATGCCGATAAATTAATTATCGGCCGATCAAGTCATTGTCGCCATTAATTATGGCCCTGGATGGCCTTTTAATAGTTTTTCACACGCCTCCCCGCCCGGAATCCTTGCCCACCGGGCAATTAGACGGAGATCCCAAGGCAGAGGCTGGAGACGAATTGAGATGAAATATGGCTTGGGTCGGGTCGGGGTTTTATGACAATGTTTGCTGCCTGAATAACGACAGAAGCACTACGTCTGGGTCGTGAATTTAATGCGCTGCAACAGTTAATGATTTTATTGGCACTCCGCTTGACTTGCTAACGTCTGGACGGGGATGAGGACGGACGAGGACGGACTTCTCGGCATCCTCGTAAACAGGCGGTGGGGCTGGGAATTTATGACTTGGCCTCATGAATATAATCAATGTCAAGAGCAGGGACCGCCAACGCAGTCGCCAAGTGTCGTCTGGGGATCCCCATGCTTGCGGTCTCCCGCCATCCGCCATCCTTCATTCTTTTAACACCCCAATCCCACTTCAAGTCCCCATGGCCCTTCCCAAATCCGATCTCCCATTTGGAAAGCTGAGTGCAAGAAGAAGGTGCCAAAAGGAACGCTGACCAGACGTAAACGAAGTCGGGGAATTCGCTCGACTGGCTTAAATGGCATTTCAATTTGGCACTTCCGCTTCCGAATCAGCTGCCAACCGCCAACGGTGGTCAACTGCCCCTCTTTATCTCCTGGCACGATTCTTTGTCCGTAATGTCCTTGCCAAATGACAGGATACAGCAGTTCTTTTGCAGCACAAAACGCTCACTGGGTCACATATGCAGGCCCTGCTAGGCGTAATCCTCAACCATTTTTCCGACAGAACATCGAACACTTCGATCTGTGGCTTGAAATCACTTTACTTTTCACTGAGGTCACTTTTAACTGCTGTTTTCGGGTTCAAAAACTTGTTTTTCTAACTCTTTTGCAGCGGGTCTGAATGCGCGCGTTCAACCAATGGGTTTGAAAGTTCCGATGTAACTGAAACGGACAACGGCGTGGGCTTAGCTCCAAATAACATACTACGCAAATGGAAGCTCGTCGGAAGGACTTTAAAGGACGAGCTGCAGAAGCTTTTGGTCCAAGAATCGAAAATTAACCGACGTATACGCAAAGTGACAAAAGGTCATTGCTACATAATCATACCTTTTAATATCTGGCAGACTTATACCAGCAAGCATGAGCGGTATTTCGCACGCATTCGGCCACGGTCACACTGGACAGATGTTTACAATTTTTCCACCTTGGAAATTGAATATAAAAAATAGTAAAGTTTAATTAATTAACGGCAAATAGCAAAGGATGGCCCACTACAAGGGTGCCGCCAGCGAGGCGGGCCGTGCCGCCCAGCTTATGAAGAAGCGTGAGATCCAGCAGCAGGAGATAGAGTTCCGCAAAAAGAAGATCGAGGAGGAGCTGAAGCTGGACAAGATTGAGAATAAGTTTGCGACGCACTACGATGCCGTGGAGCAGCAGCTTAAGACCTCGACCATAGGTCTGGTCACCCTCGATGAGATGAAGGCCAAGCAAGAGGACATAGTGCGGGAAAGGGAAAAGAAGCTGGCCCAAAAGAAGGACGAAAAGGATCGGGAGAAGCAGCGCGCTCTGGAGGCCATTCAGGCGGAGAAAAACAAACAGAGGCGGCAGATCCAGGCGCTGTCCTTCAACGTGGACGAGGATGAAGATGAGGATGGCAATAAAGACGAAGAGGAGGAGGAGGCGCTACAAATAAAGGTGAAGCAGGAGCACAAGCCTAAAGCCAAGTGGACGGAAATGCAGGACTCTATTGTGCCCATTAGGAAAAAGAAAATCTGCAAGAACCCCGACGTGGACACCTCTTTTCTGCCGGATCGTGAGCGTGAGGAGCAGGAGAACCGTCTGCGCGAGCAACTGCGCCAGGAATGGGTCATGCAACAGGCTGAGCTCAAGGACGAGGACATCTCCATCACGTTCAGTTACTGGGACGGATCCGGTCATCGTCGTAGCGTCCTAATGAAGAAGGGCAATTCCATCTACCAGTTTCTCCAAAAGTGCCTGGAACTGCTGCGAAAGGAGTTCATCGAACTGAAGACGGTGATGGCCGACCAGCTGATGTACGTCAAAGAAGATCTGATCCTGCCGCACCACTACTCCTTCTACGACTTCATTGTGACCAAGGCTCGCGGCAAGTCCGGCCCGCTCTTCCAGTTCGACGTCCACGATGACGTGCGCATGATCAGCGACGCCTCCGTCGAGAAGGAGGAGTCGCATGCCGGTAAGGTGCTCCTCCGATCCTGGTACGAGCGCAACAAGCACATCTTCCCGGCCAGCCGCTGGGAGCCGTATGATCCCACCAAATCCTACGACAAGTACACCATTAAGGACAAGGACAAAAGCAAAAAGTAGTGCATTTATTTTTTGGGGAACAAGGAATTGCCTAATCTTACGAACTACGATTTCTGCCTCACCTTACTTTAGTAATTGTCTGTAATTGTTTTATTAAATTTATATCAGACCAAGAGAACGCATTTATTTATATTTTTGAACATCAGTTTTAAGGTACTAATATCGAATCTCGTAGGGTGGAACAAATAATGGAAAACTGACATATTGCTTAACCATTTATTTAAATAATTTACGCACATAGATAAAATGGTTTCCTAATTAATTATTATATTATCACATCCTTGGATTATAATGCTTTTGCTAAAATTAGTTTTGGGAAATCTGTTTTCCCTTTTCACCCATATCGAGGGTTTTTAACTGGACTAAAGGTCCAGAAAAAGGACGAAATAGCAAATATCCTTCCAAAGTATCAAGAATTCAGGATCAGTGTGGCCAGCTGACGCAGTGGGGTAATTTGCTCACCAATTGTGTTCTTGCAGCTCTGGTCACACTGCTCCAAGTAATAACAAAAAGACCCGGCCAAAATTCCATTTTAGGCGTCGCCTGGAATGGAGTCCTTTAAAGTACATATTTTCATTCTAAAACTATAATACAACATCTATAAAGCAAACACGAGAGATTATCCCGCCACCCTGTGGCGGCCAACCAAACAAATACGTGCGAAAAGTTTATAGAAAAAAGGACCGGTCAAGATGAATTGTTCGACCCAGGCGAAGACTTCCAACGATTCTTGCAAGCATTTGCCCGATGCCCTCATCAACCGCGCTAAACCCATCGCAGTGCCCATCTTCAACCTGCCAGAATATCTGTGCGTGGAGACCAAGTGGGTGTCCCGTAAGTTCGCAATGGAAAACAAGATACAGCCGAATGGAGCCGCCGAGCGGATCGCCAATGGCGGTCCCACAGAAGTTTCCCACAAGCACCAGGAACGATCGAAAGCCATAGAGATAAGGACTGTACCAAGCGAAGATTACCCCAGAAGAGAACGCAGCGTCCAAACGGAGGAAAAGAACACGTGCGACGTGGGCGTGCAGTGTTGTCGGGACGACGACTATTGGGACTGGGCTGAACCCAAGCATAAGGAGACTAAGAAGGATCCTAAAGATTCCGCTAGCGAGGAGGCCACCTTCCTCATCTTCGTCAGCGAGAACACCAGCATGTTTCCCAACGGGATGCTGGAGTGCATGGTTTGCGGCGAAGTGGCCAGCACCCTGACAGAGCACCAGGGCCACATGAAGTGGCACTACGGGCCGAAAGTACTCTGCTGCCATTGTGGCCAATGGATAGCCCACGAGAAGCTGCTGAAGCGACACAATCTCAGTTGCTCGGGCTTAGCGCCCAGGAAATCCTCCATGCTCTTTAAGTGCCCGCATCCGTTGTGCAGTTCCATGTGTCATTCGGAGATGCAGCTGCTCCACCATCTGGAAAAACACAAAAGCCAGCCCTCCTACAGATGTCTCCAGTGCAAGCGAAACTTCAAAACTACCACCGCTCTTCTGCTCCATCGGAAATCTGTGAAGGCCTGCTCCAAGGCGAAGTGCCTCACCCTATTCCGCAAGCACAAGCTGCCCAAGGGGAAATGCAATCTTAGACGCTGCTCCATTTGCCTGAAACGCTTCAGCAGCGAGAGGATATGCAACAGACATAAGAGAAAGTGTATTCTGGGCCACCAGCAGGGCCTGAGCAAGGCGTTACTGAAACAGTTATAAGGATAAGTTACAAATTTTGAACCTAGCTTGTATTTATTAGCAAATAGAAATGGATAACAATAAGACGAAGAACCTACGACGCCTGAACGCCATGCGCTTTCTTTAATCCCTGGAACAGCAGCAGCTTTTCTCGGTTGACCTCCTTTAGTGTCTGCACTGCCAGCTCTAGTTGGACCTTTTTCAGGGCATGCTCGCTGGAGATGTACTGCTCGATGAACTTCAGGCTGACCTCGTCGGCGGCAAAGTCCTGCTCCGTTTTCCCAATGGCCGTGTGGATCTCTTCCTCGATGCCCTGCTGCTCCTTTCGCTTTCGGAAGGAACTCCTTAGCTCCGCCAAAGCGCGCTGAGCGGGTGTGAGTTGCAGGGCGTTCAGCTCAGCCAGCGTCGCCAGGTACTCTACGGGCACTTTGTGGATCTTGTAGCTCAGAGCAATCAGCTCCACGGCATTGGAGAGGTAGTCCCGCCGGATCATGTCGTACAGCAGATCGTCGATGCAGCGGTGCCAGGCGTAGAAGAAGGCCATGGGCCCGAAGTGACGAGTAGAGCGCAGGAGGTCGAACTGTTTCGATTCGTTGAGGTGCTCGAAGACGCGAGCAGAAATGTTATGGAACTCCGGCTCATAGGGCTCGAACTGCACTAGGAGGCGGTCCAGAACAAACTCGTACTTGTGCTCCGCCAGGCACTTGGCCAGCAGCTCCTCCAAAAGAAACATGCGGGGCGTGTACGATTGACAACCCTCCAGGGGGAAATACAACTGGTTCATTCGTTTGGTGGTCTTCAATGTGGCGTAGGCTAGTGTTCCATCGGTCTCACGGACCACTACCTTCCGCTCCGACTGCCGCAGACCGAAGGTGATGTCCGTGAACACGTACTTTGTGTTGTCAAAGTCCGTCAACGCCGGATCTTTGGCAATTATACGCTCCTCATCCTTTTTGATTGTAACAATTGGCGGCATCTGCAGCATGTGCTTGGCCCGCTCAACCATCTGCTGGAACTCATTGTCCAGCTGCTCGTCCGTCATGAACTTGGTCTCGACACTGTTATCCGGCACCGTGCGCTTGCGGAACACCCGATCCAAGTTCAGTTGCGTCATGGACTGGAGCAGTCTCTGGGTCTCTGCGTCCGTGAACAGCGGCTGCGGATCCCGCTCGAATTGCAGTGCCGCCGGCTTGGTTGGGGCATTAGACACCTGGCGGATGGCTTGCCGCAGGCCCTGGATACCATTACGCTGGCGTAGTTGCCTCAGCAGGTGCATTTTCAGTCAAAAAAGTCGCAGACAAAACCACACGAGTCCAGAAATTATCGATGGACGGGCGACGTTGTCAAACACTGAATGGTATTCTTCTTGCCATTTATTTTGATAAGTGAGTTGGTATATTTTTAATATTTTTCGAGGTAGGCGTATTTCCGAAAACTGCGGTAACACTTCCCGCGTCTAGAGAGTTTTGGGGTCAACTGAACCGTATCTAGGGTTTTCTGGCGTTTCGAGGCTAAATTAAACTTGTTGTCCTTGTCCCGGATGTGAAAAATTCCGTTCCCCCGTTGCGAGGGTTTCAGTCGCTGAAAAGAGCGCGCAAAACACGCAAAGCTAAAACTTTACTCGAAAAGTATGGCAACGCCAAAAGGCGCCAATCGTCTGGAGATTATTTTAGACCTGATATTATTAGGGTAACAGGATATTATCGGATTCAAAAGTCAAAAGGAATGATCTTCGACCCTATAAAGAATATATATTTTTGATCAGCATCACCAGGCGAGTCGGTTAGGTAATGTCCGTCTGTCCGTCCGTATAGAACGACAGATCTCAGAGACTATAGGAGCTAGAGGTTTCAAATTTGGTGAAATCATGAAAAATCATGAAAATAATCAATAACTAAGCTACATATATGCGTAACTTTCGATGGTATGACTCTTCATACCCAACATTGAATTTCATACCGGGTATTTCAAAATGAGGTCACTCGACTGTAACTTTCTTACTTGTTTCGTACAGTCTGGCAACGCTAGACTCTGGTCGAGCTATTTTAGTGAGACCATTATCCCGCCCCTTTTTCTGACGATTTCTACGAGTTTTTACATTACAAACGGAAAATCTGGTGGGCACACTGCTTGCTTGCATTTTAGCTGGAAAAAACTACACAAAAAATTGGCAATACAAATTAGCCAAAAGAGCAGAATGGACGACGTGGGCAGCGCTTGTGTTGCAGCGCAAAAGCGCCGCTTCTCGGCGACCGAACGTCCGGCGCGTGAGCCGGTTGCCACGCCCCCGCAGCCGTCGCAACCAGAAGACCCCGAAGAGGAGCCGCAGACGAAACAACGCAGAAGGGAGGAGGAGCTGCAGCGGCAGTCGCCGGAAGAGCGCATCCCAGGCGTAGAGCACAACCTGCTGGATTTCTGTGACGAGATGCTTTACGAGATCTTCAAGTACCTGGACACGCCCTCCATTATGGCGGTGATGCAGTGAGTCCCCCATTTGTCCCCCCTTAGCTAGCCGGTGCGCCATAGAAATTCATAAAGGTTTTCCAAGACTTATAGAGAGCAATCCTCCAGTTACACATAGTTATAGGCGGCTTGTCCAATAGGAATTTTCATACAAAGACAGCTGATTGTCCGCAATTAGTCTTCGATATTATCTTATCTTACAAATCGAATCTACCTTGAGGGTATTAAAAATGCTATTGAATTGAAAACTGTTGATTTTTCGATATGTTGGTTAACAAATATATTCGGAATTGCTTGTAATATGAACTGCAAACTCGTTACAACAATAACTGCCAAGATATATGTAGCTAAAGCAAGGATATTTTAGATTCTATTTAGTCTCGTGACTTTTGTGTTACTTCAGCAACTCTGTGTCCTTGATTGAAAGCGATTTTTGAGCCACCTTTATCCATTAGGTTGAGGTATCCATTACCGTTGCTATTTAAAAATCGAATATTTCTAGCTGCTCGCCACGTCTTGAGAGCCTGCTTCTGGACCATCGCTTTTGGCACCGCATTGATCTCAGCAATGGACCTCTGCCCATGGGCATTCTGGAGGAGATCCTTGGTCGAGCCACCGAAAAGACGCACACGATCAAGATCTGCGGTCCGCCATCATCGCAGCATGTGGCCGGCGAGTTCCGCCAGTTCACCATGACGCTGAGTTCTGTTTTTCCCAAGGTTGCCAATCAGCTAACTGTGCTGGAACTGCAGGGCGTCAGCCTGGACTTCGAATATGTGAGTTTCCAATTGGTTTTTTAATTTCTCATTAGATTTAATTTGTTCTTCTTTCTTTTAACTACAAACAGATACACATTTCCGAGTTTCCCGGCACGCTGAAGCGACTAATGCTCAAAGATTGCAGTGTGCGGGTTGGCAATATGGTGAAAAGCATATTTCACACGATAGAGATGCACCTGGTTAAATTGGAGGTAATTAAAGACAATTTCCCTAAGTAATTAATGGATTCCTAATATAATTCGTCATGTCGGTTGGTTCTTAGGATCTCAGCATTGAAGACAATGACTGGTTCGAGCCGTATTACATTATGGCACTATCCAAATTGCCTGCACTGCGACGTCTCAGCCTCAAGGGCTGTCAAATGCTCTGCAAGTTTGTGCCCTACGGCAGCATGGCGGCCCGCTTTGGTTTCCACAAACTGGAGGTAAGGCGCCTACAAGAAGTACTTCGAATCCGCTATGTAACCTCCTTTCATTTGCAGGTGCTAGACCTCCGTTTGACGCCCATCAATAACTCGGATCTGCAGTGCTTTAGCGCCATCGAGAATCTCAAGGAGCTGTTTCTTGAGTCTCCGCCCAACCTGCCAGCTGAACTCTCCGCTCCGGAGAAAACCAACAATGGCAACGTCACTGACGAGGCTGTTGCCCCGCAGCCGGAATCGCTAAAAATTCTTAACGACGACGAGCCGTCCACATCGCGGGCCGCCATGGAACATCTGCGCGCCATTAAGATAGCGCAGAGCAAGAAGCAGAATCCCGAAATGTTTAACTCGGACAATTGCAACGAGAGAAAGGAGCCGTCACCGCCACCGGCCTCAGCAGTGCCAGCTGCCAGTACCAGAGAGCCGCTGCCGAAAAAGAGTATTGGTTCCTCAGAATCCGAGGATGAGGACACCTCTTCCACTTCGGCCTCAACAGACACATCCTCACAGACCTCCTCCTGCTCATCTGACAAATTGGAGAGTGCCGGCTCGCATGGCAATGGGCCAAATAATGGCGGTGCTTCCGTTCGCTCGCCATTGGTGGTGATTGCTTTGCCCAGCGTGGCGGCTGATCATCCGCCACCAGCAGTACCGCCGGCAGCGGATGCAGAGAATCCTGGACCGTCGCGTACGCCGCGCGCCTACATTTATGTGCCTGAAGTGCATCCACCAGGCGGCCAGGAGAACCCACCGCAGCAGCCCAATATGGTGGCCATACTGGAGCAGATGGCCGACCATTTGCGCACCTGGCGCGGCAACAATCCCGCACACAGTCGCTTTATGCCGCGTCGCGAGCAATTGATTTACATGAATCCACAGGCGATGGCGATTCGGGAGCCCATGTTCGTGATGCACTCGCGCCGCCATCGATCGCATCCGCGTGGCAACTTCGACCAGGTGGTGCAGCATCCCATGTTCTGGAATATGCTGGATCCCCTCGATCGCGAGTACTCTCGCCGAATGCGCAACCGTCCAACGACCTGTCCGGCTGCGCCGCAATGCTATGTTTCGGACCGCGCCATCTACAGTTTTGGCAGAGCGCCGCGACCCGTGCAGCCGGATGTGGTTTGGATACGGAACATTAACCGCTCGCCGGACAACCGCCTCGAGCGACTTTCGCTGCGGAACTATCAGCACATCACGGATAACACGCTGCAGCATCTGGTGCAGTGTTCGCCGAACTTAATCTTCATAGATGTCAGCGGCACGGGCGTAACGGATGTGGGACTGCGCTGCTTCAAGAGCAGCAAGCCTCAGTGCGAGGTGGTGGCCACGCACTTGCCGGCGAGCGAGGAGGATGACGCCGCCGAGGTTCCGATCGAGGAGCAAGAAGATGAGGTGGTGGCACAGAGCGAAGAAGGACCGGCCGAGGAGCATGATCAGCAGCCACCGGAATCACCACCGCCGCCGCCGGTCCTAGTGATCCCATAGTTGATTCCCCCCACAAGTTTGTATCGTGTTGTATTCCGTAAACACTATTCTGTGGAAATGGGCCGGGCTGGATTGAGATATTTGTATCAAGATGACGACGACGTGGCCAAGCCGACGATCCCACAACGCTGGCTACAAGCAAGTGCTGTAGCTCAGCCCATTAGTATTACGTTTAAAACTAATCAAGCCCCTGTACTATATGCCAGGCTCAGTGCACTGTATAAATCCAAATAACCGAAACACCACAGCAAACCAATCCTCCTAGTTAAGGCATTAAAGAACGCGTGACCCTTTGGTATACGTACAATGAAATGTTTATTTGGTAGCTCTGCAGATAATGTAAGGTAAACGGGTATTTGTTTAATGTGTTTGGTGTGTTATCATTGTTTTAGGCAGCCGCTTCCTCCTCGGCATTTGAATCCTCATCGCTGTCGACGTCAGTTTCTGGGTCAGAGCTGCTCTCACAGTCTTCGATCTCGCCCGTGAAAAATAGCACAGCCTTGGGAATCACGCGTTCCTTCAGATAGAAACCCAATTCAAAGTCGGTGTTCAGCCTGGCCTGTGCGGAATAAATGTGAGAAACATTTACAGCATGAATACTTAACATATATCTCACGTGAACTTCAACGTATTCCTCCTCGGTGTCATCCGGTAGAATGGGAGGCGAGAAAAAGTCGAAGAAAGACGGCTCGCCTATGCACGGAGAACGTTGGTTTGCTTTAGGAATATTGGTCAGTATCGCTTACTACTTACTCTTGTCAGGTGCCGTCTTCCAGTCGATGATGCAGCCTTCGCATTTGGTAATCTCAGCGCCGTCAAAGTCCAACGGATCTATCGGGTCCGGCGTGCAATTGAAAAAATATGTCTTTGTAAGCACACTGTTGGTGAAGTATTCGTTCTTGTCGAAGTAGAATTGGAGGTCGAACTTCACCACATCATCAATATAAAGTTGGGAGCGAACATCCGACAAATACTGTAAGGATAAAAGTTTCTCAAACGTAATTGGGCTTGTTTGAGGCAACAAACCATATCGAATTGAACTTACTGCCAAAATCTTCTCATCATTCTGGTCATTAATCAGATCTGTGCACGAGACCTTAATCACGTTGAGCCAAAAGTGTTTAACGTTTTCATTTGGCGTAGAATCGCCGTGGTTTTGTTTCCGGAACTCACTGGGTAAAAGCAGTTAGAGCTTGTGTAAAATATATATGGAAGACCTACTCTAAGATTTTCTTGCGCTCCGCGAATATGACATTGTGGCGTTCCTCGAACATCTTCTCAAGTTTGTAGATCTCACGCTGCATGGCTACTTCCAACTTAATGGTATCTAGGTAGAGGAGCTTAAGCTTGTTAATTGTCTTCCTCTCTTCGTCAGTATCCACCTACGTATATAATGATTGTTTAGATTCTTTGGCATAGCCAGCCGAGGACTCACATTTTTTTCTGGCCTTATAGTTATTATATTTTCTTCGAATGCGGCCTCCATATTTAAATAAGAGAAGGCTTCGTTATTTTCCAAAATAATCGAATCTTCTCTTGTTTTGTTAACGTTAAATTTATTTGTGTTTCTGACTTTGGTTCTCGGCGAGAGAATGAGGTTAGAGACTGGGAGGTCTATAAAGGCAACTAGCACAAATATCAGGGCATACTTTGATCAGCTTATATTTTTTCTGTGATTTTTTGGAAAACGTTCTTTTCAGCATAATTTGATCGATAACTGGGAAACCACAAAAACGAACCCTCAAGTTAGGCCATAAAGAAACACTTTGGGTACGTTCAATGAAATGTTTATTTGGCAGCTTTGGAAATAATGTAAGGACAGACAAATTAATAGGTATTTCTGTGTGAGCAACAATCGTGGTAAGTGTAAAAGGTGTAAGGCGTATAAAAGGTAAAAAAGTGGAAAAAGTATAAAATATGTAAAAGGTGTAATCGGTGTAACATTTAATTCTTCACTTTTCGGCGCTGTTGGATGATACCTCTTCCTCCTCGACGTCTGATTCGTCATCAGTATTCTCAGTTTCCGAGTCGGAGCTGCTCTGACAGTCTGGAATTTCGCCCGTGAAAAAGAGCACAGCCTTGGGAATCACACGTTCCTTCAGGTAGAAGCCAAGCTCGAAGTCATTTTGCAGTATTGCCTGTGCAGAATAAATATGAGTTACAATGCCAAGAAAAGAAACCTCGGCGTTCTCACGTTGACGGCACAGAAATCGTCATCTTCGGTGTCTTCCGGCAAATTGGGAGGATTGAAGAAAGTAAAGAAATTTGGGCGGTACGAGACGTCTGTTTAAGGGAGTTAATTGCAGTAACTGGTGTATATGGTTAGCCTAACGCTTACTACTCTCATTCATCTCTGGCGACTTCCAATCGATTTTGCAGCCTTCGCATTTGTAGATTTCGGCGCCGTCGTACGTTAAAGGATCGTTCGGGTCCGGTTGGCAGCTTAAGAAATAAGTCTTTGTCAGCACACTATTACTGAAGTATTCGTTCTTTTCGAAGTGGAACTCGAGATCGAACTTGACCACGGGTTCATTATGCAGTCGGGCTCGTACATCGATCAAGTGCTGTAAGGGAGAGCAGGGGTATTAACTGCCCAAAAGTATTATCACCTAATTTTTCAACTAAATGGTATAGTTATACGTTTTTTAGTTTAATCAAAATTCACTACATACTCACAGACAATATCTTCTCATCCTTCTTGCTAATGAACTCAGTGTACGAGGATTTCAGAACCTTGAGCCAAAAGCAATACACGTTTCCATTTGTGACAGTGTCGCCGCGATTTTGTTCTCGAAATTCACTAGGAGTTGTGTTTAAAGCTTGGCTTCAGAAATCGGAAATTGTATGCAACTTACTCCAGGACTTTCTTGCGTTTCTCAAAGATGGCATTGTGGCGATCCTCGTAACCCTTCTCTATATTGTAGATGTCACGCTGCATGGCCACATCCAAGTGAATAGTCTCCATGTAGATCTGTTTTAGATCGGTAATCGTCTTCTTCTCTTCATCGCTGAATACGACCTCCTGCTGTGGGATTACACCGATTCTTTTTGGCATATCCTGTCCGAGAATTGATTATTTTTTTTAGCTTACGGCCTTCTCTGGTTTGACGAACGGAACTGTAGATTTAACCCGCACCGCGGCCCTTGTGCGCGTGGACTCCATTTCAGTGCCCCTTGAAGGAATCAAATAGGAAAGCAAGTTGCAAAATTTTGAAAGTGTTTTACTTTTGTTTTTAGTATCAATTTTAATGTCCTCGTAGTTTGTAATGTACGTCCTGACTCTCAACGTGACAATGAAACTGAAACTATGGGATTATTAGATGTTTGACATTCAAGCACAAATGTCAGTGCCGACTTGGTTCAGGTTTGAGAGAATATCGCGTTAATTGTTTGTTATATTTTAAATATATATTGTATATATATATATTATATTTAAATGTATACTAAATATATATTAAATATAGTTATGATACCTAAATAATTCTCAAAAATTTTAAAGGTATAAAAGCGGAGAAATCACATCCGTTTTCCCCATTAAATGTAAACTTATTATGTGTAAGTCGTAAAGTACTTTAAACCTATTTTCCTGGCTGCAGTCAGACTCACGTAGAACCAAGTATTTTTAAACTTTGCAAAAACTATTGATCAACTCATTAGCAAACTTTTTTCGCCAGTGTAACCGTCTTAAGGCATATTGTTGGCGGCTTTAAAAACCCTTTCGCTTGATGCTGCCATTGAGATGCAGGCCATGTTTATTGGCAATTTAACGCACATTTAATTCCTGTTTTTTTCCTGTTTATATTTTTGGTTTCCCGTTCATTTTTTCCCCCCCCCGTTTTCAGTTGCTTCAACTTTTCATTTGGCATGTAATTAAGTGTGGGCCAGATGTTCACGTGGGCGGCGGCGGTGGCTGCTTAAGTGTATGCAAATCACGTGCTGAGTGCTGCCAAGGGTTCAGCCATCGCCTTTTGGCCAAACGGAGAGAGTGAGAGTCTGTTAAATGGGCCGAGAGC
Organism: Drosophila kanapiae; assembly: GCA_008042475.1. Lineage (NCBI taxonomy): Eukaryota > Metazoa > Arthropoda > Insecta > Diptera > Drosophilidae > Drosophila > Drosophila kanapiae. The sequence goes on from VNJM01003543.1 coordinate 155,423, forward strand.
TCGGTTCTCGGTTCTCGGTGTCCTGTTTGTTGGGAATTCTGCAAGTTTTCGGTTGTCTTTTGTCGCCTGGTTTTAATAAAGTGGGCCAGGCTTAGTGCCATATGTCAGGCTGTGACAAACAATGGAAAAACGAGTAATTTTGTCGCTGGGCAAACGTTTTATAATGAAATTATGAGTGGGACAGCCGCGTCGAGTAAAAAGTGTAAACAAATTTAGCCAAGCGGAAGTCCGGGCACACACACACAGGCGTAAGGGGAAAACCGCAGAGGATGCACAGGGGCTTGGAATAAAGCGAGATCGCATTGTTTGCTCGGAAAATACACATGGTACATGACCAGTATCCACGGGACAGGACATCCACTCTTCATGTCCCACCGTCGTCGCTGCCCTCATATTTGATATTATTAAATTTTTCTCCTAAATACCGCTGGGAAATTAAAAAGAAATCATAACGCAAATAGTGTAAGGCAGCCAGCCATCTGATGATGATGGCTGGCCAATTCCGAGATTTATGAAATTCAGCTTAAAGCTGTCATTCAATTTGTTCATATACACATTATGTGTATACTTATACATAATTTTCTAAGGACTTCTAAGGATATTTCCTTTTAAGTTCCGACTAAAATTAATTTAATTTTTAAAAGAGGTTAAGGTCCTTTGGAGCTACAATTTTGATTTGAATTTTGATATGAATTTTGATTTGGATTTTAAAGAATTGTTTTTATTAAATGACTAAGAGTCTTTATATTGAAATATTCTGTATAAAATATAAGTAAGTTTCTTTTTAAATATAAAAAGAATCTTGATTGTCGTAAGCCTTAACGACACGAACTTGAACTCTCTCGTCCTTTCGTTCGCCGACTCTCGCTCGTTGTCTTTCTAGTCGTCCTTAGATCGTCCTTCGCCGTTTTTACTCGTCGTTATTATGTCTCGTTTCTTTGTTGCCAAAATAATAAATACATTAATTTCATTTCTTTTGTAATCCTTTATGGCAACACTTGTTCTCAGTGCACTGACTCTTTAAGTGCGAAGCCATTTAAGCAGTTCAGGCATTTTCAATTTACATTTCGGTCATTCAATTAGGAGGTGCATAAAATTTAGCTACATAAGTAATGGAGAAAGCAGCCTCATCATCATCATCATCATCCATGGAGCAGTGTGGGATCGTGGCCATCATCCACGTGATTGCCAGGGCGTCGGAGGTCGTCAGTGCCGGCAGCGTCAACATAGTTTGAATTTAATTAAAACCAAAATTAGTAAAACCCAGGGCAAAACGGTTCGGTCCGGAGCAGCCCGACCGGCCGGAGCAACAGTTACTTGGCGCAGGGATTAGAGCTCCTGCTGTTCCCTGCAGCTCCTGCAGCTCCTGCTGCTCATGCGGCTGCTGCTCCTTGCCTGGGAAAAGTGCATGTCTGCAGAAAATCGAATCAGCAGCTCAACATCCTCATCCCCACGAGCTCCACGACCATGTCCTGGTGCCCAACCACCTGGCTGTGAAGCTCGGCGCCGTGCCGAAATATCTGCAACAAAAGCATAAGATGTAGTGCAGCATTTGATGATGAAACGACGTGTTAATTAAGGTCATAATAATTCAACTTAAATTGAAAACTTGCCCGGCTGGCAACGTAACGCAGTTGCTTTATGCCGCCCATTCCCAGCTGCCACTCTGCCACGCTGCCACACGGCCACGTCCCCGTATTTTTGGATGACGGGGGTGGCAAGGGGCATCCTCAGCCTGCAGGCTAAGCTGATTGCAACAAATTATTTTGCACCTTGGTTGAACTTTCCTTGAGCTGCAGACAGCATGGCGTTGATAAACGAATTTTGTTAGTTTGCTTTGCTTATTTTAAATGGAACTAGGTGGTTGGGTGGTTGGGTGGCTGGGTGGCTGGGTGGCAGGATTGGCCGGACGAATGGCGCTGGTGGCTGTCCAAGGGACAGGGGCCAATGTTGCCTTTGGTTTTGCATAAACCAGACAACGCATCTAATAAGTTGCAGCTGTCGGTTTCCAACCTCGTCCCCCGACCTGCACCAGTTGTTGAAAGAAGTTGAAAGTTTTTGTCCGGGCACCGCCTAATGCCTCAAAGTGCAGAGCTGTGTTTGCCATTAAATGTTATTAGTTAAATGATAATTAACAGTTGGAAAACTTGCGAAATATCCCCACCTAATTTGCATAGCCAACTAATTGGCTTAGAGGGTCATTGTTTTTGCTATTTTTCGGCGTAATACCTACACGAACGTGAAGGTATTTTAATTGGCCCTTTCCCTGGTTTAAATTTAAATGTCAGATCAATTAATTTCTATTTTAATTAACCAATTTTTATAATGCTTTTATATTATTCAGAGCCCTGGATTCGAGTTTATTACTAAAATATTTATTTTAGACTTTCGTGGTTGCTGTGTAAAATTCGGGGGTTTGCTTGGTGCTGCTCATAATTAACATCCATACACCTGCAGTTTGTCTTCCCTGACATCCTAATTCGAATGCTATTCATAACCCACACACACATACACTCATATATAGCCATATGTTCAGACAAGGAGCAGTGCAGATCCTTGCCAGCCGCAGGATAGTTTGGCAGCAGCTTCCTTGGCGCCCGCACCTCCGTCCGGAAACTTTTTACTAATTTACATTCATTACACACATTTGCAATAAAACTAGAAACCCAACTCGTACACAAATTCAGGCACAGGACCCCCACACACACGCACACGTAAAGGATGCAAGTACATACTCGCACAACTACATTGACATTTTACATGCTTCATTAGCGTGTAAGCGCGGTAATAATGAAATTTCCTTATGGCTGCATTTCCACCTTCCTGGTGTTGGGGGCGGCTCCTTGCCTTCTCTCTCCGCCTGCATATTGATGCAAAGTTTTTGGGGGGCACAAAACTTGGGGCTATTGGGTAGTAGCACCAACGTCTCTAGCCGCAATTTATGTTGTTTTCTGGCACCTCGCTCTCTCTCTTTAAACTGGTTTAAGGTGCAGGGCTGCTTTCTGCCCTTTTGGCCGCTGATTGCTCCACTCCGGCCATACAGATACGGCAGTGGAAACAGACAATGACAATCGAAATTGCTGGGAATTTCGACAATCAAATCAGGCAACAAGACAAACACGAAAACATAAAGCGAAGACATACAAATTTGTCAGCAGTCAGTCAAAAAATGAGCAGCGGAAATGATGGCAGCGCTGGCGGAAACGGAACGCGACAAGGTGGGATGGATGGCTGCTCCGTTGGGGCGGTGCCCAGGCAGGAATCCGGTGCTGGAGCTGAAGCTGTAGCTGTAGCTGGAGCTTGAGCTGATGGTGGAAAATCAGCTGCACAGCTGATGCCTCTGCCACATGACCTCCCCGTGACTTTTGCCTGCCTGCTGTGCTGCTTTTGCTGCTGGCTGAAATTAAAATTGCATTACGGGGCAAGAGCTGGGGCGGGCAACGTATTGGTACAGATTTGGTTTAGCTTTCGCCTTGGATCACCTCTTTTCGGTCTGCTGATGCCCTTGCTGCTGCTGCACACAGAAAATCTGGTACCCACACAGGAGAGTTTTTTCCATATCATATCAGGGACACTTGGTGACTGCCAGCTTGGAAAAATCTTTCGAGAAAAGTCTTTTTTGTGATCGTAATACTTGTCCAATCCAATCGAAACTTGGTATATATGTGGGTTATCTATTTGTAATTAAGTATGCTTAGAATTTGTACCTCAGGTATCTGTAGTTTCTGAGATTTCAACTAAAACACAGAGGCAAATGGTTGTTAAAACTGAAATCACTAAAACATTTCAACAGGCGTAAAAAATAATCCAGCAACATTTTAAAACGTAAGAAAACAAATTAAAACGGATTTTGGTACCTCCAAATTGTATTACATATTTTCAGACACCTTTTCAAGGGTCTTGAAGACTCTAGAGATTTGTGAAGCACCCTAGAAAAGCTATATTAAAGTTTCCACATATATTAAATGAAGAGGCATTACAAGTAGTTAAATTTCTAAAAGTAATCATTTAACTACGTTGAAACAAACAAACTTGTGTAATGCTCTTCAGATTTTAAGGAATAACTTTTGAATAAGCCTTTTATACGCTCTCAGTAGTAGTTTTTCATAGTTTGTTCAGCATTTATAGAAATTTGCAAGGAATAGGAAGCCTTAGTTGTTATTTTTCCTCACTGTACTCGCATGTGTTTGTGTGCTAGTTCCATAAATATTTCAATATTTGTGCACATTTGAAGCTGCTTAGCCACGCCCACTGCCAACAGGACTGGGCGGGCAAGTCAGGCAGGAAATAGTTTAATTAAAATTCCTTTGGCAATGTCATTAAGGACATTACATTTTGTAGATGCTGTTGCTGCTGCTGCTGCTGCTGCTAAAGGTATTTGAAGAAGAGGCCTGCCAGGACGAAGGACATTTCAATAAGACACGGAGCAGCAGCCAAGCTGGGCAGCCAAGGACCAATGAATTTCATTGTTTTCGCATGCAAATTTGCAATGTGCCAAGCTGAACACAAAGCGTGGGCAAAGTCACAAAACACAAAGCAGCAAACAAAAGTTAAACGGGGCGATCCTTTAAAGGGGCCATAACGGCATGTAAATTCCTTTAGCACGCCCCATCGATATTGTTTCCCAACGTCGCCCATCTCCTCCTTTGGCCTGCCAATGATGATGAGAGGCCCCGCTGAAAAGTGGAAAAAACAAGGGCATAAAACCTAAATGCAAATAGCCAAAGGTTCGATGGAAAAAAACGTATACACAATGCATATAAAAGAGCAAATAAAAATGAGCAGAAAAAGAACAACAACGGGAGGGACAAAGAAACGTTGGGAAAACAACAAGATTAAAATGAAAACAATCATGACAATCAGGGACCGCAAATGTCAAATTAAATTATCAATAAATTCCCACCAAGGAGCCGAGCCATGCCGGACGCAAATTCGTCCTTCTGCGATGGCACTGGCAATAGCAAGTATACGCCACCGCCGCCGCGCTGTACAGCATGACCATCACTCCACCCTGACCATCAGGACCATCAGGACCATCAAGACCATCAGGACCAGTGGCAAGAGCAAGAGCAGCACGGATGGACATCACCACCCCCGCCATCGATGGAGGCGTTTTGTAGCACATAATGAAATCATTTACAAAATGAAAACAACAGCAGCAGAAGTGGCAGCTACCAAAGAGCACTGCGAAAAAAGCACAAAAAAGGTCCTGTCTTTAATCTCTCTTAAATATTATTTAAATATCAACTACCAGAAGTTCTAGTAGTTCATTTCCTCGCAAACGTTACCTATACAACCTTACGTTACCTCGCAAGGGCCACTTGAGTGTACTGACCGTAGTGCATCAAGTATAAGTAAGTATCTACAATAATATAATAGCAATTTTATTATGGTATACATTCCATTCCATATATTCCATTCGAAAGTCCGCTCAGAATATTTATATAGAATTTAACAAGTCACTAAGGAAATTAAAATACCTTGTAAGGTTGTCTATTTACACATTAAGGAGAATGAGTTATTAAGAAAATTAATATTTGTGTAAATTATATTTAAGAGGCTTTCTATTTTTGAAAAGTATTACCTTTTTAAACAATTATTTGTACATAATTAAATTTTTCACATTAAATCTATTAAAATTCAATGATAAGTGGGTGTTCTTTCCCACATTTAATTACAAACAATTTAAGTACATTATGTAATTTTTTTCACTGCACTGATTGAGACAGCCAGCGAAGCGACAGTGTGCGTTTTTAGAATGATTTCGCCTTGTGTGTTGTGTGGGATGTGGTTCCTCTTACGGATACCCGATGACCAATGTCCAATGTCCGTGTCCGTGGCATTCCCCGGCGCACTCGTCACTGGGGCGAAAAAACAGAAAACTTTGCACGCCATTGAGCTGACGGCGCTCTCTGGCAGTGGGAAAAAGAAAGGCACACTTGCAAATCATAAAACAACAGACGCGAAGAAAATGTTTTTTAAATCTTCATAAATATTCATTATGGGAGCGAGTGCTCGCGCCAGGACAGGAGTGGGCCATCGCAAATAGTTTGGGGCAAAGCCAGCAAACTGGGCCTTGGCCACGGCCATTGGACACTGGTCGCTGGACGTAGGACATTGGATTCTGGCCAGTCCGGTGGAGAGGATAAGGCGGCAAGAACAGGCCACTGTGGGGCGGTAAGCCTAATTTCGCAGATGGCGGTACAAGAAGTTTGCCAGAAAACAAAAACAGAAACGGCCAAAATAACAATAAACTGGCTCGAGGAGCGTAAGTAAGGAAAAGAAAATGAATTGGGGGCGCATCTCAAGTGTGTGGCGGCCTTGAAGCGTGAAGATGAGGCCCGGACGGACCCAAGCGCTCGAGTTCGACTTCGACGCCGACAGTTCATGTCCATGGTCGAGATGGCCAAAATGGCCAAGATGTCCGAAATGCGGCAATGGAACAGGAGCAGACAAAAAAAAAAAAAGAAAAATAAGCAGGGAACTATAAATAACAAGTAACACCGCAGGACAGAACGGGAGGACGGCAGCACCACAAAGCTGTCAATTAGCCGAGCTTCTTAGTTAATTTTCGAGCAACGTGGTAAAAAACTTTCAAATATCAATGAACACAAGTTCAACGGATCCCTTAATACTTCCTTTTTATTTTTATTTGTATTTGTTTATCATTATCCCAACGCTACAAGGTACGAGCTTCTATGTACAAATATTAATGGGCTATTCACGCAGGACATGCATATTTTTATGATTTCTAAACCTGTATCTAATACATAATTATTAATTAATTAATTATTCGAATTAATTATTATTACTATTTAATTATTATTACTATATATGTATTTATCATTATTATGAAAATATTGAAAGTCGCTTTAAAATATTATTTTTACAATTAAAGAATTTTAATTAATCCTGCATTTTTATAGGGTTTTTAAATGTTTCTATTTAGTGGCGAAAAATGTCCCTTAATTGATTTAAATTTAAGATTTTAAAGAAAATTCTGAAATTTTAAGGAAAATCTGAAACTTTTGAACCTAAAATCGGTTAAATTAAAAATCGAATTAATTAAGATTTGATTTATTAAATGTATAAGTAGTCCTATCCATCTATTTATATTAAAAATCATCCGAAGGTTGTGGAACTACAATTGCAATAAAAAAATATTGAAAAGATAATTCTCATTTAAACTTTTGAAGAATCCAATAATGATAATGACCTGATATATAATAACATGAAATAAATTGATTTTATTAATCAGCTAAATAAAATTTCTGAACAATATTGAAAGTGAGATAGTTGCAAAAAATGGGGTTTTTTTCGGAAAATCAAGTAAAGAGTAAATGTCCTTCACTATGACAAAGGGGAAATTTACATTAAATGTTCCACTTAAATCAAAGTCAAGCTTTGAACAGCTTTAAGCTTTGTAATCTTAATGGGATATTTTGTGGAACAATTCATCTTCAAAAAAGGTTAATAAAATTATAAGTGTGTACTTAGTGCTTAGAAAATTTGCTTAATAATAACAGGGGATAAGATTGAACTAAATTGTATATAGGCATATGTTAAGCTATATTTTGTACATATTTATTTTAAACCTGTGGTGATAGGGATAAATATACAATTTTTTATAATATAAAAAAGAATTTGTTATTAATTAAAAATAATGATTGAGTGAAATAAAACTTCCCTGCGTGGTAAATATATTAAAATATTATACAAATAAACACTGCTTTTGAATTTGGCTTGGCGAAATCGGTTCCACAGTGACACCAGTATTCTCTCTTAAGTTCCACAAAAACCACCCTCCTTGCGTAGGAAATTCTCTCTTTTGCGTATGGCACACATTTATTGCGGCTGTCAAATTGCCGTAGTGCGAACGAAAAGAGCAGCAGCAGCAGCAACTACCGCTAGTTGTCTCAGCAACAACAACAACCACAGCGAGCAGAAGAGGCTGTAATACCAATTATATTGTGCTAGCCGTTCATTCGTATCCTCGCACCCACCCCCAACCAACCCACTGCACTCGGGTGCGACCGCCTCGGCTAACTGTTGAATCAACGAGTGGTTGCCGAACGCCGCTTCGGGCGACTTCGTGCGACAAACGATGAGGGAAGCTAACGGGCCTTCAGTCCGAATCGAAACGCGAAAACAGAAGGTTGTGCTTCACTGCCAGCCGAAGAGAAAAATAAATAAAATACAAATTGAATAAATTGCAAGAGTTCAATCAAGAGTTATTTGAATTATCGAACAATAGTGAAATCAACTTTGGAAATACTCTATTAACACTGTCGGAAAATTAAATTATACAAAATTCAAGTCGAAAAACTACGATCGCAAAATCTTTTGTACAGCAACTCTTTAACTTTGTGTATTGTCACTGCCATAGTAAAGTGTTGCATATAAAAGTGGGAAGGAGTTACAGTGAAAGATAAATCAATTGCATCACCTAAAATACTATATTATTAACGTCAAAAATACAGTAATTGTGCGGTGTATTGACCGGCAAAGATAATCGCGGTTCGCGGATTTCGTTTCTGATTTGATTGTGCCTCTCGTGTGCCGTTACTTGTACCGTTACCGCGTTCTCTCACCGCCACTCGCACTCTCTCTCTTTCTCTCGTGAAGTAACGTTGTCTACACCGCTAGCCAGAATTTTAGCAACTTCTTTAACTCCGCAACAACACCAACTAGCACGAATTGTGATTAACCGAAAAACAAAACACGGAAAAAGCGACAGCAAGACGAAGATTTTTAATTAAATTAAGAGTGAAAAATACCAGCCGCCGCAGAAGCAAATGTAAACAATCAGCACTGGAAATTAAATATTTAAATATTTGCTCACGGAAAATTGTGCCGCATTTTAAATTAGGACTCCACGACAGGACAGACCCGTATGCATATTAAAGTGACGTATCCCGTATCCTATGTGTGTCCCCCGGTGATCCTGTGCCGTGCCGCCGAGTGAGTGTGTGTGTTCCAAGCCAAACGAGCCATAAATAAAGCCAAGCAAACAAATAAACATACGAACAATCGGGTAAAAGTGCTTAGTCAGGCTAAAAGACCCAAAAAAAAACCGACACAATTGTGACCAGACCTATTTTGGTGTGTGAGGTAAGTTCCGTCACCTGTTGAGATCCGAGTCCGGGCGGTGTCGGGGGTGGAGTGAAGGAGTCCTTAATACAATTATTCATATGCACATCCAAGTGTATCCTCGTTGACGAGCGACATTCAGGAAATAAAGCAATTGCACAATTTAATTGCAGGCATTGTTTTTGTTGCTCAATGCTCTCTGTCTCTGGCTGCATATTAAATGGGCGAGTTGCAACCATTCAGCTGCATAATTAATATAAAATAAAGCTATGCGATTTTCGCAATCAGTCCGAATTGTTTTTTTTTGCTCGCTCGCTTTATTGTTTGTATTTTTTAACAATTAATTAAAAATATGTATGCTGTGTTTTCGCACTTCAATTGCTGTCCACGTTCTATTTTATTTCTTTTCGCATTGAGTTTATCATTTTTTCCCATAAATTGTCATCTGGCGCCTGTAGGCTTTGGGCCATGGCAAATTGCAAATTGCAAAAGGTTTCAAACACTGTGTAAAATTGAAGTTTATATAGAAAACAATTATGCGCCAGTTGCAAAAACATCGAACGGATTTGATTCGAATGGCATATATCGAAAGGAAAAAGCAAAGCTTTCGATGTGACAATCACAGTTCGTTTACTCGCATAATATGCCAGGGCGGCTTAACCGATTGATATCTCTATGAATTATGGATGGCCAATGGCATTAACTCATATTTGTGTTAAGCTGACAACTTTAATTCTTTAAATGAAATACATTTTCCATATACGAGTTTTAGTAATTTGTTTTGATAGAATACCGCCAGTGGCTAGAGTGACAAATATTTAAGCAAATAACTTATTCGTTTCCCCTTACTATATTCTCTGATTTACCGCCAGCATATATCAGAGAAACAGGTCAAAACTTATATTGTATATAATATGCTGCAGGAGAGGGAGAGTCCCCCAACTGTTTGAATGTATCTGAGAGGTGAAAATTGGTTTTAAAAAACTACATAAATATATATGCGTGTTTCACACGCACACCCACACTCCCATGTGTGTATCGGCAACTTTAATTTCCGTTTAAATTCAGTGGCCAGCAGTCGGGGCTTAAAAACGAAAGACATATCAATAAATAAATACGATCCGCTCGCGGAGGCCGCATGGAGGAGCAAACACCCAGCATATAGTACAATCAACACACTCAGGCACACACACTGGCGGCATAAATAAGTCAACGCACATAATGGTTAAATAATTAAAGGCGCACGAAAGCCACAGCAATCTCATGGCATAATAGTTAAAAGACATTCATATTTATATTTATCGGGTCTCGTCGGTTGGCCGGGTTCGACAGCCATTATTCAGGACCCCGGGATCCCGGAACCCGTTTCCTGTCCAGGCGCAATTAATTCCCATGCCCCCAAAACGTTGCGCGACCAAAATGCAATTTAATATAAGAGCTGCCAGGCAGGCAGGCAAGCAGGCAGGCAGGCAGGCAGGCAACTCTATTAAGTTCCAATTGTTATTCAAAATTCCAAACTCAAACTCGTAGCTCATGTTTTTGGGGGCGTGTGGGCGTGGCGTTGCTGTTGTGGTAATTGTTTTAAAGCATTCATACATAAATTTGGCTAATTAAACATGACCGCACAAACACACCAGCGCGCGCACGCAGACACACACATGGTATAGTACATGGCCAAAATGGTAATACGAAAATATTCCATAATAATGGAATAATGTAAATAGTTGCATCCACCATAGGATCCATGGGACTGGGCGACCACAGACTTCATGCATATGGCCGCCTCTATATTGGCATCGATGGTAATAACAACAAGCATAATTCATAACAATAAAACGAGCCAGTACCATGCACGCACTGGCTGCAATTGGCTTTAATTCAATTGTCCGTGCATCGATTGGTCCTTGGTTATTACCTGCTACCGCTCCCGTTTCAGCTTCTCAGTCGCAGTCCCGGGCCAGTTCCTGTTCTCTGTTCCTGCTATTGCCATTGATAAATGTGAAGTCTGGCAGGAGAGCATTGAACGTTTCAGTTCACTCGCCACACTGGCTGGAATTCATAATTAATTGCCGACATTTAATTACAAATTGTATTTGCCGGATGAGAGATTAATAGACTTGCTAGCCTGGGCATAGTTGGTTACTAAGTCACTAAGGCAGCAGCAGTACACCAAGTACGCACACACACAAATGTGGGAAAGTAGCAGCAACCTCACAGATAATCTCGATAATCACTGAGAGATCATTTGGCATATTTGCATTTATATAGCATTTTGAGTATGGCATTTTCAGCTTCTTACTTATTATTGTTCATTTATGTGTCTGCTATCGATGAGATCGTTAAAGCTGGCCAAAAAGGACAGTTAACAAAGTCATTTTAATTTTCATTTCTGTTATCCTTGACTTCCCGTCTTTATATTTCCAATTCGCCTCTTCCAATAAATATGAATTATATTCTTTTTCTGGCAATTCTCTAGCTCACCTCACCTCATTTCACAGTTCATTTTCTTTTTACACACACATCAAGGTAATATAGTTTTTCGCTTTATCCATCCGGTGCTTTTGCCATTTTCAACTATTGACTAATTAAAAAAATAAACGGGGAAAGGAGAACGAATTCTAGATGCCATAATAAGCAACTACTTCGGCTTCTCTCTCGGTTTCCCTTTCTGGTTCACGGTTTCAGTGACCTCTCTCTGTGTGTGTGTTTGCTTGATGTTAAAATTTCTGGCTAAATGGCAAAAGGAAAATAAGGAATGTCCATGCCTCGTATAAAGGAGAGAAGAGCCGCAGTAGATTTCTCGTATTTTTCCAAATGACCCAATAAATTTGAGCTCATTATGACGCCAAGCCACGCTCTTCTCTTCCCTCCATTGTTTGTGGCCAGCTGAAATAGCAAAAATCCAAAAAAAAAAAGAAAAACAAGCGAAATAAAAAAAAGAAACAGAAATTGTAGAAGCACCGAGTAAGTAAAATAAATGTGGCAGCAATCGTAGCGCGAGAGGGAAAATAAAAATGAGCCACCAGGCAGCGGCAGCGGCAACAGCAGGCAGGGGCAGCCCAGGTAATTGCTGTAAGAGGGCCAAGAACCAAGAACCAAGGACCAAGAACCGAGGCAATGAGCGTTGCCTGGCGCATAATGAGCGTGAAAATAGTGAAAATATGAAAACGTCTTCGGTCGGGTAGCTGGGAGTGGGGCCCAAGGAATTACCTGGGGGTAAACACAATCTTTGATTTGCTAATGGCTAATTCTGCTGGCGGTGCAGAAAAGTATGCCACGATTTCTTTTACTGTCAATATTTTCCAAAGTGGACGTGGAAAAATCTGGGCAAGGGAGTTATTTCTTATGACTTCAGATTTTAATTTCGTACATTAAATAAATAAATTTGTTATAAGTAAATGTGTATCCTTCTCATTTGTTGTATTTTTAAAAGTTTATTCAAGTTTGGCTTAAAATGAATAATTAGTTATTAAAGCAAAGATTTCCTAAACAATCAATTAATATAACCTTATTCTGTTAAATATATTTTCACATATTCTGTTTAATATATCTTGTGTTACTTTCTGAAGAGTTCCGGTTAGGTGGAATTATGGCAAGCATTTTGAAAATTAAGTTTTGCCTCCTGTGTATAAATTCACTCTGTGTTTTTGACGCTTGATTTCACAGTATTTGGCCGGCTTCAAATTATGCTGCAATTTCGGTTAGCCAGCCTGCGCTTGACCGAAATCCATGCTTAGGCGCTTTATTAGGGCTAATTAGGATGCCGTTGCAGTTGCCGCTGCAGAGCCTCCATCAGGCAGCAGACCCTTTGCCGTGGCCGCAATTTCAGATGGCTAATACCACTCCCACTCGCAAGCCCAATCACATTCGCATTCACACTCGCAGGCCCAGATGCGACGTATGTTTAGTCATTCGAGTGTGCACATTTGAATAATTAATTTGTGCAGTGGTAATTTACACGTTGGTCGACTGGCTTTTTGGTCAACATTCGGCCGGGCGGCGGCCGTTCTGAATCGCTCTCGGGCCTGGGCCCGGGCTCTCCGGTTATTTGATTATTTTGCCAGGGCAATTGCATTCGTATGGAGCGGTGTGAAGCGGGTGCTGTTGTGACATGGCATATTTATGACATTGGTAATTAAATTTAATTGTTGCACTTCTCTGGCAACGCCCTCGTAACTAAGCCCGCTAACGTCCTGCGTGCACGCATCCGCGTTTTGGTTACGAGTATCCTTGCGCTCTCTCTTGGCCTTCGGGGGCATTGGCTTGTGCCTTTTTTTTTTATTTGCCGGAATATGCTTTCGTCTCCGTTTTATTGTCGCCCTTGTCCATTATGGTTTGACACACTCTACTTAGCCGCTTTGCGTGCCGTCTCTGATATGATAAGGTTAGTTGGGGCTACCAACTGCCGTCCAATCGTGATCCCTCCTTTTTGGCCCGTCGACCAGTTGTCGGCTTAATTGCAATGCTAAACGCTAAATCATAGCCTCACGTGCACCACGTAATTAGCTTAAATTGTAAGCTGTTGTTATGGGGGCACACACAGGTGTGTGTGTGAGTGTAAATGCAGGCGAGTGCGTGTTGCTAATTAGCCGTAGGGGTCAGTTGCACTCAACTACAAGCAGCTTCAATCTTAGCCACCATTTTCCATAGCAATAGATATTGAGATACTTCATTTTATTAAGCTAAACCTAATCGTAATTGGCTTAGTGATTTTCACATCTAAGCCAAAATATGATAACTAATTTTCATAAATGACAAATTCGATTACTTTATATTTTTGCTCATCATTCATTAAATTTGTATCAGAATATAAACGTGTTTCTTGTTTAGCTTAAACTTATAACCAAAGCAAATTCCATTTTAAATTATTTATTTGGCTCTAAAACTCAAAAAATACTCTCCGACGGCCAGCTGAAAATGTTTGATCTGAAGCTTTTGGATTGGCGTTGGTGGTTGGCCATTTATTTGCAGCAAACATTTATAAATCTTGGCAGGCTATATTAAAACCATCTAGATGAGTGACAGACAAGGCAGACAGTTATTAAAAAAATATATCACAGTTTTTCATATGCATTTTTGTCACAAATCAAATGGAAATAATTAATATTTTAAAAGGAGAACCCTATCTTAGTTTAGTTTGTGAGAATTGATTATCATTTCATGCCTAGAGGTAATTTTTGGACTTTGGCTTACCCTACTAAATTGTACTTTATTGTTTGTTTGCTTTTATAATTATAGATTCAGTTTCCATTTAATTAGGATTATTTATTGTTGCATTTTACCTGGTTCATTGTGACCGCTGTTGTGGCCGACTATCCACTCTGGCGCTCTTTTGTCTAATTGCCCAAGATACACATGGACTAATAAACAAACACATTTAGTTTGGCACTAAATGCAGTTTAATTAAGTGAACAAGTCGAATGATAAATGAATTGGTCCATGGCCGCTATAAGCATGAATAAGTGTATTCAAATAAATGGGCAGAAACATGGCCTGAAGGATTCCGTTCGTTGCTCATTTCAAAGTCAAAACCTGAAAGGGAATACAAATAAAAACGACAACACTTCCTTTATTATTTTTATTTTCGGTTACGGCTTTGTGCGGGGCATTGCCCGCAGGAACCCAAATAATTAAATCCAAAAAAAAAAGGGAAAACATAAGAAAGAAACAGTCAACAGTCGGCGGACTTGGGACTGGGAGTGGAAGTCGGTGGGCGATTGCAAGGACAAGTGAAATGGAAAGTGAGGAAATGCCCGCCAGCAGTTTTTGACAGTATCCTTGACTTTTGTTGCCTTTTACTCGGCGTTTTTAAGACCCTCCCAACCAGGAACAACCAACAACCGACGCTGAACGCCGAACGCCCACGACCCGCCGCCACCCATCGATGGTAATGAAAAACGCGCCCTTTGTGGGCTCCCTTAATGGGCGCGGGCGTTTTGCCAGAAATGCTTGTCGTGCCCCGGTGTCCCAGTTTGTGGAAGTAGGAAGTGGATGTGGATGTTGCCGCATACCTTGTTGTGCCTTTTATTTTGCGCCATGCGCCGGCAAAAACTTTTTGAGTAAATGTCTTTGTCAGCAGGTGTAGGCAAGCAGGCTGGTTTTCCTTCCCACTCTTTTCATGCCACCCTGCCATGCCCTTTTGCGGGCCTTTCCTGTGTCCTTGCCTGGCGCCGGCGGCAGCTCCTTGCAGTTTCATTACCCCAAAACAAGAGATTTTTGTTTAAACTTGTTTGAGGGAAAAGGAAAAAGAATACTTTGCATCATTTATGCGGTCTTTTGCCGTTTGAGCTTTTCTGTTGCTTTTTTTTTTTTGCTTTTTGTTTAATGCCGAAAGTTGGTTTTGCCCTTTGGCTGGCTTTTTGGCTCGGCGTCGACCTGTTAAATGTGTTTATTCGAAACACTTGAATTATTTAGACACATTTGACTGGCATTGACTTTGATTAGGCCATACATATTCCATGCATTCATAAAACCTGCTGCTTAGACAGATTTTCAGACGGGCGGCATTTTATGGCCTAGGTGAGAGGAGCCTCTTGGCCAGAGTCAGCATAAAATTTAGCACGCAATTACCAGGCGGGCAGATAAGTCGATAAGCCGCTGATGAAATGGAATGGCATGGCGTGGCTTCGTGGCTTCGCGTGGAATGAAGCTCATTAAAATGCAACGAAATGTCACCTATCTGAAATTGAAGCGCAATCTTAACGGACCTAACAGCCAATTATAGCGGCAGAAACACAGCGTAAATTCCACGATAAACATCCTCCACCGTCGGCGGCAGCGGAAGAAGTAGCCACAATAGGACTCTCTGCTAAATTAGAGTGCAAGCTTGTTAACGACAAAAGATGGTTCATACAAGTAAAGACGAGTGTACACTGAGGAAATTCCCATTAAAAGGATTATATTTATTGAGTTGACATGACTAAACTTTACTAGATATTTCCCTATGCTTAGAAACATTTATCTTTAGCAAGAAATACTGAAACTGACAATAGTTTGGTGCTGGATTTCCATGTTATCTCAGTGTATAACCACAAAAAAATACATACGTATTCCGGCTTATTTATGTGCATGCCCCGGCTTTGGGTCATTGGGGGTCACTGCTCCTGCTAAGACGTTTGCATAATATGAGAAAGATTTCTTCGTTTTCGCTCTCATTTTTTGGTAGGCGTCCGCCTAAGTAGAGTCATATTAAATGGCTAGAGATGGAGATGGAGATGGGAATGGAGATGGAGATGACGCAGGACGCAGTGCCCGCCGAAGGGGCTTACCGGGGCTTCTCTGGTTAACTGCAGAACATAAGCCCCGGCATAGAAAGCGATAAAAATGGCTTGGCTATTGTGTATTGCTGCTGGCTGCTTTCTGCACCATATTGCCAAGTGTTCCTTTCATTCGGTCTCGCATTGTCTGGGCCCATGCGTAAAGTGAACAAAAATTGTGGGAAAATTACGTTTTCGAGGGGTCCAAGAGGGAGCGAGACAGACAGAGAGAGAGAAAGAGAGGGTGGAAATGGGAGCGAGTCCAGAAATCCCGACTTAGCCTATTAGCATTCATATTAAAACGAAAGTGGAGCCATATTGCGTATACGCAGCCATGTACCATGCTCACTGTGTACATTGCCAGAATGTGCGTAATTCTTGCGCCCCTTTTTCTCCACCCCCCTTCGCCCACTCAGCGCTTACTTGTGTGTGTGTGCGTGCTTCTTTCGCCTAGAATCTGTTATTTCTGGCTTTGTTGTTCCTTTTTGGCAGACAGCACTTGGGCAGATTTTGGGATTAACGTGAGCTCATCTGCACGGCCCCCACTACCCGGAATGGTGTACTTTGCGAACATGGGAAGGAAAAGTTAATTCCTTTTTGAGTAATACGCGTTGTCCTTTGAATAGGCACGAAAATTGCATTCTTTTCTGCCCAATTTTATGCCATTTTCGGTGGGGGAACGGTTTTGGCAAACTAAGCCCCGTTGTTTACTTTTATTAAAATCGAGGAAATTGTTTTCCACAGTCAACTTGTCGCGCAGGGCTACACATAAATATAAAAGATAAATATAGGGGGGATATTACCAAAGTCAGTGGAGATTTAAAAGCACTATTTAAGGTTCCCCTTAAGTGTAATGTGAAGTTTACTATGCGAATGGAGCGATCTCGAGCGATTTAGAGAGGTTTCTGCAGATATAAGACCATCTTAAAAGCCTCAAGCAAATGTGTTTTAAATGAGACTTGAACAACACAGGACATATTTAATTACTTAAGTTTATTATTATTTTATTTAGAAATTAAAGTAATTATAAAATTAATAAGGAAAAAACCTACCAAGATAGACTTCAAATGGCTCAAGTATTGTAATTGTGGCAGCTCTCTACTGAGAAGCAGACCTCTTAATCGCCCAGAGTTAGTTAGAGGCCCGAAACTAACCGCAGACATGGCCAGAAACCGAACAGAATTTTGGCATATCAATGGAAGCGGCCCTCACGCCAAATGGCCAGGACAACAAGCACTTGGCTTGCCTTGACTTGGTTGTTTGCGTGTTTTGCTTAGGTGTCGTCGCTTATGTGGCCTGCCCAGGACACTTAAGGGCACTTTAGACGTGTGGAAGAGGAAAAGGGTGGTAGCGGGAGGAGCGAGCATATGGCTACACAAGGATACAAAGTGGTCAGCGGAGCCATTACAGCGTCAAAAGTGCTTATCTACACAGTTGTACAGCTGTGGTTGTTGCTATTGCCGTGCGTGGGTGTTGCCATTGTGTCCAAGGCTAAATAATGCGCTTAATAGCGCTTACCCACCTCTAAAGCCAGGATCCCAGAGATCCCAGATCCCGGGATCCTGGACAACACAACACGCTCGCCATTTTTGCCGTTTTGCTGTGCCATACCATGCCTTTGTCTTTGCGCCATTAAGCGGACAAACACACACGCAGTCACGTTTGCCGAAGCAGCAGCGGTCCCGGCGATTTGTTGTTGCTGCTTTTGTTGGCTGCCACCTCGATTAGCATATCAATATGCAGTGTGCACCCAGCTACCGCTTCAGCTCCCGCTCCATCCTCAACCCATCCAAACCACAGACCGAGTGGAGTCCCTCTATTCAGAGCCACGCACAAGTGACACATCGTTATGCGGCCTGATAAACATGGGCTCCACCTACTTACAATGCCCCCATATTGCGCATACGGCACGTTGTCAACGTCAAGTGCTCGAGTGCGACAAGAAACTTAATGAAATGAGCGAATTGAATAGTTCACTGCCGATGGCGCTAGCACTCCTTTTTCGCCTTGCCCGGATATTGGGTTTTATTTTATTATACATATTTCGCCGGCTTTACTTTACTTATTTTCTCTATAATCCTTACCAGCCTTAGCTGGGGGGATTCTGATTCCGATGGCGATGGCAATGGCGATGCCGTTTCGCTGGCGTTGTGTGCACCATCAGGCAACACATGCCGCCATTTCGCAGCATAATATCAAATTACAATGACTATCCATGTGGATCGTTGGCTGTTGTATGCGAGTGCGGGTGCTGCTGGCAGGCGGGTGTGCCGCACACACACACACACACACACACCTTGTGCGTTGTGTGTTTGTAAACTACTTAATGGTGTGTAAATTTGCCGACGCGCTTCGACGCTGTTCGGTTTCAATTTTGCGGCTGAGAAAAATTAATTTTGTTGCTCGCTTTTTGTTTGCCGCCCACTTTGTCTATGCCAGTGTTTTTCTCTGTGTGCGTGTGTGTGCTTGTGGCAACACTGCGTGTGCGTAATGGATTTGTGCAATTAAACCGAAAACAAGAGCAGCAACAACACACACGCACAAACGAAATTTGATCAAGTCCTGGCTTGCCAGCACAAGCCAGTCAGACATTTAGACACAATCACTCAGGGAGTCGATGTCTAACCTGTTGGCTTAGTTGGAAAAGTTGCCATCCTGTTCCGGAGCCCTGTGTCTGCATTATTAGCAAGTTTGGCTAACCCACACTCAGCTGCAGCGGCTGAGAAAGGAATTCAATTTTAGCCTGACACAGGAATTACATGCTCTCCAAGTTGACTCTACACTCCACACTGCCAGCGGGGTTAGACAATACAAAAAGCCCTGGGCTAGAAGCGATATCCTTCGATACATCCTCCTGTGCCGGCAATGCCAAAAAACTGTTTACGTACCAAATAAATTTGCCATTAGATGAAGGGGAGAATTTACACGACTCCAGCCGGGGCAGAGGACATAAACAATGCAGCTGCAAGTCGGCCGAGAAGAGTGACACACAGGACCAACTATTGCGGCAAAGGATGGCAAAACAGAAACAACAGCAGGAGAGGCAGCAGGAGCGGCAGTCGGGATGCCTGTGTCGATAACGCTTGGCGAAAATTTACGACGAGCATACATTGAAATTGTCACATTGAATCGCAGAAGAGGAGCCGAAAAAAGGAGACTATCGATGCACCTGACTGGTGACTTAAACTACGGCGCGGCACCTAATGAAATCTCTGAGCCCGGATTTGGCAAAATCCCGCCTGTCGAAATAGAATTCGACGCCTTTCACCGAAGCTACTTCATTTGCTCATAAATTATCACTTGCAGGCGCTGGCTTCCCCCTCCGGCGTATGCGCTATTTCTTGGCCTCAAATAAATACAAATCAAAGTGGGGCAAGTGCGAGAAGCGAGTAGGGAAAATGTCCTTCCCTTACGAAATATAAATTCGATTCCATTCGCAAAGCCAGGACACTGCGGAGGATCGTTTATAATCAGAAGAGCAGAAAATTTCATATTGCCTCAATGGCCCCGACATGTGCACACACACAGAGAGATTTCTTTCTGTGTGTGCCTGTGCAGAAATCTTTGAACTATGAAAAATTGATATTAGCTAAAAATACTTTGAGTCCTTGTGACCGCATGGCGATGTCCTTACTAGCCCTTTTGTCCTATTCTATCCTCATTGGTCCTCTCGCCTTTCTCACAGCCAGTTGGAGTGTGTGCACAATGATTAGACGGACCCGGGGTCCCAGCACTGGCCACATTGTACAATTTACTCTGATTTTCCGTGCGGGTCCCTCTCTCCAAGTCCCCGGGGATGTGTGGGGATACTTGCTTCTTTTTTTTGGCTTGCTTATTTTGGCTGAACTTTATTTAATAAAGCAATTTGCGCTTGGCTGACATTAGTTATTGTTTGAGCTCAGGCCAGGCCGCAATGTCTGGTCTGCCTGGCTGGCTGGCCCAACAGAGATAATTTGTGGAAGCGGGGTGCTTTTACTTTCGCCGGACAACAGGCAGGAGGGAATGAGAATGGAAATGGTAATGGAAATGGTAAGTGAGTGGAATGAGAGAGTCCTGTGTTTGCCCACCAATTGCCACAACTTGTTAAGCAATTAAATTTAATTTGCATGATAAAAAATAAATGAAGACATGGCGCGGCGGGGGTATTAAACCTATGTATAGACAGAGCCAGACGCCTGGCACCTTGTGAAGTGCCATTCCCCTTGATTAATGGTGATTAATGGTCAGCTTAAAGTTGACACTGCCAGACGGCACTGGCAGGTGCATTAGTTTGTTCCAATCCATAAGCAGATCAATCAACTGAAGGTGGGAAATATTTTTAGATCTAGAAATTTCGCTTCGCGTATTTCTATTCCCTGGGAATCACGCACTGCCAATCAAGTCAATTAGTTGCCGGCAACAATTTAAAGAATTTCAGTGAGGAATCGCATCTAAGCCCCTTTCCCCCCGTCCCCCATTTCCGCACCACAGCCCAATCTAACGCCTCTGGCCAGGCCTGCACCTTTCTGCATAACAAATCAATGGGGGAAGCATTTTTTCACGTTGCTAGCAACGTTTTTAAGCGCACATCCGCAACGGTAACGCCTGCGGCTCTACACTTTTTGGCTCGACTTTTTTGCTTTTGTTGGGTCGTGCGTTTTGCCAAACTGTCAATCAATAGAATTGTTCGCCACTTTTTTCTAGGCCCACCGCAGAACGCAGAATGTTGCTGCTGGTGCTGCTGCAAGGACGACCCCAAAATGCCGAGCCGAATCGCATCGAACCGAATCGAATCGCGCCCGAATAGAATGCATTGTTGCCACTGCCGTTGCATGTGGCAGCTATGGGCTGGGAGCTCTAGAAGCGAGCCGTCAAAGTCAACGTGCATCATGTGGCGTGCGACCGGAGTGAGGCAATGTTATTTTTCGCTTTGTGGCTGCGCTTTGCCCGTTACGACATTTGCACACTGCCGGCAACACAACACGATGAAACCAGCGAACGATAAAAAAAAGAGGGGAAAAACCCGATGAATATGCTGAGAAAAAGTGCAGAAATGGCGGAAAAAAACTGGCCAACAAGTGCCGTTGATCTATGAGGGGTCAGGGCGGACAGTTGGCCAAGCTGTGTGTCTAAAATTTAAGCTTAAAGCCGACTGTAGGGCGGGCAATTTAAGCTGGCACTGAGCAGGGCTCCACAGCGAGAAACAGTCTAAGAATCTTGTCCTTAAAGGGTTCTCAAGGGTTTTTAGGAGATATATTCTGAATTTTAGCCTAAGATTGTATAGAAATCATGCTAAAAATAAGACTAGAAAGCTAACATTAATAACAAGGTATTTTATCTTATACGGTTTAATAAATTTGGATAAATGGAAGCATGTTTTATATGAGAAACTTGGTCTGGAACACAGGTAGCTCAAGGTAGTTAAAAGTAGATCCTTTTTCTCTGCGTGCCAGAAAGTATCTTGCTGCTCCTCGAGCCATCAAACTGCTCGTTAACGCTCCAGCAAAGGAGTCATCGCCGATAGAGACAGAAAGTGCGATAGGGGCAGACAGCCGGAGAAGGGATAGCGGAGAGAGTGGCAAGAGCAGGATACAGGAAGAACAAGAAGGAGGGCGCCTTGAGGCCGCAGGCTGCGTTCTGCATGCGGCTTTGATTTTTGTCTTTGTTCACGTTTTTGGCCATGTTACGTAGTTGGCCCCAAAAGGCAAAATCAATACATCTCTGTGGCTTGACGGTTTTTTTTTTTCTAAGTGTCTGTGTGTGTGTGTGCTTCTCGGCCGTGATTTGCCTTTGCCTTGCCATTTAGCCGTGCCTCCGTCATTCCTCAGAACCCTGCCACCCGGAAGTTGCCCGTCTGCCCCGTCGGCCCGGCTCAGGCATGCAGGCAGGCATTCATTCCGGCACTCGCTCCGGCACTCGCAATCCTCCCCATGCACTTGGCCCGCCCGCCTCTCCACCTCAGTGGGCTTTTGTGTGAATCGGCCGTGATTATGTCTAATAGCTGTCCAAGTCGATCGATGTTCCCTGTACTTGACAGTTGGGAGCGAGCGCCTTCAGCTCCGTTTAGGGGGCCTCGGTCTTGATCTTTGGCATTTCGACTGATGCATAATAAATGAGCCAGCCACACTTTCGCCTAATCATATAATAATAACTTAAGTAATGGCCAGCATAAATAAATGAATCACTAATGAGCTGAAACTGTTTCCTTTTTCGGCAACCGCAGAAACGAGCTGCGACGCACTAAAAATGCGCCATTTACGACAATCAAAATGATTAAGTGCGTTCCGGGGGGGCGGGCACGATGTGAAAGTTGCGTATACGCCGCGTTTGCCGCTGCCAGAAACGGCCATAAACACCCTAAAAGGGGTTTGAGTCTGCTGGGTTGTTGTGGTGGTGCTGAAACAAGAAATATGACGGGCTTGCGTCTGTTTTGTGCGTTGGCCAGGCTTAAAGCAATTTAAAGCGACGCACACACACACTTCTCCGCCGGAGGCAATTTCGTTAATATTTCCGAGGCGTTCGCGTCGGCCCAAGGAACTGTGAACTGTGCGAAGAAAGAAGTTAAAAATACGCTTTAACTGCTACAACAAGTCCCCGGGGAGTGATTAAAATATAATAAATTTCACTTGAAAAACGAAGCAAGACAGAAGCGCGGCAGAAGCGGCATAAACCGAAAGGAGATTAAGTGGTTGGCCAGCATAAAAACCGCACATGCAAACCACCCAGTACGCCCACGGCCACGCCCACCCATATGGACTCTGTTCGGTAGCCCTGCAGCGTGGGAGGATCCAGTCGCAGTCCGGAGTCTCGGTAACCGGGAGTCCGGAGTCCTGAGTCCGGAGCCCGGAGTCCATGGCCCGTGTCCGGGTCCGGATTCGGGGCTTTTTTGGGCCGAGCCCACAAAAGTGTGAACATAATTTAACATGCAGCGGCGCGCCAGTTTTTGGGTTTTTTGGTTTAGACAATGTTCAAGGATTGCCTCGCTTCTTGCGCTCCACCACGAACCCTCTCTACCCTGAGTCGGCTTTCGCCGCCTCTGTGTACGTCCGTCAGTTTTGTCGGGGCTTTGAGCCGGGCGTTTGAGTGTTTTGAAGCCTTATGTGAATTTGATTTGCGGCATTTTAATTTATGAACATGTGAAAGAGCCGCCGTCGAGTTACCAAACATTTTGCCAAAAACATTTCCTGAAACAAGTTGCGGTTACACAGCGGCTGGGGGCGGTTTGGGGGGAGTCAGCTTTGGATTTCAAGAGGGGCTACAAGTGGGTCTGGTCTCTAAAGCCTCCCTCAGACAGAGACTGGCTTTGCATGGCGAAGCCCCAGCTGACGGCGTCGCTTTTTGTGCTGAATGCCAAATCAAGCAGCTGCCTTTATGTGCTTTAATTTTTGTATTTTCCTTTTTTTTTTACTCGGCCTCCTCGACTTGAGACTTTTTGCCATAGAAATTTTCGTTTTCTGGTTTCAACATTTTTTTTTTGTAGCTCCCTTTTCTCTTTTTTTTTTTGTTTATTTATCCAGAGAACTGGCAGTATGTCTATGGTAGTGGGCGTTTTGTCGGGTTATCAGTGCTCGCATAAATCTTTTATCAACCAGTCGCAGCTGTGGGCCTTCGAGCATGGGAGAGGTTCTGGGGCCCCCTGTTGCTGCTTCCTAATGAATACGCACAAAGTTGCTAATGAAGCAGCGGAGTGGGAGGACGAAGAAGTTTGGGCATACGCATATGAATACATATACATTGCCTGCCAGAAGGACGAAAAGATGGAGACGGAGATGGAGACGCAGACGGAGATGAAGACCAGGACGCGGGAGTGGTGGCTTATAGCTGATCTCATGCATATGCGACAGATAGAATAATTATACACTTGGGGCTGGGAATGGGATTAGAAGTGGGCTTGGAGCATGCAGAGCTGGGGCAGAGGGCGTGCAAACTTTGTCATGATTCTCGGGGCCAAGGAGGGCTTATGGTGCTGCAGAGTGGTTGGTGTGCCAAAAAATGCTTATGTGATAAATATACACGAAATATTTATAATGGCAAGTAAATCAGTTCAGAGTCGGGGCAAAATTCGATTTTGAGCAATGGCTTAATCTAAATAAAGAACAAAAATATGTGAAATTCCTTAAAGCAGCACAGGAATCATTCGAGAAAATCACAGGGACTACCTTTCTTCGTCGTCAGAAGTGCATTGGCCAAAAAACTTAATTTGTTTGCATAAGTTTGGACTTTTACAACTCCCTTTCCCCTAATTGCCTGGGTAGGTGAATTGATTTTGTTGTTTTTATTTCCCTTTTTCTGTATTAAACTTTGTGCATGCTTGCGGGCCACGATTACACTCAAGGCTGCAAAGGCAGCCGCAGGAAACAGAGGCCAATGGGTTGGGGGCTGGGGAAGTCAGCGCTGAATGCTTATTGTGGTCGTTACAGAGTCCGAGCCAAGTCCGGGTCCTTGACGGGTTGGAGGGACTGCAGGAACGCGGCTAATGGTAAATAACGATAAATAGAAAAAAGTAGAGAAGTGCCTCTGGCCAAAGGCAAAGTCAATGACGCACTCCGGGCACTTCAAGGCAGCAGCCTCATTGGTAGCTACAACAAAAGCCAAGTCTAGTGTGCTTAAAGCGTAAAATTGTTTGTTATAAAATTCAATTGCAGTTGCCGTAGCAGTAGCAGTTGCAGTTGCTGGTTTCTTTTCTTTTTTTTTGTTTTGCTCGCGGCCAAATGCAATCAGCTGCATAAGAAATGCCAAAGCAGCAACAGAAACGGCTAAAAAAGAAAGTTCCAAAGTTGAGTTGGCTACTTTTGTCTTGCCCCGAGATTTTCCCCAAGTATAAGCTATAAGTATATCGGGGCCTTGGCCAAAAACTTATGTTCCTCTTTCTCTGCATATCAAATGTGGGGAAGGGATGGCACAAAATATTAAAAGAACAAATCGCATTTCCCCAAACAAATTGCAAAACTTAAGCCGGAATGCAAGTTCTGCTACCGATTCATACATTAAAGATTTTAATTCCATTGCATTTTCTTCACCATCTAAATTGAAACATTTTCGCGTTAGTTTTTACAATTTCCTCGGCGCCCTTTCCTTTCGCAAATTGTTTGCCGAATATGAACTGCGAAGACAGCAACACCCATCCATCCTTCGGTGTGTCGCCTGGCTGATTATGTTATAGCAGTCTGCAATTTGTATGAGAGTGGGTTCCATCAGCGAGTCATGTGGCATATTACCTTTTATGAGGTCTACTTTGAGGTTGTTTTCTGGCCCGGCTGGCGTTGGATGGCGACGCACACGCAATCCACTCCAGGTGAGTCCCACCCGCTGGCGTCATAAAAGTGCGTAACAAGCGTTAGAGGCAACAGGTTGCCAGGCGCTTCAGTTCGGTAGTTATATATATACCATATATATATATATTCCCCTCGCTCCTCGTTTGCCAACAAATTGCGCATATCAAATTTACGGAATTGTCGCCGCTCTTCGTTGTCTTTCCACCTCTTCTGTGGAATTTTCGCCAAGCCTCGCCGGGAAACTAATAGATTCCGTTGCCGTGGCACTCGCGCGCACACACACACTCCAGCGAGCAGTCTAGGCTTTATGGCCAAAGTGTTGGGTAATGGCGGCAAATGGTAGGCGTTGCCAAAGGATCTTGGCTATAGGCGGCTAATGCCGCATTTCAGGGCCCGTTGTCTATATTTTTTTTTATAAGCGTTTCGCGTGACAAGAGTCGGGATTCCGTTTGCAGTGGGGGTGGGGTCCCTGCATTTACATATCCGGGACATTAGAGCCGCCATATTAATGATTTTATAGTGTAATAACGCGTTATCACGCCGTCACTCACACACGCCTAGATATGTATGGCTAATTCATTTGTTTCGCGTCGTTCCTCGTTTCTATATATATTTTTTTTCTATGTTTTGTTTTGGGATTTTTCACAACTGCTCTGCTGTGATCCGCTGTGCTATATGACAGTTTCCATTTTGATTGAGTTGTTTTCACATAATTTATGGGGACAGGCCAGCGAAGCGTGTTTTGCAAAATGCAAAATGATATTGATATGGATTGCTCTGTGGCCTGGGGAAAATGGCACTCGCTTGGATCTCTAGCGTGGCTTTTCGGTTGTTTTAGCCAATGTCTGGGCATTAATAAACATTTGATTTGTGATTTGTTGCGCTGCATTATGCAAATTGGTGTTGCGCATAAATTGCGCAAATTATTTTCTGTCTGCCGACTTAATTAAATGACAAACTCAATTTTTTTTCGGTAGACCAAGCAGCGGAAAGTAAACAAAGGCCTGCCACATTCAATGCAAAAATGGAGCTCTCATAAAGCCGCCAATAAATGAATAGACTTTAATGAGTTCAATAAATGGCTCGGTCCGTTATTTGTTGGCTTCTGGTCGAGAAAAAGGATATAATCCAATAAATCAATACAAGGTTGCTATTCGAATATATTTATATTCATTTGTATATATATTCAGCGAGACCGAAAATGTTGTGAGAACACTTTCAGCCGTTGGTAATTGCAACATGTTTTGGTGGCAAAGGGAATGGGGCATATTAAAAAGGACTAAATGGAACAATCAGCTAATTACCCCTTTGTTCTTTGTATATTTCCGATATTAAATAGTTAGGAGCGAGGTCATAACGGGAGTACTGACTATGGGATTTAAAGAGTCGTATTTTTATGTATTTAATATTTGTTAAGGGATAGAAAATTAACATTTGTACAAGTTTTGAATGAAAATAGTAGTAGTAGAGTATTTATATTCCTAGTGAATAAAATAATAGCTGAAAAACAGCAGCTATTAATGACTAAAATAAACTTCTAACTACTGCATTATTATATATGTATCTCATGAACGTATCTCAAATTATGCCTGCGTCCAACACCGAATTAAATCATTAAAATCACACCAATTAGAATATTAAGTACACTCTTTCAGTTCTAAAAATACTGGTAAAAAAAAAGGTCAACCTTAGCCCTAATTACTGAAATATTTTCTTAATTAGTTTGATGGTAAGGCTGATAAAATAACTTTCCTGTTTAGAATATAACCATTACTGGGACTATTTATACATTTTTTTTTTCATACCTGGCCATGGTGGAGAAAGTCTAGTTTATGTAAAAGATAAATATCCTTTCATGGCAGGCTCCCTTCAATCGGCTTGAGTTCCTATTTCTCGAAACTTTTTGCCGCGTTGCCTGGCTACGAGCGTCTGGATTGTTGCCTAATTCTTTTGGCTTCATTCAGTTGGGTCCGCTAATTGCTATAACTTCCACTTTCTGTCCGTTCCACTGTCAGGGAGTGTCCTATATATACACAGTATAGTATGTTGATTGTGCTGAAATAAATGAGTTTTCATGCTAACCGAGCAAAAGTTGTGCCAATTATGCTGCTGGGCTGAGGTTCCCGGTTCCCTGTTCCCTGTTCCCGGTATCGGGTTATGCTACAACAGACTCAACTCTGGCCGAAAGTTTTCGGCTTTTGTCGAATTAATATAATGCCAATGCCATTTAGCATAAGAAGCGAGTGAATTGCTTCACAAATTGAATGAAAATTTCCGCCTCTTCATTAGACGTAATCATTCAGCTAAACAAAGGCAGGGGCAGCCGGGGGAAAATGCACAGAAAACTGACTATTCTCTGATCTCGAACTGGGAGGAATGGTACTTGTGGCACAGATTTGCTTGCAATTTGATGCGTACATTCTGAGAGTCGCGATTTTAGCATTTTGTGAATAAGTTTGACGGGACGGGCCGAGGATTATTACGAAACATTTCTCGCTTTTAATCAGAATCTCAGCTGGCAGGATGATAAATGTTCCCCTGTAGCGATGCGGTGCTGGAAACCAGGTCGGGGTCGTGGTAAAGAAATATTCATAATTCAATGCTTAAACCGCAATTCATGCTCTGTTTTTTTGGCATCGCCATGCCCCTTCAGCTGCTGCCAGTTTAGTTCAGTTTCAGTTGAGTTTCTCCCTTGCCAGCCAGGCAGCCCAGGCAGCCAACGAGCCATTCACATTAATATCGTTGTGCAGTTGCTGGCGGGAACTCGGGTGTTGCTGGTGTTTCTGCTGGTGCAGCTTACCTGGGGTAAACCTTAAAAACGCTTTTGCATTTTCATAAATGTTTGGCTTTTGCTGAAAATACACTCCGCCGCACTCTGCACTCCGCACTCCACACTCCGCCCTCAGCCCCTTGACAGCCCCGGTTGATCTGCATATTTTCACTCGACCCGACAAGCTGGCCATGCTTCAGATTTTTGTTTTCCTCACTGCGGCCGGTTATATCCACCTCAATCTCCGCGATATTCAGAAGGACTGTGCATCCATCAGTTCTCCCTTGAATTCGTGGCAGAGCTGCAATGAAATTGAAATTAATTTTTAGCGATTGCGGATGCGGCCGCTCAGTTACTGGCGGCTTTTGACACGACCGCTGATTGAATTGTAAATTTTTCTTAACCCCGAAAAATATTTCCATGCCGCCCCGTCACTTACACACATTTTTCCCTGCATTATTTATATATTTGTATATATGTATGTATAACATTGTACTGGAATTTAACCTCTTGTCATTTTTAGGCCACATGCACTTGTCGTCGCCATTGTCACATCGATAGCAATTAAAACAGACGTCAGGCAAAGCAAACAGCCATCAGGTAATTAAATTTTCGATAATTTATTTATTTTTTATATCAATTATTACACTCAATAATATTTGAGAGCCGTGTGGAAGGGCCAAAATAATGAAGAGGGCTTCAAATTTAAATGGGTATTGAGTTTTGGTACAAAATTTACCACAAATATGAATACACAGCCACAGAGGAGGGCGGCTCTTTTGAGGGGGTGTGAGCTTTATGAGTGACAAGTGAGCGGAGACGGGGACGAATATTAACATGCAGCCATATTAAGTGTCGGCAAATCCAATTCGCAAAAGTGAATATTCATGTCAATGTCTCGTTTGTCAGTGAGCCAAGCCAAGGCTGTCAGTTAACAGGGAAATATCATTTAATAAACTCGCCCTGCCAGCACCGCTCAAAACTGGAAATGGGGGCTGATGGGGAGCCCTCCCGTCCGGAACTAATTGAATGATGAACTGACTACGAACCAAATCAATACCAATCTCTAGGCCAAAGCCCTATCATGGCTAATAACTAGCAGATTGCTCACAGATATCGTGTCCGAACATTGCCCAATTAACCGGCCACAATAGTTGGCCACAAAGCTTCGACTGGACCTGGTCCTGGAATTTCCTTTCACAGATTCCTTATAAATGGCGCTTGCACTGGGAAAATAATTAATCATAGTTTCCACTTTTTTTGGCTCACTTAGCTTTATAAATGTTCGTTTTATTTACAAGTTTTTTATAGAACCTTAAATTTCAGAGTGGCATAAAATTTTGAAGAAATCTTTTGCTTTCTTTTTTTTTGCAAGTGTCGGTTGGCCAACAGCTTTTGGACGCTTGCCATTATTCATGGCCAGGAAATTGAAATGTTATGTGGCCTCAAAAGTATACCCGAAAATGCCCCAAATATGTGTGTGTTTGGCCGAAAAAGCGCTCAGAATGGGGCACCGAACAAAAATGGCCAAAAGTGTCGTTTATCTTGGAAAAGTGGCTTAGCGCCGGTCCCTCTGCCTCCCCGCTAGTTTTTCAGTCGAGACACAGCCCAGATTTTCGGCTTTAATTAGGAGGCAGCTGCTGGCGGATCCCCAGCTATTGCTTAACTTTGACCAAGTTTCCCGTCTCGTTGTTTGCACTCTCGACCAAAAAGGTCTTGAGCTCGCCTGATTGGCCGGCCGGGTACTGACCTCTGGCCTCCTTGCTGCTGTTGTTATTTCAGCTAATTGAAATCGCTTTGGCTGGAAACTTAATTATGATTGTCGTTTAGCTTTTGATCTGCTGTCAATTTTGCAAATAATTCACCACTTCTCCTCGGTGGGCTTAATAACGGCTGTAATTAATAGCCAGCCAGGCCAAGCCGACACAAACGAACTTAAAGTGCCCTGTGTTTGGGCCGAAAAAGAAATCCTTTTGCAAATATTTGCTTAAGTGGACTGTGCACTGGCTTTAAGCCGGTGAAATTGCTGGCCTCGACAATTAGTTAAATCTATGCAAATATTTTTCCCCTTTGGCCAAGGCACTCGAACAACAATCAGCCAAACAATCAATCAATCAATCCATAGATCAAGAGGGAGCAACAGCAGCAGCAGCAGCAGTGAAATTTGGTCAAACACAAACACAAACAAGTCCGGAACGTTGCTAAAGTGCAATTAAGGTTGAAAACTCAAGAGGCGCTTAGGGAGCGGAGCAATTGAAAGCGGAGTCCAATTACCCGGCGATAAAAAAAGAGTCTCCCGACAATGTACACTCCAATTCGCAATTGTATGAAATGTGATCCGAAGCCAGGGAATAGAGAAGAAAAAAAGAGGAAAATCCACAGCAAACCCTAAAGAATGAACGTGGCCTGTTTTTATGCACTTGAAATGTTGTGTAAAATAATATTATATATAGTCTCCTATTTAATCTGCTATATTTTCTGTTTATAAATAAGTAAACCAGCTAGCACTTCTGTGTTTTTTCAGTTCTCACTATCAAGCGAACACTGTAGCATACAGAGGATACATTGACTCTTATGGCATAGCTATGCGCAGATATAAAAATAGAAAAAAACGAGCCAATTGAAGGAAAAAGTTAAGCTTTCAAGAGGTCTCATTGCAGAGACATATACTATGTGCATTTATGGAATCGCTTTGCTTAAGTGGCGCAATTATTACCCATGACAATCTCTTTAATTAGGACCGCGGGAAAAAGAACTGTTCGTTCGTGGGCAAGAAAACTAATGTCAAGTGGCAAGTTGCCATTAATATTTCGCCGGGCAAAAACTATTTACCATCTTTCTCATTTATTTTCACCTTTGCCACCCTTCCGGTTTTCCGGTTTTCTTTTCCATTCCACGTTTCTCGCTCACCTTTGTTTCAATGTGTTTTACAGTTTTCCAGTTGATTTAGTACGCCGCAATGTTTTTATTAGTTGCGAAATATTTCCACTTTCCACTTTCCACTTTGCACTTTTCGCGTTTTTCCACCGCATTTCCTTTTCACTGGCTGCCTTTTCCCATTGTCGTTCGTGGCGCAATTAGTTGTTGTTTTGTGGCTATTTATTTAATTTCTTATTCCCTCCGATTTTGTGTGGCAACCATTAATGCCGATTCCAGTTGGTTTGGCGCGTTTTTTGCCCCTACTTCCACTAATTAAGCTTAGCATTTGACCATTAATCAAATTAGATTTTCGCTCGTCTTTTTATTTTCTTTTTTTGAGCACAAATTCCCTTCCTGTTGCGCTCATAATTCGGGGATTGTGATGCCCGGAATTTGCCGAATGCCAGTGTGTCTGAGGAGATGTCTGAGGATGGCTCTGGCACTTAATTAAAAGATTACTTGTTAAAACTTTTGGCAGAAAACTTGACTACTTTGGAGGAGAGTATTACGGGGGCGAAGGGCAGGGCGCTGAGCGCAATGTTTGCTAAAGAACTTTAAATAAATAAAAGGAAATTGCAAAGCAAACACATTTGGGTACAAACACCCAAACACACACAAGCTCACTCTCTTGCACATTGTAGACAAAATGGCAAACGTTGAACTTTGATGATTTATAGCCGGGCCAGGAGAAAGGGAATATATGTGGCCATATATAGAACCATAGCTATTTCTATGCGGCAATGGCAGCGGCAACGTTTGCTCAACAGCATTCTTTGTAGCCACTCAAAGTCGACTGAGACACACACTTTACACTCGCACTCACACTCGCCCGCACAAACACTAAACTCTCTCAGTTAGCTACACTCTGCTACAGAGTTTCACATTTAATTTACTACGTGTCACGCATACGCTTGCAACTTGACAAATAGAAGAAAGTCGGCGGGGGGATGATGGCGGCAAAGCTGTGTGGGGGAAAAACTCTGGTAAAAATCACACTACACATTCGTACACACTCGCGTGGCTAGGTAAGATGCTCGATTCGGGATTGTGGAGCCCGGATCCAGAGCCAACTCTGTGGCTTTATTTGAAGTCTTTGATTATGTTTTGAGAGCGAGCCGCAGATTACGGTAAACATAAACAAGCTTTTGCTCTCGCTTCCGGTTCCTGTTTTAATGTACTTTTATTCACTCTGAAAAGTTACTCCTTTTCGGTTCTTTCATTCCTGGCCTGGCCTGGCCAAACAAAAATTTCAAAGTTTAATTTAACGTTAATAATGTTATTTGTGATTTTTATTTAATGTTCCCCTATTTCTCTCCCCCGCCGCAGACTTGTCCTGTATGCATATATATTTTAATTTTTTCTTTTTTTATTTTTTAAGTACACCACGTCGTTGGTCGCATGTGTCACAGAGAAAACAAGGAGGAATAAAAAAAAAGCGATGTTCAGAGAGTTTTAGCTGGCTGCCAACTTTGAACTCAAAGCCACTCACACAGACTCATTTAATTATCAAGTTTACTTTGTGCCCGCTGAGCGTGTGTTGGTGTGCGTGTGTGTGGATTTAATTGGTTTTTGATAAAAGTCAGCTAAGCATGCTAATTAATGTGGCTTTGACTTTGAATGCATATGCTTCGCACTGCAGGTGGAATGGGGCTTATGTTAACTTCCGTTCCGCCAAGTAAAAGCCATCTAATCGGATGCGAGACACTGCAAACAACGGAAAGTGTACAAATATTTTTATTTTCCAGTCCTCAACGGCGCAAACAAACATGGAGGGGGAAAAAGTTTTCTCGCCTTCTACCTACCTCCCTCCCTCCCTACTTTCCTCCCCTCCACCATCTTGTGGAACTCAACACGACTCAGCTTAAATAAATAAATTGTTTGGCTGCATCAAGGATACGTATACGCAGTGTGGCAGCATGTCAACACAATAAATGCGAATGAAAATTGCAGCAAAGTTTTGCTATTTTTGGCACATGATTCCCGGCCACGGGGAGGGTGGTGGAGGTGGCGAAAGGGGGACGTGTGGCAAGGGCTTGGCGTGTAATGTACAAAAAATAAGTCCCCCGTGACCAAGTTGCACCATCGAAACAGCAAAGGCAACAGCAACTGCAAAATAATTAAATTCCAACAAGCAAGTTATAGACCCAAGACTTTTTGCTTGCCTCTTATTGTGTCTTACGACTCTAATTTCATGCAAAATGCTTGGGCCCCTTACCCTTCTGGGTTTCTTCGGGCTCAAGGCAGAGGCGTAGTCAGGACCTTTTAAGGGATAAAGATTCAAGAACTATTTGGAAACTAACAAAATAAAACGTTTTTTTATATTGTATTAATATAGTGAAATAGTATTTACAATACATGTTAAGGCTAATGGTACTTTAATTAAATATACAATAGAAAGAAAACCACAATACATTGCTGACAGTTTATAATCAATGCCTTTATAACAATACGAGATATTAATGGCATTGAATTCATATTATTGATTGCAAATTACCCACAGTTATACCCCTTAATATTAGTGCTTGAAAGGAGTACCTTAGACCCCTTTTGCCAGGCGCCACTGGAGTGTGTGTTCTTGATGGCACTGAAAGTTATGCCCTCAACTTATTGCCGCTTTCCGCATTGCTTTTGTTTCGCCAGCCAGCACTGTGCTTGTAGTTCGGTTCGGTTGGGTTTCTTACGGCTTACGGCTTGTC
Organism: Drosophila kanapiae; assembly: GCA_008042475.1. NCBI lineage: Eukaryota > Metazoa > Arthropoda > Insecta > Diptera > Drosophilidae > Drosophila > Drosophila kanapiae. The sequence goes on from VNJM01003543.1 coordinate 189,408, forward strand.
AGTGGCTCAGTGACTCAGTGGCACGGCGGCTCAGTGGAGCACTGCTGGGAATCATTTCGTTTGCTTCTGCTCCTGCTCCGGCTCCTGCTCCTGCTACTGCAGTTTTCTTGCACATGCCGGAAGGAAATGAGCAAAAATGACAAAGTTAACGGATGTGCACAAAACACAACGCACACTCGCTCACACTTGCCGCACGCTGCCCCAATCGTGCCACCAATATGCCGCCCCCTCAAGCTATCCTTGCCCCCTCAAGCATCCACCCGAGTCCTCAAGCTGTCCTGCCCAGGGGCTGCCCAATGCACTTGCACAGGATCAGGATATGTGTGCGGAAAGTACAAAATTTTACATGCATTTGATTTATGTTTCGCCAGCTCCCGGTCTGCGTCTGCGGAACTTTTGCCACGCCGCCCTTGTCATTGGGCCAACTCCCCTGGCGGGATCAGTCCCACGCCCCTGTGCTGCTGGCAAGTAAGCAAATCATAGCCTACATTTCCGCTGTTGTTTATTCGAGAACATTTCTCTTCCTTCTGCTGCTGCTGCCTCTTTTTCGGTTTCTGTTCTTTTTGACTTCTCTGGGGAGTTCACTTCACTTCGCATCTCTTTCAAGTCGCAAGTTTTTTGTCTTCTGCACATTTTTCCCATGAATTTTCACATGCAAAAAAAAAGGGCGAAACGTTGTCATGTTTGGCTAATATGCAATTGTCTCAGCAAAGCTGACAAAATTTATGCCACTCGGGAGAATAGCCCCAACCCCCGGCAATTGACTTGAGTCGACCAGCGGAAGGATTTTTTTTTTTAATAAATGAAGTGTTTTGCTCAATCAACGCTTAACCTAACCCGGGCTGGGGATACAGAAATAGAGGGTCGAGCACCTTTTCCAAAGGCGGACAAATTAAATTATATTTGCCGCCCCCTTTTCCGCTTGTTTTGTGTTTCAGTCCCGTTCGGTTTTTTGGTTTCGTTTGTTTTCCTGTCCCCTTTTGTTGGTTCACGTTTTGAAAATTTCATTTATCAACGGCATTCCCATTGCTCGATCCCAGTCCAAGCTGCGAGTTCCGAGCTCCCCAGACCTCAAAACTCACGTTCTCGTTGCTACCAACTTGCGCCCCCGGCCATCCCGTGTCAACAGGCAATTATTATAAAAGCCTGGAGTGGGTCAGACTCAATGGGACCCTGGTTATGGGACTCTGGCTTATGGATCCCGGGGTCCGGTCAGGTACTCGTACTATGCTAAATGCCTTGCCACTGAAAAATGTGGCTTTAAATTGCATGAAATCATCGCCACATTCCACAAGTAATGAAATTAGTGCAAACAAAGCAACAAATGCGTGGCGGGGCAACGACTTCTCTCAACAAGCGCTATCGAGGCCAATTAGATTAGCAGAGGGCCAAAACAAAACAAAGGGAAACACAGAAAAAGTACAAATAAAAGCCGAACGGACCAACAGAAAGCTATAAAATGTGACTGCCAAGTGGATAAACAGATACTACTTTGTTTATGCGAAGTCGGGTTGGTAAAGTCATTGTAAAAACCTTTCATGAATGAGACTTCATCACGAAAATTAGCAACACATTAAGTCGAATGGTAGAGGATATAATAAGGGTTATGAATGGATTTCCGCCAAATGACCCATTTAGGGTGACCAAATCCGTTTTTGTAACATCGAAAAGATGGTCACCCTATCGTAATTTAATTTCACTTAACTTCCTTTAATGTAAGTTTGGCTCAAGAATTTATGAGATCCCAAACCTTTTGACAGCTTTGTTTATAGTGTCAACGAATTGTCCGAAATTTCCGGTGACCAATATGGCTTGCCCTTATCGCCTGGTGAACTTTCTGCTGCAGTTAATTACGACGGTGACTCAGATTGGGATTTTTGAGGTCTCGGTCGGAGTAATACGTATCTTTCATTGTCTCCTAGGCTTTTGAGATTGTCGCAGTGTATTTTCTCATCATGATCCTGTTCTCGCACTGCGTCCTGGGTCAGGAGTACGGGATATCGGTGTGGATGTACCTTTTCTTCCTGCCGGGCATTACCCTGCAGAGTGTGGTTTTCCTTCTGCTTCGGCTGTGCTGCGTCACCGTGGGCCTCGATCCAATTGTGCGTATTTACAGGGCTCGGGGGCGATGTGGGCTTAATGAGTGTGTTCCTCAGGCGATGCTGTTCAACCTAGTCAGCGGCGTGGTGTGCGTATCCACTGCCATTACCCTTCTTGTGTCCTCGATGACGCACTGCGGCAACTCGTTCAGCTACATGTTCTTTGTATCCAGCACCCTTGGCTTTTTGGCCGGCATCCTGCATTTGATAAACGGGTGCTTGTGCAATGCTTTTATGCCCAGCAGCGAATGGTATTTATTGAAAAAGTGATTTCATGGCTTAATGCTGATTTTATAACCCAACAACGCCACAGGAAATACGCGAAGCAATCGAAGAAACAGAGACTACAATCAGCAAGATTCCGAACTAGATCATCCAGATTTGATTCTTTTTAACGAAACTTCAAACGGGGTATTTTATAGAGATATTTAACCATACTATGTATGTTAAAGAAGTGTAAAGCTAAGAAATGTATTAGTTTAAAAGTATATACAATTCAGAAACGGAGAAATTGATATTAAAATAATATTATTTCATAGATCATTTGTATATTTATTCATCCTAACGAGGCACGTATATTCATGGCTCTAGTCACAAAACTCAATATTTGCCAAACACTTTTACTTATTAAGTAAAATCCAAACCATTCACTCAAAGATCTGCCTTCTAAGGAATTTTAGACTTTTCAAGCCAAGCAGGGATCCTTATAAGCTTTATTGGAAGCAAACTGTAATAACATGCGTTCAAATTTAATTGCATCCATTCGGGTCTAATTTAAATATACTTTAATTCGCCCTTAAACGCTTTCCACGGCTGAATGGCTGGCAGAAGGCCAGAAGGCCAGACGGCCAGACTGCCGGACGGGGTAAGCCAAAACAGTTTTGGGAAATACAAAGGCAGTCCCCCCAAGTTTGGGGCCAGACAAAACGCGGCTCCCAAATTAAACACGGACTCTTTGCGCCGATTGTTGGTTATTGTTATTTGTTATCGTTTCTGGGGCTGGGTCTTGGACTTGGGCCGCCGTCTGGCTAGCGGTCATAATCAATATTATTCGGCGACCTTTGCGTGTTAATAGCCCAAATACTCAGGACTCTGTTGACAGCATTCACAATGCCACATGGATTGTTTGTTGGTGATTTTGGGTAGCAGGGGATCGCTTTGGGCGCCATTCATTTGCGCAGCTATAAATCAATAAATTGCTTTTCGACAATCCTCAAAAGCGCGCTCAGAGCTCTTTCAGGAGCCCCAATGATAGTTGCACTCGCATAATGAAAGGACTCACACTTCAATCAATGCGGAGTGACAAACATGGATGGCATTTTATTCGCAATTCGCAATTCACAGTTCGCAATGCATACTCGCATATTCGCATATTCATAAGCATAAGAGATTTACGTGATGCAATGGCAATCAAATGGAGAGACAGCCACTCCTTTTAGCCAACTGACAATCACTAATACAAGCAATCACAGGAGCTGCCATCAAATGAATAGCGAACGAATCGCAACTGCAACTGCTGTCATGTAAATCTTTGAGATGGGCTTGATCATGACGACGACGACGATGATGACGATGTTGTCGCGGAAATGTTGATGATACTGGGAGTGCTATTGGTTTGAGGATGGTGTCAGTCAATTGCTGCTGCCGTTTCCGCTGCCTCTGATGAATGCAAACTAGCTGACAGCCTCGCCCCCGGAGCCGAGAGCGATGAATCCGAATATATATAAATCTTTATATATACAGCCTCACGGCTGTTGGTTTCATTTGATGACTTTGATGCGTCCGGGAAAATCGCATAAATGTTAAAGTGATGCAACCTATTTCCCGCTCCAAGCGGAGACCTGTGAAATGCCAGTAAAAGATTTTTACGGCCCAAAAGACCGTAATGAAGCCCGAATTAATTAAATACCTGCTCGCCTGATTAACTGCCGATCCGGCTGATTGCTGCACTTGGTAGCCTAATTAACAGAGTAGTGCCGATATCAAAGGTGCCAGTTTGGAGGGGCTATCAAGGTGCTGTAAGGGAAACAGCGTCATGGGAACAAATGACAAAAGCAGCAGTATACAAATGGAAAAATATTTGGCACTTCAAAGTGCCGCTGCTGCTGCTGCCTCCGCCAGACAAATACGACAAACGTTGAAGAGTCATTTACCAGGAGTGCCGAGCAGCAGCAACAATAACTAAAACAATGCTGGTTGTGCTTCTCGAACGTGGTAGTACGTATGTAGTACGCAGTAGTGGTGGCTTGAAAAATGTCGGCAGATGCAGGCAAGCGAAGGCGAACGCAGACGGCATTCAGTATACGCCGTGTGTGCCCATCCTCGCTGCTGGGCGCAAACAAAGAGCTGCTGGATGATGAGCAGGCAATCGGAATGAAACCAAGCACTAGAAGTGACTAACACGAGCAGTGAAATGAATGGGGGGGGTAGTGAGAGTGACTGCCTGACTGACTGACTGTCTGTCAGCTCAACTGGAGATGGAGCACGTCAAAGGGTATGGAGAATCGTGGAGGGCATCGCGCTCTGGCGTCGACGACAATTGCACAATTCATAATAGCCAACATGACACCACACTAACGCACATGCAGGCGCATCTGTGTTAACCAGTTGGAGTGCGAGCTTCCCGGAGATCGCCATTAAATAGTGGAAACTGTTGAATGCAACTAAGTCTGGCACTGGGAAAAATAGTGCCATTCATTTGGCTAGGAAGTATATATTATATGTCAGAAGCAGATTTAGTGGAGACTTATAAAGGCAGTATGGAGGATTTAATCTTCTTAAATACTTAAAGTTGCATCTTTATTCGTTAGATTTTTGGAATAATAATTCATTAGCTGTGTATTTCAGTGTAAAGGCTGTGAAATGGCATAGATAGTGAAAAGTTCAGGGCCGTTGTTCAGTTGTTTATTACCCTCACTGCTCGCTCACAACACTTTCACTAATGTGCGGGAGTTGAGTGCGTTTGCCTGGAGATTGCATATTGCATTCCTCTTGGAATGAAGGGCAACCAGGGAGCAGGAGCAGGAGCAGGAGTACGAGCAAAAGCAAAAGCCGGACCAGGACCGCAGTCGGGAGTCTATGGGCCAGTTCTCGAAAGCAGGGCCAGGGCCAAGAGCTGTAAATGATTGTGGTAATAAGCATTATGCACAGACCGGCGTCCAACATGTCTGTCTGCCTGTCCGTCCGTCAGTCAGTTGGTTGGTCAGACAGTTGGAGGAGCAGACAACAAGACAGGCGGACATTCAGTCCGAGTATCTCTTCTCTCTCGTCAGCGTCAAATTAGGTTGGACACCGGGCATTAGCTGGCTGCGAAGGACCTTCGTTCAGCGTCCTTTGCCCTTTGCCCTCGCCAGTGACAGCAGCAGCTCAACTATTTGCTTTGATGGCAGCAACTCCTGCTCATCCGGCTCCTCCGACTCGGCTTTGATTAAAATCGCAAATTGGTTTGGTCAGCGAAAGGTAAATAAATCGAGGCAAAGATTATCTTTGTTTGCATTCCAGCTGTGGCCAGCCTTTGATGTGACCCGCCGCCAGCCAACTTTGGATTAAGAAAGCCAATGAAGAATTCGCCCATTTCCACCATAACCCTAAAAGGGACACACACTCGCACAAAGCATCCAACCAAGTGTGTCTAATGCGCCCTTAAAGGGTTGGCTAAGGCCAAAACATTGGCCTTTTACGATGATTGATATCGGTGTCGGTTCTCATAAATGGAGCAATTGGCAGAGGGAAATTATAATTAATAAACGGGGGCTCGTCCTGGCACTTCCTCTTGTTCCGATGACCGACTGTAATTGCTTGAAATTAGTTGAGTAAAGTTGGCAACACAACGGGAACGATTGCCCTTGGCCACTCACTGACCGGTGGTACTGAGGCCAGGACCAGGGCCAGGGCCAGCAAATAAAAAGGCCGTAAAAAAGATCGTAAAAGCGGCATTAAAACCCCTGAGCAACAACTCAAATATTAGCTTAAATGCAATACACATTAAATTACTCGTAGCAACAATAAAAGCGTACGAATAAAACAGATTTTCTGCTAGTAAAACAATAAAACGGCAAACACACGACAAGCACACTGCATTGACAGGCGGCTGCTGGCAAGGATAGATGGTATTTGGGCAGGACACGAGCCCAAAATCATCTCCGAAAGCGAGTGGATGTGCGAAAAATGTGGGGACATGGCAAGGAGCTGACACAAATTGAGCAAAGATGAGTTTTTAATTCGATTTCCCGGACCCGAACCCTTAACACGGGAGATGGAGGGACGTGTTCGGGTTGCTTTCAATATATGTCAAAGCAAATTTAAAAGCTACGAAATTGTCAAGGGGCACGCGTTGAAATATGAACGCCAAATGCGAGAAATAAGAAAATTGTATTTGCAAGACAAGTGGCATCATAAACATATCGCCTCGGCCGGCCTCATTTTGAATTCTTGGGCCCCCAGTCCGCAGTCTGCAGTCCGTGTCCCGTGTCCCGTGTCCGAGGGCGAAATTCAATTTAATAAAAGGGAAAGCAGCCGGCAGGCGGAAGGGACACACTGACACGGGGTATCCTACACACATACAAACCGGATTTTCTCCCAATTTTTCTTTCAGCAAAGAGATGAGAGAGAAACTGTTCTGTGGCAACGCGAATGAAGCGAATTTCAAGTTTTTTTCCTGGCCACGTTTACGGTTACGGTTTTGTGCTCTGCCCATGCTGTGTTATTTTGCGTAAAAGTTTAGTTAACAACATTTTTTGGAGCGCCCAACCTGGAGTGGCCGGCCGCACAACGACGTTAATATTGTTCGTGATGAAGCCTGAAATGGAGACACAGCGAAACCATCTTGATGATGATTACTGGCACGACAATAATGATGGCCATCGCTATGATGCCGGGGCTGATATAGATGGGGATGAGGCTGAGACGAGTGCCTGGGCAGACTGAAACAAAATATGGGAAACTCTTAATTAAATTTGAGTTCATTTATAATAAGCGCTCGAGCTGGCAGCAGACTGACAGCAGGCTTTTCTGAGAAAACTCGGCGAATCTCTGGAATGCAGTTAGAAAAAATACAGATTTCCGCGAATTAATTGAAGCTGGAGAAAACTGAGACGAATTCTTCACTTCAATTTTATGGAAATTATTTCTTATATTGAAACTTAAAGTTTCGTTTACTTAATTAAGTATTTATTGATTACGAGAGCAAAGTTCGTTGTCTGGAGTATTTAAGCATCGACACGAAGTATTCTAGCGAGCCCTTTTCTTGGTTAATTTTAAATTTCATTCACGCTTCATTTAGGATAGAAATTTCCTGCTGTAATCCTTGTGTACATTCGGGATCCTGCTGGCATATACAGTCTCCCATTAGTTGCGCCCATAAGTGGGGGGTCCACACATGGTCGGGTTCTTGGGGGGAATGGGTGGGTTGATGGCAACCGATAAAGTTTGTAATTGTTTCATTTCCAGGATTTAAATTGCAAATATGAGTTTTGTGTCTTCGGCGGCCGGCGGGGTACTAAATTATGTCAAATGGCGAACACGCGTTCGTATGCCCCTGCACCTCCCCCCAAAGGACTGACTTCATTACCGGCTCGGGCTCCTGTCCCTCCCGCCCAAGAACGGAGTATCCGTGTATGCCCCATTCCGGACCCAAAATCCTAAGGCCCAACCCAAGGCCCGGCGAACAGCAGAGCGTCGCACAGTAGATTTAACCTAATTAAGAATGTTCAACAGGACACAATGCTTCGAATACAAATGAAATGCCAGGGAAAAGTGGGAGTGCTGGGGATTGAAATGGGGGGCGTGGACGGTGGGTTGTGGGAGACTGGTATAGGGGTAGGTCGTGGGATCTAAGCACCCCGACAGGCTGCGCAAAATGAATGAGCTGCCGAGCAAATCTGCTGTCGTGTTTTCGCTTCCAGAGAAAGGTTGGCTGCAGGGTTACACGGCTTTGTTGCCGCTGCTTTGCGTATTTTGTTTTTTTTTTTTTTTTGTTGTGTAGCTGCTGCTGGCAAGACGAATGTTAATTCTATTTAAGCATACACACAGAGATACACACCCAGGAGGAGGAGGAGGAGGAGAAGGAAGGACAAGCTGCTGCCGCCGCCGGCGCCCTTGGCATTCAAAGTCACAAAGATTGTCAGCGTTTTCATTTTAATTCAAACAAATGTTACTAATGTTGTCATTGTTGTTGGCGCTTTTTCAGCTTGCCGCGTGGCTTGTTGAATATTTTATCGTTTGACTTGACGCCTTGGCAACATTTGGCTCCATCATTTCACCCGCCAAAAATCCTTTCTCGTCACTCGCTAATGGGCTTAGTCACCCATTCAGGCTGCCTGCCGCATCCTGGAACTGAGACAGCGGACCCAGCTTCGCCCAGTTTCGGTCTTCAATTTACAATTTGCATATTTGGCAATATTTTGATGGCTTGATTAAAAACCAGTTTATGCGAAATATGGCGCATAGTGCGGCCCACCGATGGTCGGAAAATATTTATGCAACTGCAAAATGCTCTGTATTAAAAGTGTGAAAACAATGACAGGGATGGTCCCGCAACATGCAACAACTGGCTGCGAAAATATTATCTTTATTGTTATTTTTATTATTTTTATTTCTTCGGCTACGGTTGTTGTGCGTGATGTTTTTTGTTTCACATACTTTTTTCTCGGTTTATATTTATTTTCTCTTGTTTTTTTTTTTGTTAACTCACAACAACCCAGGTGTGCTGGGAACTTTTACAGCACTGAAAGACCGAGGGAATCGCTGACAATTGTCCCTGCATTTTTATTTTTTTTTTTTTCTGTGCTGGGTTTTACCTTCTGTTTTGCGTTCGGTTAGTCCTGTTCCTGCTCCTTCTCCGGTCCCTTGCCGGCTTGTCTTCTTCTGGCAACATTTGCTTAAACAGCGCCAGCAATTTGCACACTATTGCCATTGTCCTGGATGGCCAGCGAAGGATATCTTTCATCTTTGGCATGAATTTAAATTGCTTTATGAGTGCAAATTGTGCTCGGCTTGTGGGTGAGTGGATGCCATGAAAATTATGTGGATCCAGCAAAATTGCGAGGGAACAAAGCTCTTTAATGCGAATATTGAGCTCAGTCAAGCACTGTGGGGTCACCAATGGAATGTCAGCCAAGGAGGATTTTGTGTACTGTTATCTATGCATTTTTCAAAGATATTTCCTGTGAAAAGTCTCTTTTCTCAAGGCGGTGCTTTGTTTGGCTTGAAGAGGTTCTGCGCGTTGTAACTTTAAAAAGATAGAACTTCTATCTCCTAAGCTCTTAAGAACTTATGATTAAAACTAAATAAATACAATTATTGTGGATTATATTTAATCGTTATTTCCAAACCTTTTCAATAATCTGCCGCCGGACACTCTTTCTTTGAAGCCAAGTCCAGACGAAGGCATTAATGGAATGTGCTCGAAAAATCATCCGAAATATGAAACGCCAAAGTCTGGCAACTGTGAAGATTGTTTATCGATTGAATCCTTTCCCGCCAGACTGGGTTTCCCATTTTTTGTACTTCTTTTTATTTTTTTTTTTTGGCTACTTCAATTGAACGAAATCCAATTAGCTTTTCTGTGTGTGTGTGCTTATCAAGGCGTTTACATTTACTCCGGCCAACAATGGCAGGAGCGGTAGTAACCGTCGAAATAGTATCCTCCGCAGGATCTTTCCGCCTCCAACTGTCCGTCGTTCCCGCCGACATGTGATGAACTGGGTGAGAGGGGAGACAGACAAACAAAACAAAACAAAGAGCTTTTGGCGTTAAAAAAAAATGGAGGCAAAGGGAAAAAATGCGCCGGAATTTTCGCAGAGTGAATATGGCCATGGCCTATCTATATGTGTATATGTGTTGTCTGCGACTGTCAGTGTCATCGCAACTTCACAGTAACTGCAGCCAACTGTGGCCAACACACACTCGCACACACACACAGAGCACACACTCGCACATAGTGCCGCTTCCGCTTGCATATCTCTTAACGCTTCGTTTATTTAGTTTTGCGCGCACTGTTTTTCTGCCTCATTTTTTTCGCACTGTGACCCACACAGCGTATACTTATTGTTGTACAATTTCCAGCCAGTGTACATGCCCGTTTCGGGTTTCGAAACGCCGCCAACAACATTAGCAAGTCAAACAAATTTTGTTTGCCCAGCAAGAAGCAGCTGGTGAACAAAAAAAAAAAAGCGGTGGAAAATAATTTGAAGCAAATTTTAATTAATGCCGGCAGCAATGCCAGCGGGCGCAGACAGACAAAGCTAGGGGAGGTAGGATATTCCACCAGACCGAAGTTAACCGCATAGCAACATTTGGTCAGAGTCAGGACGAGGACGAGGACATCGTCAGCCGCCCACCAGACCGCAACACCGTGTAAATCCCTTTATCAAATTAATGAGCTCATTAAAATTCGTTTAGCAATTACAGTTTTAACAATTTCCGCCCAGGCACCGCAACCATCATCAATATGCTCCCAACCGAAATGAGTGTCCTGGAATATGCTGAGCCAGGAATCGCACAGGTGGCGGCGACTCCAGGAGTCGCAGACCTGCACGTGCGCAGTGTCGCCAGTTTTTGGGTCTGAGTAGGCAGTAGGCCCAGCCCTATATTATATCCATAAAAATCATAATAAACTCTGAAGTGAAATTTTTTGCCGCCAAGATTGTTATATACTCTTGGCAAAGGAGCTGGGGCTGTGCGCTGTTAATAGCAAAATCGTGTGGCCGGGAAATAAAAGGGCATAAAAATGCTTTAAAAGTAATAATAATTGCGTTTAGCCTTGTTCGCTCACCATCCGCCATCTCGGGCTGAGAAGCTCTCCCAAACTCCAGCTAGGTAACAGTTCCAGCTGCTCAATCGCGGGTGAAACAATAAAACGAAATAGCAATGTAATAATTTATGATGGCATCATTAAAAGCAACAAACGGTGAGCAGCAAAACTTTTGCCATTCGAAAGTATTAGAAGCTGTTGCCGTTCTGCCGTATTTTCTTCCTCGATTTTGGGTGGCCTCTGTGGGCGTTTCGCCTTCGACAGCTCTTGGCAACGCTCCACTGCCTTCTGTTCTTGCTCTGGTTCTGGCTCAGCCTCGGCTGCAGTGTAATAAAAATGTTATTATTTCATTTTATTTATTATGCTTTTTACGGAATTTATGACGTGCGCATGTTTTGATTCATTTTTCAAAAACTGTTTTGTAATTTTCATAAAAATGTCGGCCGCGTGCGACCAATGCAAATCCGCGCTGGCATGGGAACGAATGAGGGAAAGTGAAAGTGAATGGAAAGCAAAGGAAAAACTTCAAGTCCATCCATACGGCAAATGATTAATTGGACGTTGTGGCAAATGCACATAAACCATAACTGACAAATTTCTTTTTTATTTGGCATCCGGCTTGGGATACAAAAGTGTGTGTTTCGCCCACTTTACACGCACCCCGATGGTGTCCCTGCCTTGGTGCGTTCCTTTATGGTGCTGTGTGTCTGTGTGTGTGTGTGTTGGGTCCTTTTCATTGTCCCTTTGTTGCTTGGAGCTATTGATTTTTCATCCTTTGCCGCGGCAGGACCGGCCGCTTGCTGCCTTTGTATTATTTTGCCATTTATTGTACATTATGCAGGCGACTAATATTGACATTATCTGTTCACAGTCGAGCCCTGCTTCTTTTGTCGCTCTGTCACTTGAATCAAAAGCGTAAATCCGTTTTTTTTTTATCGCCCTCCCAGTCGTTTCCCTTTAATACCCTGACAGTGGGTACTATAATTTTTCGGGAAATTCCTTTTTCTTAAGAAATGCCAGTGTTTGGTTCAACTTTTCATTCGTATTAGGTAGGGACAAACCATAAACCATACACCACTTATTAATAATTCAACTTACCATAACATAAAAAGTAAAATCTTTTAAATCCTTGCCTTCCCTTTTGCATGCAGAATCGAACTCCCCGAATCCTTAAATTGCAATCAATAAATTCTGTAAATATTTAAGCCTTCTTTGTGATGATGAAATATGAACAGGCCGAGCATGGGAGTTCCGGGTCTCTTAAAAGATATTCAACTAGCCCTTGGCCAGGGAATGTTGATTGCTTCTGTCGGCCATGAGCAAGGGGCTTCTTATTCACTTGCTCTCCTGCATTCCATTTCCACCTCCCTTTTGGCCGGGCAATTTATGATATTTATTTGATGCCCTGACATATGGCCAGCGTTTTGTGTGCTCATCTATCTAGCAATTCCCCGGCTGTTGACCCCGCCCATTCGGTGCGCCAAAGGGTCGTGGGTCATACATCAACTGTCTGCGTGTGCGTAGATTGCAGTCGCAGCTGATGTGCATATGTGTTGATGTCACCAGCGGTGGCACCGGCACCGTCACTAGCACTGACACTGGCACTGGCAAAAAATTGCATTATTTGTTTTTCCACGTTGTTAGGTACATATAGTTCCACGTTAGCTGCTTTGTCTGGGCGCTGACATCGCATGACTATGCATTTCATTTGATATGACGATATGACGATGCTGTCCCCAGCTCCTGCTCTTGCTCCTTGTCCTACTCCTGCTCCTACTCCCACTCCTGCCCCCCCGCACACACAATGATGAATTATTGTGCCAAAGGTGACTTTCATTATTCCCTCTGCATTTTTCATACAGCACGCAGCAACGGCAGCAGCCCCGGCGTATCTATGCAGAAAATTGAATTCCAGATATTCTGGTCCCCTTGTACAGACGCTACATTGCCATGTCACCCTCTGCTTTTCAGGTCTGCAAATTGATTGTCTGGATTTAATATTAAGGATTAGACATCAACGCACATCTGGGCAATCCCCGGCACTCCATTGGGGTCATGCATCATTCGGGGCGGGGGTGGGAACGGGGCGGATCGGGTGGGCGTGTCTGGCAAATAAATGAAATTGCGCCTTCACCCATATATCACATCAGTGAATTCTCAACAAAATGTATGTGTTTCTCTCTCAATTTCTACTTCATGAGCATAAATTGCATTTTGTGCAATTTTCCATTTCCATTTTTACTTAAAAATGGCAAGGAATCGTGGCACAAGCTAGGCCATGTTTTTTCAATATATCTGGCTTGTGTTTCCATTTTCTCGTCGCATTTTATTTTCGTTTATTTTTATAGTTTATTCTTAGTTTGGTCTATTGATATTTTTGTTTTCATTTTTGGCCTTTGCAATTTGCGGAGGGAATAAAACGCAAAAGGCAATTTTCTATAGTCTTTCCTGGCTGGATGTTTTATATGGCGGAACCTGAATCTGATCCACACTGAGGAAAATATTTGTCTTTCGCTAAAAGAAAGTATATTTTATAAATAATTATAAAGTATTATTTATAAGAAATTAGTATATTATTAAATATTATAACTGCTATATTATCTATAGATCTTTTTTAGTTTCAACAAAGTTTTCTATAAATATATTATTTTCAATGGGAGTTTTGGAAACAAAGTTTATAGGTTTACATCATGTTTTTTGTATGAAATTAATGTTCTTTTATTTAATAAATGAGTGACAAAAGTGACAAATCATAGTATCCATTAACCTAAACAAAGAAGATAGCTATCATTACTAGTTTTTCCCAGTGGACTCACATAAACACACTGTCTAACCGCTTAGATGTTAGGGAAAATTGAATTTTTAAAAACTGTCCTGGCAGCAGCAGCAGACTAAGGAGGAAATATGAAAGCGCCCAGCCAGCCAAACTCCATCCCAAGGCAGAACGCTTTGCTAAAACACAACACAACAACAAAAAATGTAAGGAAATAAAAATAAATAAAGTAGAAATAATAAAAAAAAAACACATGTTGCTGGCTGCACATCATCAGCTTGTTTTGCGACGCAAAATCGATCCAGCTGCGAGTCCTTTGCCATTTTTAGTTTGTTGTCTGCGCTGTCTCGCAGTTTATTTGGTTTGCCAATCCCATCCAGCTCTCCGGCATCCTCACACTCGCTGGCAGTTGGATTTTGTTTAATTCGTTGTCAGAAATATGGGTCCATTGTCTGTTGCCGCTGCATTAGACTTCGCCTCTAATATTCGCAGCAATTTGTTAACCAAGTTCTCGCTCATTTCCCCCGCATTCTGTTTCCCCATTTTCCTATGCTCTCGGTTTTTTGTTTTGCACTTTTTCAATTTATTCTCACTGCTGCACGCTCGCTTTTGTTGCATATTTCATTTGCCGCCTTTTAGTTATAGCCATTGTTGCGCGCCATGTAAAATATTCAACATATTTTGCAAGTTGATTTTGTTTTTATTTCCATTTGAGCAGCGTCGGCGGGAAAACAATAAAGGCAGTGATAATAAAAAATGAATTTCACATGCGGGTTAGACAAAGCGGTGGGCGGATGGGATAGGAGGCACTGGAGGGATAGTTTTTGAAGCTGTCAAAGTATCCGGCTATTCGCGTTAAAGTAAATATTATTGCAGATTAAACCCTCACTCCCCGAAAATACTGCTGAGCTGCTAATACGCAAAACAATTGCATTTTTGTGAGTTATGCTACATTTTCCGTCATCTGAAATTTAAGTTGTACATTTAGGTAATCCCTAACAAACCAATTACTATATAAGTTTATTTATTTAAATGTATATTAATGCTTTTTTTCATTTCTGGCTTAACTTCTAAAATATGTGGTAATAGCATTAAACTAAAGCCCAATCGGTGGCTATTATTCTGACCGCAGATTTATCAGTTAGTCCTTGGCAAGTCACACACTAATTCATATTTAATTGAATTTAAAGGCTCGCATTCTAGCTGCATTTAATACTAAACAAAAAATAGTATTAATTAAAAAATAGACAGTCGGTAATCACATTGTGAAACAGAGTTTCCTCCGCAGTAACATATGCCCTGTTTGCCGAACATTTGCATATCCCCTTGTTAATAGTTGGCTCCATTTCAATCCTTTACAGCTGAGAGGGCCGAAAAACAAAGCGTAAGCCCATCTGGCCTGTGCAATTCTGCTTTGTCAAATCTGCCAGGGCAGCCCTTACTCAATTATGCCTCGAGTTCCGTTTCATTAAATACGCTTTTGTGCACAGCAGCCCCCAAACAAAATGCCAACACACACACACGCACGCTTGTGTGTTGCACTGGGAAAAGTTGCACAACAACAAGTCGGCAGCTGCTGTCGGCCAGCAAACTACCAAACAGTCGAGCCTATGGCTAACACACATCCTCATACTCTTGCTAGGACTCTTCAGGCTTCTTCAGTTACTCACACCCCCATCCACATCAGAGCCCCGCACATGCACTTAAAATGCAAACGGGCGTAAAATTTTCTTTGCCCTTATAAGTATGCAAAGGTTTATTTTTTGTTTGCACTGCCGCCCGTTAGTGGATGTGTGTGTGTGTGTATGGACACTTAATGCGGCAGCAACCTTGAAACCCACACCCTAACCCCGCTTTGGCATATGTATGCATCCTGGCCCAATAGAAACCAATTTGCGAAAACAACAAGAACAATGGCAACAACAGCCAAAAGGACATCAATCAGTGGGCAATAGAATGCGCACAAGGACCTTGTATTCATACGCAGATACAGCTGCAGGCAAGGCTGTAGTACCCATATCAGCTGAAGCTATATAGGAAATTATTTTATAATATTTATTTATATGTTACTTGAGTTCTAAAAGGTTTAGCTATGAAACTATGAAACACGAGAAACACCTGCTTAAATATTATGATCTTTCGAACAATATAAACTTTATTAAATAGCGAAGTATTAGCCAGTAATAAATACCTAAGCAGAGTGCTATAATTACAGCCCAGTCTGTAGTTTATACGAATAGGAGGAATACATATAGAAGGCGTATGCAAAATTGTTTTGCCATTGCAGCAGCTGGCATTGCCATTGTTTTTATCGCCGCTGTCGTCGGAGTTGCACCCACTGCGACCCACTACTGGAAAAAGTGCGCATCAATTATTTATATTGAATATTGTGCCTTCGATTAGACAACGTTTGTGGGCCTTCCAGGGCAAACTTGGCAATGCATGACAAGTGGGCCAAGAACGAGGGCAAGGGCTCACGGAATTGCGTTCTAATCGGGGGGCTGAAGGAAAGCAGACACACTTTCCATTTTACCCAATATTGCACTCGAATCGTGCCAGTTATTGCATTCAGCAAATATTTGTGGAGGGCGACGGTTTGAGTGGTCTGGCGGACAAAGAAAAGTTGTCAAGTCCCCAGCGTCATATGTCTTTCAGCATAAATGTCATTTCGATCCTTTGCACAAAGGATATTCGTGCGGATGTTTTTTACTCGTATATGTGTCGTATTTGCCTATGCGGGGAACATCATGTGGGTGCGGTTCGGATGTGGGTACGGCGTCCTTGTCAGGTTCACGCATGAATTGCTACTTACTGGCCAGGACTTTGGCAGAATTGCAGGATGCGTAAATTGAATTTTGCGGTAAAGTGCAAATTGGTTAGTGCCATCCGCTCCCGCAAAGTCAACGAACGGACTTTAGTCCGGGGCTTTAGCCAGTCTGAGGGAGTCGGCAGTATTGTCTGAAATTTAAGATGCCGCCCGACTTTGTGCTGCTTTCAATTTGGCGGCGCATTAAGTTTTCAAGCTGCAGCTTGAAACTTGATAAATAAATTACTCGGCAGTCCGACAGTCCGGCCTTACACTTTGCACATTTTCCAGAATTATTGCAGTCAATTGACGCGCTCCGCCCGTCGAGACTCCAGACACTGCGATTTGCAGTTTTCATTGGGTCTGCTTTTTTATGCTCCACCATCGCCATCGCCATCGCCATCGCATTTCTCTCGAATTGCAAGAAAATATTTTCATTTCTTAGGGATTCTTGCAGCTCAGAGACGCAGACAGAGATGGAGACGAAGGCGAAGTCCGGGACTCCAGGTCGATGCGTCACAGTGTCGAGGATTGCTTTGCCTTGCCCGGAGCCCGAGCGAACGGACAGGCTCTCCGGGTCCTGCAGCCATCACTTGGTCGTACTTTATTGGCCCGGCAAAAGTTTTGTGCCGTCACTCGAGCCGGAGTCTGGGCGATTTAAGTTTCACGGAGCAACAGCATCGGATTCAAGCTACTGGCACTGCCGGAGCTCAGCTCAGCTCAACCAGATGGTTGACTTTGACTGACGGGTACAGCTAATGCTAATGCCAATGCCCGGGTATGAAGCCGGAGCTAAAGCCAAAGCTAAAGCCAAAGCTAGCGCCGATGCCGAAGCCGGTGCCGGGGCTAACGGCCCAAGTTCGGTTCGGTGCAATAGTTGCGCCATTGATTTAACTAAAGGAAAATTGATTTAATGCCATAATTCAGTGTCCGACCCTGGTAGAATGTGCCAACTGACTTTCAATCAATTTGACGCATAATTCCTGATGGATTTAATCGTAATTGATGATTGATTGCCGTCTGCCTCGAAGAACGAGGCAAGAGGCACAGGGCACGAGGCATCAGGCTCTCGAGAGCTAAGCTTCTCTTTCCGGGCCCGTTCTGTCTTCTTACTGCGAGGCAACAGGGCGTATGCGTAACGCAGCAACGCGAAGAACACTTTTGGCAGGCGTACTTGGCCCTAATACTTTGTAATTTATTTTCGCTTAGCTTAATCGAACTACTGGTCGGCTTACTGGCTGCCTCGCTCGCTGGCTACCTGACCCAGCTGATACAGCCTGCAATGGTCTTTTCATTAAGTTGCCCCACATAAATCAATGTCAGGTGAGAGAAACTACAGATTGGTAGAAGGAGCAGCAGGAGCACAGGGAGCGACAGGATATCCCGCTGACATGGCCCTGCGGTCGACATCAAAGCCGGTGCCTTGGTCCACGTATTTTTTAATTTTAATCAAATGCCCGACACACCCCACCCTCCCGGCTCGCTCCGCTGTAATGTCTGGCTGCCTTTTATTTGACTTGGCCATTTCAATTGCCGAGCAATTCCTTAATGGCTTGGCTTGCTCGACCCCCATCCACTTTGTGCTGTCCTTAGATGTAAATAAAAATGCATTGCACTGCCATTTCCTGTGAAAGCCAAAAGCATTTGATGTAACTCATTTCAGCTTATGCAGCGGCCACGTGACGACGACATTTTCTCCTACCTGCCGCCCTTCAGACCGTCCTTCCCTTCCATTTGTTGCTCTATTTGTATTTGCATTTGCATTTGTGTTTGTGGGAGGATTTCTCTTTTTTATGCACCCCGGCACTCGGAGAGCTCAGCGATATATTGTATTCGTGGGCGTTTATGTAACAGGCAAAGGAAAATACCAACGATCCCTTAACATTTGTACAGCTGTACTGAAAGTAGCATCAATATTTTCAAAAGTTCTATATGTATCTGTTGGAAAAAAGTAAACGTATCAATAACAGCTTAAACAAGAAAGTGATATTTTAAGGATAAAAGGGAAAAAAGTAATATTAAATTCCCATAAATTATATATATTTACTTTATATTTACTTTACTTTACTTTGCTTTAATGAAACTCACTTCACTGCTAAGTGAAACCCTAAAATTCAGCAAAGCACAGCAATTACTTGGTATCTCATAGTCGCATCTTTGCCCGCTCAATCCCCCTTTTATAATGTTAAGCTCTCTACGTTTTTGTGTGGCCCTGCAACGGCTTTTATATGTTTTTCTTCACCAAAGCTGTGTGAAATCAATGGAAGCTGTTTCAGTCAGCCGTCGCCACCCGGCTTGTGTGCCCTGCATTCGTGGAAAGAAGTGAAAACTGAAGCGGAAAACTGCCCCTCGACTGGCCGCGCCGTCGCTCGCCGGTGTCTGAGTCTGTGATTGCGCAAAGTGCGGCGTTGTCCTGGGCGATGTGAAAACGTTTTATTTAAATATGTATACGTATGTATGGTGGGCTACATGTGTACGCAAATATATATTCGAGAGAGTGTGTGTGCGTGGTGGCAGGTAAACCGTAACGGTTTAAATCTGCTTGTCCAACACTCGGCTTCCGCTTCTCACTGCTCCCCATCGCTCCGGACTGGCACTTCAGCGGCCCCGTATTTGTGTCAGTTCCGTGCAGATCGCTTACATTTGGCATAAAAAGGGCTGCCAACGAAAAAAAAAAAAAAAAAACAAAAAACAGGAGCGGAGAAAACAAGCAGCAGGACATGTTAAAAACAGTTTTATGCACTGCCAGAACGAGCTGGAATAAAATAAATATGCTGGCTGGCTGCCTCAACGGGTGGGAGCAGGTCCTGGTTCTGGTCCTCGTACTGGTCCTGCTCCTCGTCCTGGAAAACGCAAAAGTGCCCACGCTTCAATGCGTGTATCTGTCGCTTTAAAAAGTGATTTTTACAAGCCACACTCACTGGCAGTCACTTAATGACACCGACACATGTACTCCAGTCGTCCTCCTCCTGCTCGTCATATGCTAAAAAATCAACCAGCCATCGTAAAGTACACAGAAAAAGCCAAAGAGTATTTTTTTTGTTGTTTGTTTGTTGTTGTTTCTGTGCCTGTGAATAGTCAAGTAAGCTAAGCTGGTGAATTGAATTGAAAGCGACCGCACTCAACTGAACTGCCGATTTGCAATTTTCGGGATTTTGGCCAAAGGGTTACGGGTTAATGAATGAGCCCGAGTCGAAACTGGAAATCCGATAGCGGCGTTATATTTTGCCAGCCTGTTTGCTTATGCCGCCTGCAATTGATGGTGATTGAATTTTTTGATTGATCGTTTGATTGATTGAACTAGTTGCTTTTGGGCCTGCAGGTTAAAAACTAATAAAAAACTAACATCAGCCATGGCAACGAATTGGGTGAAATCCGGCGAAGCGGCTTAATTGAAATGCGGCACGGTTAAAAAATGACGTCGAAAACTCCGTCGGCCTAAAAAAAACGAAGGCGCACTGGGGGGAGCTGTGGTGTTTGGGGCCCACCTTCGGGGGAATACTCGCAATTACGTTAAAAGCAATTCCAGGCTTTGCTCCTTTCTTTGCTCCCGCAAAGAGTTAGCTCCGCCGACTCGAACTCAAACGCAACGCAACCCTTAGACCTTTTGGCTCACACAGACACGAGCTGCAAACAAACACATTTGCCACCTCTAATACAGGCCCACAAATTTTTATTTAAAGCACTTTACCCGGGATCGTGTTTCTTTCGTTTCTCTCGCTCTTTGTACTCGGTATGGAGTATAGTTCCAAGGGTGTATTGTTTTCGGGTCTATGTTGGTAGCAAAAGAAAAAAGCAGAGCTTTTTGACTCCTTAAATAATATATACTCCATGTAGTCTAGATCGTAATGTAGTCTAGACTGAATACAGTCCTGAAAAATGCCTGAAAACTGCAAGATATTTATTTCACTAAAACAAGCGAGGTATCCTAATGGTCGGGTCCCTCGGCTAAGGTGTTTTTCTTTTTCTATCTGAGTGTCGTACAATCAACTTAAACTAAGATTACAAGCGCCGTCCCGCTAAGCTGCAGAAAAATGTGTGCCAGCGACCGGAGCCAAGTCCTGCGGGTGGTTGGGTGCTGGATTGTGGGGGGATGCGGTGGGGAATCCGCAAAACCACTCATGGCAGACAGACGACTCCCGCATCCGCATCCCCTCGAGCTGTACGCATGCTATTTGTATTTAAAATGGGATTTACCTGGGGTTTTGTCACTTCTTTTAGCGGGGCTTTTAATTTGATTTAATGCGTCTACGCGTGCCGCGTAGCCATCGTCAGGATCCACTCCACACTCCTTTTGCGAGACAACGACTGTGTAAGCCCTGGGCAAATGTGATAGGCATCCTGCTGCTGTTGTTGTTGTTCTTGGCCATTTGTGCGAATTAAGTTTTTGGCGCCTCGAAGGAAAGCCGCCAAGCCCAGCCACACTCGCAATCAGCCAACCAGCGTAACCACCGACGCTGCCACAATGCCCTTGCGATTTGGGCGAGTGAAAACTTGTGTCGGGAAACTTGCCGTGCGGCGGAAAACTATGTACAAACTCAATTGCAAATGTACCAGAGAGCCAGGCAACCAGCCAGCCAGCCAGCCAGCTTGCCAGCATGCTGTTGTTGTTTGGGGAAAAATGCAAATTAATTTTCCGCAGGCTTTTCGCTGCGTTCCCATTAAATATGAGTGCTCTGCAACACTGCGGTGTGGCAAGGTGGCCTCTATTTTTGGTTTATGTAAATCTTGAATCTGCCACCCAGCTCCAGCTTCGACTCCAACTTCTCAGCCTCGTGCCGGCATTCGCTGCACATCAAAGACTGGCAAGAACATTTTCGCTAGCGGCTAGACTTTGAACTTGGGCACCGGGAACGGATCACAGGGGTCGGGGAAGTGTTTGGGATAAGGAAATCGTGTTGGGAATGGGAATGGGTCTGAGTCCTTGCTCTCGGCTCAGCCGCAATTAAAACAGATTTCTTGTTTACGATGTCCTTGGCGAATTTGTAAATCAATTCTATGCGTATTTTAAGCAATTAATTTTCCTGAATTTTAATTGACTTTGCCATCCGCACCCCGTCTCCGTCTGCCGCTTTGTTTGTTTGTTTATTTGCTTGTTTTCCCTCTCAACTTGCTCCAGATAGCCCACAAAATTGGTAGTAGTTGTGTAACGAATATGTTTCCTTTTGCGGTTTGTTTAAATTGATTTTAAAGCTAAGCAGAGGGCATTTTAGCTTAGGTCATGTGTGCTGCCAGCTAAGTTCAGGCTAAGACCTTTTCAACTTGACAGCTGGGTAAATGTTCATTCATCAGATTGACCTAAGGAAACTATATTTCTGGTTCCTGACTAGAGAAGAATTCTTTATTTTCGTGTAACAAGACATTTTCTAAATATCTAATTATTAAATGTGTATTCTAAAATTAAATAAGGCCAAAGATAATTATAAATTAGTAAAATAGATATTTAATGTGCAGCTAACTTTGTTTATATTAAATCGATTTAATTTGCTTTACTTGTTGCTAGTTGAAATATGTTTTTCATCGAATTTTCCTGGATTTCTTCTAATCTTTCATCAGCCTGTCGGCTAAATTCAACTGATTGACAAAGGTGACCACAGTAAAGGCCAGTTTTGCGACCTAAAAAGAAAATAATATGTAGATTTTCCAGCAAAAAGCTTACAATTTGTGTAATTTTCAGCCTACGCTTATATTTGTGCCAGTCGAGATGGGGAAAATAGAGCCAGCGGTGAAGGTAATGGTTTTCTGAGAGTTCTGCAGAAAGTAAGCCAGCGATGTTTTGTATCTGCGATTGGTGCCTATCCAGTTGGAGTGGAAGATGGCCATTTCCAGATGATCGCAATCTGACCTGATCAAGTCACACACAAAACAGAAGGGAAAGGTCTGCACCATGAGGCCGTTTATATAGGCCACTGTGGCCACACCCGTCCAGATGTCGGCGAAGAATAGCAAGTTGATCAGGGACAGGCCCAGGCAAATTCCAATTAATAAGAACTGAATGAAAATAGTGCGAGCGATAACGGGTCGAATTGTTCGGGTATATCTAAGAATTAAATAGGATAAGTAAATGATATTGAATCCATATCAGTGGCTTACTCCTTGATGAGCTTGTGATCCTTGATGCAGTTTATCAAATCCTCCTGGTTTTCCATCTCACTCTTGTCGGGATCCGTGCACAGCCTCTCCACTCGCAGCCGCAGCAGTTTGAGATGTGCCCTCAGGATCAGGCCATATAGCAGGGGATAGATGTCGCTCATCAGGGTTTGGGTCACCGCGAACAGCATGAGCATTGTCTCGTGTATAGCTGCTATCCAGAAGCTCTGTCTACTCTGCTGCCAGTCCACGAAGGGATTATAGATGCGCCACGGCACCTGACCCGCCAATGCAGCCGACAGGAAGGTGGTTATGGTATAGCTGGTGTATATCAGCTGGTAGATTAAATAGGCCTTGTTGCAGTGCACAACCCAGCGATGCACCTCCATTCGCTCCTCCAGACGATGGCACCGCTTGTCCAGTTCGACCAGCAGCTCCTTGGCCTTGCGGAATCGCCAAATGTAAACGTTAAAGAACAGCACCTTAAAGGGCATTCCCACGGAATTAAAGAACAGCTGAAGCACTGTCAACAGTTCGCTGGGCGTGAAGTTCTTAATGTCCTTCAGAAAGCTAATGCTGATACCGATCGGCAGGTATATAACGCACCAAGCTATTATGCAAGCGGTCGCAATATAGTACAATGTCTTGTACTTCTGCGGAGACCACCAGCCCATGCAGAACATCCCATACTCAAAGTATTGAAAGGCCTCCGGCGAGGATAGCAGATTGGAGGGGTTAGGCTTTCGCAAATATTTAAAAATCATTATTGCACTCAAATCTCTTCGTAACTGAAGAGGGGTCTGCAGTGCACACGGTATTTATATCAGCCAGTTTTTGGATAATTGCGAACACAATGGGTAGAATTGTATCTCACAAATGTAAATTGAATTTAATTGACTGTGAAACTGAGTCAAGCTGCCTACGCACAATAATCAATTATCCCCTAACTATCGGTTAGGTAAATGTTACCTTTTGTGGGCCCACAACAAGGGATATTATCTGTTGAATTTTTGATGATTTCGTAACATCGGCGATGGTTGCTTTTCTCAGGGGTTCTTTGGAAGGGAATTTATTGAAGGGTTCCTCCATGACAACACTTAACTCTCAAGGAACCCTAGATGATATAATAAATTCGTTACAAATCCGATTTAAATATTTAAATCTAAGTCATTTCTTACATCTATACAAACAATGAGAAGTAATCAATTATCACATAACTATACGTTATGCATCGTGTTCTTTTGCTTAGACTATAATTTGCTGCAATCTCAAGACCGTAATCACCTGCATTTCTTATTTGCTTTGCTTTCCACACATTTTTCCAACAAGACAGTGCCATAAAGTGGGCAACAGTTTTCCCCGCACCGCCGACCACCGCTGACTCTGACCATTTAGATGTAAATGTCTTTGCCGCATGATTAATACATGTGTGTCTATGCTCTTAGCATATACATGTATGTACATACATTGCGTAGCCGACATGGGTGCCGTGGCTTGGCATTGTCTGACTTGCGTTCTCGGCAGACGCGTGTGTTCGAGTTAATTTATAGACTTATCAACACTTAATCACCGGAAAAATGGCATGGCGCATGTGTAAAACGCACACAGCGCCACGCATGTTGATTACGGGCGCTGTCTTCGGTCGTATTTCACTCGGAGATGAAGTCAGAGGCAGAAGCGGAGCCATATCCATATCCATATCCAGATCCAGAGACAGAGACAGAGACAGGGACAGGGACAGAGGCTTAATAGTTGTTAGTTAGTTGTGCGTGCAGACTGTTGCTCTCCGTAACGCTCCGCATTTGCCGAAATTTATACTTTATAGCCCTGGCCAGATATGAAAAGTCCCGCACACATTCGCACGCATCACTGTAGCATAATATCGGGGGCTATATTTTTTCAGCCGCTGTTCAACATGTTGACTTTTATGCCATTCTCTGCGGCTGCCAAGTCGACTGTGGTCAGACCCTGCCCCTGATATTTATGCGTTCATATAAATAACAGGGTCTCCGACTTTCCACCGACTTTTCCTCTGTAGCTGTAACTGTGACGGGGGCTTATGTTATTAGATTTACTGCGGGCGGTGGGTGCTGCAGATGCTGTTGCTGTTTCTGCTGCTGCTGATGCGGCCATAAAAAGGCAGACATTCAAATAAACCGCAAAGAGTTGACTGCATAATTAAAGCCAAACACGACGACCTTCAATCATGCTTAGGCCAGAGGCGAAAGTTCATTAAACTGGCTGCTTTCACCTATTTATCTGTGCAATACGTTAAAGGCGGGATCCTGGCAATTGGCCGGGACAATTGTGAGCCATCTGAGCGGCATATGTGCCACGTTTGTTGATTCCAAACACACTCTGTCTGGTCACTGGGAAAAACTACTAAATTCACTTACAAAGAATTGAGAAAAATCTAAATATTTTTAGAACTTTTCGCTTACATATATTTATATGAAGAATTAAAAGAGAAAGGTCCGTTCTGGAATTAGGAATATTTTCTTTTATGATTTGAATATTATTTTTTCTTATGTGGAGTCACGATAAAAGCTTCCCTTTAGATTCCCTGGAACATCCTTTTTTTTCCCCAGTGCAGGCCTAATGATTGCAACAACGTGACGCATCAACGTTTCCTATCTCGCACAATTTTGTTTGGTTTATTCTTGATTTTTTTTTCCTTTCTTTTTGGCATTGCTCGATCTGAGCCGCTTTGAGCTTTATTGTTGGCCATTTGGACAAACAGGCTCGTGTGTGCGGCCGCGCCATATGTGTGCTTAAGTGAAAGGCACCGCCTGATGAAGTATTGTTTCTGGATCATAAACTGATTTGCCTAAAAGCGTGTCTGGCACTCGGTGCTACGTGCTCGGCATTCGGTTATCCGGTTCGCCTTGCGGACACCTTATTACATTTTTGCGCCGCTAAACGTGTGCTAATTGCTTTTGAGTGGAAACCTCATAACCAGGGTCCACTCAGCCAGAAGAGCCGTGTTACAGGCCTCGGTTTAGCTGGTCAACACATACACACACGCACAGAGAGCCGGAGCCATTAAAAATTGATTTATTTTTAATTATCAGTGACGTGCGGCGCAATAATAAATAAACGTGGAAATTTATTGCAACGTCAAAAGCGACGGCCCGGCAAGCGTCGACCTCAACAATAGCGTGCGTGGGTGGTTTCCAAACACAACTGCGGCCAAATTTATAGGTCTCCCATAAATATTTAACAAATAGTACAATTTACAGGACTATCCACAAGTCAAATAAAGGTTTTCTGGGTGGACTTCATGCCGTTAAAATAAAATGTAGTTACAGTTTTTACATAAAAGGTTTTAAAATGAAACTGATATTTTTTAAGGTAGAAAATGTCTTGTTTTTATATATATTATAGTGCAAGCTGAGCTTAATAATTCTCTTTGACGATGTTTTTAAATATTTCCATAAAATCAACTTTATTACAAATTATGGAGATGCCAAAATATTCTAGTCATGTTGCTATTATTTTGGTCGCAACTTTGTTCGGTCGCCTGGATCTGCATTTATGGCGGGCATTTTTGCAAAAATATTTAGAATACTGCAGGGGAGTGTGTGTGGTGGGAGTAAAGGCTGCCGGTCGGGTGTATATACTCCAATAACAAGCAGGAAAATCGAGTTGTTGGCATATTTTACAAACACTTTGCTAATGTTGGCACTTGTCTAACATATTTTCAGCTGGCTCCGATGATGATGTTGCCGGGTGCGACTGGCGTTGCCGTTGTCGCTGTATCGCTCCTATTATTATTATTATTATTATTACTATTATTGCAGCTGTGTCGCTCTTGCCGAAATGCGAACAAAAATGCTGCAAAAATTCTATTATCATAGCCATTGTCACAGCAGCCGTATGACAACCGCTTGACCAACAACGTTGTTACCA
The DNA here is from genome assembly GCA_008042475.1 of Drosophila kanapiae. Classification (NCBI taxonomy): domain Eukaryota; kingdom Metazoa; phylum Arthropoda; class Insecta; order Diptera; family Drosophilidae; genus Drosophila; species Drosophila kanapiae. Next base: position 215,837 of record VNJM01003543.1, read on the forward strand.
GAGGAACATTTTACTAATTTATTAACTAAGCCAATGCCGATGGACGTAAACGAGCCAAATATTTGGCCGACTTCATGTGGTGCCATCGCCCGGACACCACATTTTGTTAATTTGAGCCTTCGGCTATGAATGCCTTGGGCCATCCTGTGACATGTCAGCCGTGCAGCCGTGTGCTGTTTTTAAATGAAATTTTTGAAAATTTGAGATTTCTAATGCTATTTCCCACACACGTCAGTGGCTCGTTTTGCAATTTGCAGTTGCCGTCGAGGACCGCACCCATTGTGGCTGCCCCTCTTTTTGTGGCCTGGCGCGTTTAATGAATTTTTCATGTCATCAGCGTTGTAGTGTTGACCAAGTGCTGGCCCCCCTTTCAATTATTCACCACCCACGGACCAACTTTGAATGGTCGCTTTCAACTGTACTTACCGCATGGCAATTCAAATCAATTTTTGATTTGCCAGATATGCATTTTTTATTCATAGACAGCCAAGGAAATCCCTGTTTTTGCATGCGAAAAATTGTAAATTTATTTTCACCAAGCGATGGGTCTATTTTTTTTTGTTTTAATTCATGTTTCTCATGGCTACAGGGTAGCACGGGGTGCGGGTATGTTGGAAAGAAGGAAAAACAAAAGTACCTTTGTCTGGAAATATAAACCGAAATTAAACCTGATATGTTATGGCTTATATGGTTATCCATTTATGATGTAAATTAAACTAGTACCAGCTGGTAATCCGTAGTCGAGACCCACTTTCGCAGTGCATTTATGCGCTATTCATAGCATTTATGTTCCCTTGCACTATCTGCATCGCATTCGCTGATGAGCTGAACACGCAGGGCAATATATTTTATTCACATGCCAGTTTTTGCAGCTATGCGGTAATTGATACGCTAAACTGCATAACGGAGATTATGACGTTAACAGGGAAATGGGCGAATGAATCGCTGTCCCTGAATGCTGGCCAATAAATGCCGGGCAATGAGTGGAAAAAGCTTGGGACAACATAGTGGATAGTGCAACAAAAGGCATCATTGAAATATTCAATAGAGGGGGAGAAAGAAAAAATAATAATCAATGTGGCTTTTATTATTATTGTTGTTATTATTATTATTGTGTTTCGCATTAAATTTGCATGCTATCATGTAGTTATGCATTCGCTCGAATTTAATTATTCACATTATCTGCTAATTTTTAAAATAATTCTGATTATTTAATGCTCTTTTTGCTGGCGGTATGGAATTTAATATGCCAACTCCGACATAGCTTATATGAGAGCGTGGTGTGTCTGTGTGTGCGTGCGGAGTGTAAAAAGTTTGAAAAGCAATTTAAAAATGAAATTTATGAATTGTGTGCGCATAAAATGCAAAAGCAGAGCGAGGCTAAGCAAAGCGTAGAAATGGCAATTGCTCCTATTGCCAGAAGGTAATTAGAATTCATGACACGCTTATGAAATATCACACATACGCAGTGTGGCAAAGACGCTGCCTCCCCCTCTTCTCTTTTCTTTCGCCTCACACTCTTTTGATTTACGATTTTCAAATACACACAAGCAGCATACGCACATACAGACACACGCTCGAGGATGGCAGCAATGCAAAGTAATTTATGACAATGCCTTGGCCACAAAAACTGCGAATTGCAATCAAAGCCAAAAATGGCTAAGGCCAGGCCAGAAGCTCATATAAATGTCAGGACGCTAACGATGGATGCGAATCTGCCGGGAGCTGCTCTGCAGATGCATTAGTCGGCCACTTGGAGTCACAGAGTGCCATCTTTATCTACATTTCTGCACTGAGCCAAAAGAAACACTAACCTATCATAGATACAGACTTAAATATATACTTCTTTACATAAAATTTAATGAAGAACTTAACCCTAGGTTACATATTGAGAGTACTTTTGTGTGGATAATTCGTTCTGATAGCAAGAATGACTTTCCTAAAATTATACAAGTAATATGGACAGTGTATCTTTATCTGCGACACTTTCTCACTCAAACTCCTGCTTCCTTTTATCCTCAAGATGCATTTGAGTCTGCTGCCCTGCTAAACAAAGCTCAAACTCCAATGTAGCAGATGGGCTAGGAGAAGTGGCAAGCCTTCGTTGTTGCCTCCATACTTTTACATATACAACGGAGTCGCTATGTAGGTTGCCGCTGTGTATTTTAATGGCGTGAAGTCAGCGGCGCGTAAATAATAAAAAAAAAAAAATAGAAAAACAGCGGAACGTAGGAACATCATGAGGCATCTTAATAAATTACTTTGGGGATTTTGGTGCACAATTTTTAATATTGCCGGGCCGCGGCCCAGACAGCCACATCGCTGATGTAAAGCCACATGTATAGTATAGTACACACACCCCCACGACAGTTGCTTGACATTTCGAGTTTAATGAAATTTATGCAATTTTTCTTATTTGCCAAATGCACTGCGGCATTCGCAGCTCGCCCGCGGCGTCAGCAACACGCCAAAGTGCAATGCATCAAACGGGTGGCCTTCCGCGAATGGGGCTGCAAATGCATCAGAGGTGTGGCGGTGGTGTTGAGCTGCTTAGATATAGACAGTCCTGACAGCTCCGGTTAACGGGTAGGTGACTGGGCATAAAGCACCAGCTAAGTTAAAGAGTTACTTTACTTTACTTTAATTACCAAGACCGGAGGTTTTTACCTATTTTTGTATTTTATTCAAATGATTTTTAAACTTGTATAACATTTCTTGGTTTTGATTTTTTATCAGCAATCATTTCTAGTCTTTTTCTTCCAAAATCAACAGATTTTTTAATATCTACGAGCGAAATATGTAATAACGAGATTTTCTGATTTCAGCAACTATTTCTTGTAGTGTTCCTTCGGCCACTACATGAAGGGGCTTCCATAGTTACCCATTTCGGCATAAAACTCAATACGTTTGCTTGTATTCCTGCCAATTCGATTGGCTTAGTTAGTAGTTAACTTGGCTGGTAACATTCGAGACGCGCTTCGAGTGTTGAATTTAAAGCCAAAAGCTGGCGGGGCCAGTAGGTACTTGTTGCCAAAGTTCATAAAGGTGACCCACCCTTCGGCCTAATGATGATTATTTCTAGTTCATTTTCATTTAGCGCCATTCTCCACTTTTGTTTCTCTTTTTTTCGCCATTCCGGCCACTGACAATAAAGCCGTGATGAGGGGACTGGGGGCGAAGATCCGACGACATTATATTTTCATTGTTGGTCAGCCAAGCGCGCAAAGGCTTCGACGAGGGCGGACTAGGGAGCCATTTCCCGCTGTCTCTTTCTGTTTTCTGGCTTATGCTTTCAACGGATTTTGGCTTGGTTGCCGCACAAAATGAAACAGAATGTCGTCGGAGTGTCATTTGGCTTTGAAGGCGGCGGAACAGGACGCGGAACGAAGGACGAAGGGAATTGCAGCTTCCAGGGGATATGGGCGGGGGGGTAGAAGCGGCTAATGTGCTCTCCGAGCTGCTAAAGACTCGGCGGCAGTCGAGTTAATGAAACCAATAAATTAATTTTAATGATTGCATAGACACACACACATACACACATATATATAGTTTGCCACAAATAAAGAGGAAGTGGATACAGTGAAGCGTGCAGTTTGCTGCGTCAGGAGCTTCCTCTCCTTCACCTTCTCCTACGCGGCCGCTCCTTGGGCGTGGCCCTTGCCATAAGTAATTGACAAAATCTTAATTAGTCCTTGGCATGTCCATTGAATGGCTTCTGTTGGTTGTCGAGTTTAATTAGCGTTAAATATTTGCAGCGTCTTGAGTTTAATCAAATTAAAAATACCCTCCCGTTTGGCCGGACAAAAATCAATGCCTTGCACGCTACACCGCCAATCAATTAGACGTTTAATCAAATTTTCATTAGCCTCTCGACCGATTTCCGTTCGGGCCAATTAAAAACAAGGCCCAGGTTCGATTGTTGCCCAGAGTGTCAGCTTAATCATTTTAGCGCATTAAGCTCGCACACGTACGTACGTACACATATCCAATCTCCCGTATCCCGACTCCCTTCTTATCCCTGCCAATATCCTGGCGCCGGAGTTGTGCCGGAGTGTTGCTTGCATGGAAAACAAACCGTAATCAGTTGAAGAGTTGAGTGCGCTCAAGAATTTTCCACTTGCACTTGCCAACGGCCACTTGGAGCTATAAACTGTGAAGAGCTCTTCCGGCTACCAGCAGAATCGCCAGCAGCAGACAGCCCAGCCCTAGCAGCATCCGGATCCGGATGAGGCATCTGCCCCATCGAGTGTCCTTGAAATCGAATACAGCTGCTGTCCCAGCTCCTGCACAGAGGGAAAAAATCACTATCACAGAAAAATAACATAGTTCCCAAGCACTTGTTCTTCTGAATAAAAGAGAACGTTATCAATTAGGAGAGAATGAAGGAGTTTAATGAAAACTAGTTTAACTCGATATAAATTTCTTTAAATGATGTATTCTCCTACATATTTATTGTGGAATTATCCAAGGCAAGTATACTTCAAAGTCAGTCTCCCCATCAAACAGTTTTAAGCCAATTAGCCTTGATAGGTTTTCTATTTTTCCTAAAATGCATCATATTTTTATATAGGATTGGTTTTTTTTCCTTAGTGTACTGATTTGTATGCGCTTATGGTCGAGAGTCCTGTTATCCCCTTGGCAGTTTTGAGTGACTGTCGTTGGAGCTGGTGAAGGGGGGGAAGAGAGTACGGGACGGGGCAGAAAAATGGTGCATAAATCAGAGAGCAAGTGCATCGACATTTATGCGTCTGGGCCAAAATTGCTTTAATTAAAGTTTGGCTTAAGCCGGGTCAATGGGGAAATGAGAAATGTGACATCGATTGCCCTGGCAACCTTTGGCCCGCTTATCGGTCCGTCCCTGTACTGTACTGCTTCCGCAACAGGACTCGTTTTTTGGGCCTGGGTCACCAGGATATTCAGATCTTCCGTGGGCTGCCGTTGTCAAAGTGTCAAAGTGTAATCATGCTTTGTGCGAGAGGCTTAAATTAAATTAATTGACGGCCACTTGAAGTAAATTAAACTGGGGCCGTAAGCTTTTATTTTCAGCCGCCGCCGCCGCCGCCGCCGTCGTCGTCCTGTGTTTCCATCGTCAATGTCCTGCCATTAAAGAGATTACAAAGGGTCAAAGGGATAGCTGCGATTGCTCATAATTGCGCGACGCCTGCGGCCAGCCATCGAATGCTTCTTTTGCTCCTTTTTTTTTTTCCTTTACCCTGTGGTCTGGTCCGAGTCCTTGTTGCAAAAGTGTCATTTGCGTTGACAACTATCCAGATACTGTGACAGAGCATTTGGATGGCAAACTAATTAAATTTTGCCGGCTGCGACTGCCCGAGCTGAGCTTGGTGACTTGGTGCGGCGGATATGGCCAGCCAAATTGGCGCCGCAAATTGGTAATTACCCCGGCCGAAGTGCATGTCAAACACGTAAAAAGGCGACAGAGAGCACCAAAGAAAGCTACTAGAGCCATCCTAGCTGCCAGCTACCATCTCTGAACAATGTGCAATTAGCCAACGACAACTGAAACGGCTGCAACACCACTGCACGGACTATAACTGCACTGGGAACAAAATACTGACCCCTGAGCATTGTGTCTTGTATCCTTAAGAAGAGTTAAAGGCGTTGTAACTTAAGGCGATAGCATTATATTGCTAGCTTAATTTATTTATAGATCGCTTGGAACTCTTGAAAAATGTATTCTTCTGCTCGCATTCATTGTGGAAGTTTTTCTAGAGAATCCTCCTAGATCCTGTTGTTTATGGCGGCGTCAGAAGCCGTCATCAAAGTAGAGCCAATAATAAACATACTAAGAACATGAAGAACATGACATGCTCCTGGTCAATGCCCTCTCTGTGGTACGCACTTAATAAATCGATGATCTCCAGAAACCTATTCATTAGCGAGCAATCGTGGGACTTGGTTTTGGATGGCAGTTAAGGCTCAGGGATAAGAGCTTGAGTTTTTGAATGAAAGTACAATTTTTAATATATGAGTGCCAGGCAAGTTTAAATACGAGGAAAATTCGATAGACGGCTAAAGCAAAGAACTATGTATAACTTCTCCAAACGAAGCTGGATTATAGTAATGCATTTGTGTCCTTTAGACGTTCTTAGTTTTTCTTTTCTGTGTATAAAACTACAGTTGCATCCACACGCCACTGTGGCGATGACAATCAAGCAAGCGATGCCATCGTCCACGCAAAGCAGCTGACGACGCGTGTCCTCGATGTTCTTGCTGTGTGGGTTTGTGTATTTTGGTGGGTCTTTGTGTGTGTGTGTGTGTGTGTGGATGGCCTTTGGCCGCCTTGTGGGCGGGGGCGTGGTCAGCTGCAGTGGAGCTGCCTAATTACTTGTAAGTTGGCGAATTTGCGGCATGGCGTTTTCGAGGGCCCAGCAACTAAATTGAATTTGACGTGCCAGCAAGCGGTCAATGGCTAACGAGTCGCACCGCCATTCTGCGCCGTCCTGTGCCGTCCTGTCCGGACTCCGCCACCAGATCACCAGGACCGCCGGAAGGTTACTGAGACGGTCGGATGACGTCGCGTGTCCGTCGTTTCCTGTTTCCTGTGGCACCGCAACTTGCTGATTGCCAGCGTGTAATTATTTTTTAAGCACTTTGTCTGCCCGAGAAATTAGACCTAACTAAGCCAATCTCTTTTATTTCATTTCGGGCGTCTTTTTTTTTTTTGTGTTGTATTTCCCTGCATTTGAATAGCATGAGTGGTGGTGGGGGGAGGGCAGGGAGCAGGATGGAGAGCAAAAAGGAGCCGACAGATTTGGCTTTTGGGTCACACACGGCGGTCGGGAATCCTTGGCGCGTATATCCTCTTGTTGCTTGGCTTTCATTTTTCGGTTGCTTTGTCCAATTAGCAACTGTTTTCGGGGGCTACGATTTCATTTCTTTTATTGTGCTCGTTATCCTTTTTATTTTGGTTCGCAGTCACTGTTGCCGCTGCTGTCTCTCTCCCCGCTCGGTTTCAGCTTGTGCAAATTTGATATCCTTGTTACAGCAAATTGTTGTACAATTATTCTGGCTTCACTGTTCCACGGATACCCCTTGTGTCCTTCGGCGGCGAACCTCTTTAATTCGACCATCGACCAAATCGAATCGAATCATATTTATATGCTCCACAAAACGTCAGGGTTCAGCACTCCCTCCCCCCTTCTCATTGTCATTGTCCTGCGCCAATATTGTCGCCCCTTCGATTATTTATGATCTTTACTTTGCAGCGAGTGCTCCCCACGGGCCTGTGGCCAAGTTTTAGTAGTCATCGTCCTCGACTCGGTAATAAATTTATGCGTTTTTATTTCCTCCTGTCATAATTTTACCCTCAAATACACAGACACACAGAGATGGAGGGTGGCGATAGCAAAATACTTGGGCATTTTTCCTTGGCATTCCCGGCTCGGTTCACTCCTTTCACTTCACCATTTCCCCATTCTTCCCCGCTGCAGGAGGAGGAGGCGGAGGAGGGGGAGAGTGGTCTGTCTAGAAATTTTCCAATTGATAAATTATTTTATGGCAAATACACAAATTTTCTCATACGCACCCTAACTCCTCCGAGCGTTTGCGTGTGCGTGCGGTTTTGCGGCCTGGTTTTTCGATTTTCATTCGGTGGGTTCTTGGGTTCTCAGTTCAGTTCAGCTCAGCTCGGATATCTGTGTCCTGCGCATAAAAGTCGTATATTCGTATTGCTTTGGGTACGCAATATCCTTGTGTACTTTTGCGTATTTCCTGTTGGCCGAGCGGTCACTCATTGCTCCGCTCGTCATCATCATCATCGCTCCTTCAAGCCCCTACTCTCCAGACTTGCTTCTTTTCTTTTTTTTTGTTGTTGTTTCTAAGACCCGAATACATAAAATCAATCATGTTTCTTCGCCGCCCCTCCTTGCGGCCATCTTTATCAATATTTTCCCTGGCAGGGCCTTTCATCAAAATTTGTTGCTTGGCTTGTTTTTTTGCCGGCTCTGGGTTCTGGGTTTTTTCCTTACCTATGTCTGGGTAGAGTCTTTGCAAGGAAAGGAAAACAAATTTGAGTCGATTTATAAAGCATTTAAGTTGCTTTTGCTTTCACTTTGGGCGACTCACCACGACTCGGTGCGGCTATAAATATGCTACATTTATTTTAATAGAATTGTTTATGAGCCCCATATTGGCAGCATTCGCGGGTATTCTGCGGGATCCAAAATGCGCAACTGCCAAAACATGTTAAGTAGAAAGAAATGGTAATAAAAAAAGTAAAAAAAAAAGAAATAAGAAAACCGTGGATAAAAAGCGAACAAAACTCATACAGGAATGGCTGAAAAACCGCGCCAAATCAAAGACAACAAATCCGAAATGCGCACACAATATTTTGCGGGATTATTTCAGTTGGCTTGCTGTCACTGCAAGAGATGGGGGGAGAGAGCTGGGAAATGGGAGTCCTGTGCACTATCCTGCGGAGACTAAAAGTTCGGGCTACGATCCAAATTTCTGTTAATTTGGCAGCTTGTCCTGCGTTGGCATTTTGTTTTTTTCCTGCCTGCCTGCCTGCCGTCGTTTATATTTTTTTTACGCTCTGCTTGAGTTTTATTCGCCTGTGGAAAAAAGTCCAAGAAGAGCAGTTCCAATATATACGGATGTTGCTATGTGCACAGTAAACAATTACGTCTTATTTTATTTACTTAATACTAGTAAATTAGAACAGGATATATGATTCTTATACACAGGGAAATATCAAACTCGTAGACACTATATTTAATATATAAAAGAGAAGGCATTTGCTTTAGTCCTTTTAAACAATAGAAAAACATAAGTTAAACAAAATTTAATATATATTTTAATATAATAACTTAATAATAAAACTTTAGGGCAAATGGGAAACTTCTTTTAGAATGTTTAATAGTTTCACAAACTATAACAATAACTTTTGGGACGGGCTTAAAGCCAATAAAATGGCATGGAAATAGCTTAACTTTTACTTTTACCACTACTATTATTTAATTTGCAAAATATCCTATTAAAATCCCAACTTCTTTCTGTGTACAAGGACATATCTCGCTCTTGGTCGCCTCTATTCTGTGTGCAGATATGCAAAACGCTGTGCGCACATAAATTTCAGTGCCGGGCCACGCTTATTTGCATAGGAATTATGTATTTGGGCACGGCGGCTTAGCTGCATTACACAGGACACCAGCACATAGATCCTGCAGAACACACACACAAACACACTACACACACAAATACTATAGAGTATGGGGACTCTCTGTGGTCATGCAGAAAACTAACGCATATCGTTTTCCTTGTATTTTGCAGCTATAAATTTGCAACGCCCCAGGAAAATGCATTGCAGCAAAACAAGCAATTAAAGCAGTGCAGCCCCGCAACCACGAACCGAACCTGTAGTATCCTGCCAGCCGCCTGCTGTGCTAAAAACCTATTTTGAATAATTAAAATTCCGTAAGTGCTGCAGTCGAAGACGTCGGACAAAGGTGAAGTGAAAGCGGAGCTCCAAGTCGAAGGAAACCGAATCCTAGAGCGAGAGCGAAAAGAACCCGGGGCTCCCTTTTGCCCGCAACACAATCTGCGGCCTGCAAATTCGTGTGCAGCAATGAAATAATTAATTCAATGCACCTCACTAAGCCGGCGAGCAGTAGCAGAATTGCTTATAAATTCGAGAGCCCCCATCTCAGCCACATCCACTGCAACTGCCACAACACCGAGCCCGGCAAAATGGCCGCAGGAGCGAGGACAATTAGCCAGCCAGGACATATCCGCGATCAGCGTCAGATACCCATGAGGAGCCTGGCCCACACCCTGCTTCTGGCCTTCGCGGTAGCGGCGCTGCACTTCGAGAGCGGTAAGTCGCCCATTTAGCTCAAGGAGCTCACCCCAAGCAGCCAGATTGGCTATAGTGGCTTTGGGAATCCAAACGCAATAATACAATTTAAGTCAAATTCGCCATGAGTCGGAAAAGTATTTTAAAAGATTAAACAAGGCAGAATGCCTATACTTAATCCAAAGTTTATGGTATATAAATTCAGTATTTAGTTTATTAATTTCACATATTTATATTAAGTTCGATACATATTTTCCTACTTAATTTCTTACATAGTTAATTAATTATTAAATGCAGTCGTATATAGAATATATTCTTTGAGCTAATTTTACTCGACAGAGCCAGGGAAAACCCTGTCAATTTCCCCACACAATTACTTTTGCCAACACTGATCCCAGGTAGACGGGGGCCCAGTCCTTGGCAATTGCAAATTCAATCGCGTGCGCGAAGAGGGCCAAGTCAATCAGCGGGCCCGGCCGCAAAGCCATTCAATTGACAAAGCCACAAATTGCGGGCGGGCGGCCGCTCGATGACGGAGCTTTGTCGGCCGGCGAATTAATCTCACAGATGAATATTTCAAAGCGAAACTTGAGCAATTAATTTCGCTAATTGCTTTTCTTCGCCTCGTTTTTGTCTAGGGCCAGTCCTGGGCCTCTCAGGCCCGGGCCTTTGCATTTAAATGCCCGCCAGTGGGTGCATTTCAAGGACTCAACTTTTGCCTGTGCATAAACCCAATCTGACATTTATGCGAATGTCCACGGAATCAAATAAGAGTAATGACATTGCCCGCAAAAGGAGATGGGGAACGGGTGCCGGATGCAGCCTCGCAGGATGCAGCCTCCGCCCGATGTCTTGGGATCTGGCCGAGTTCCTTGACAGAAGGACTGGCAGTAGTGCAATGTCCTTTGGCTACTCAAACATTCCAGTGGCTATTAGTATTCATATCTTGACTGAACTAAACTGAAAGCTTAAATTCCTCTGGCCATTCGCCCTTCTTTTGTGGCAGGGCCCCGGACTGGTTTGGGGATTCCCTTTTTATCTCAACGGCGTTTGCATGAATTTTCATTTCGTGCTAGAATTGCTGAAAAAGATGCAATTAAATTTTAGGGCCAGGGGTGTCAGCAGCAAAGGAAGATGCAGATGGACGTGGTCCCGGAGCCTGAGACGAATGCGAGAAATAGAGTACGTTCCACGTATATATGTATACATATATATGTATGTATAAAGAGGGAGCGCGCAAAAAACTCAGCACGAATTTTCCAAGTCCCTGACAGTGTCTCAGTTGAGTTTTTCCATCCCTACCCCCGTCGTCCGTGCGCTTCTTTTGCGGCTGCAGCTGCCGTCAGTGGCAAGAACGCATTATTAATTTATTTTTCAACTTGCTAGATGAATAAGCAAAGAGCAAAAATGCTCCTCGAACACTGCTTCGGATGCAGCCAAGCTGAATTTCCCAATTTAAGCGACGTCTCGACTGGTTCCCCCACCCGACACTTCCTGCTGGATTTGAATCCGAATCCGCTTCGTCGCTCCATTGTCGTGCCATTTTGCATGCAGCTTGGGCATGGCTAAAGGATGGGTTAACTGGCGGAGCGAAGCGACGTGTTTCGAACGGACTTCAATCTGCTGTCCATCACTGCCGTCGATCGTGCCCCGACCGGCACCGCAAGGAAATAAAATCCAAAAGTGAATAATGAACCGCAAATAACTTTACTTTGTCTCGAGGACTAGTTGCTCCTGCTGCTGATGTTGCTCCTGTTTTTCAATTGCTGCAGGACGTTTGTCTGGATGGATGGAGAACCGAACAGAAGCTGCCGCCACTGCGAGTGTCAGTAACAATTAGTTTGGCTTGTAGTCCAGTTAACAGACATCCCAGCTCTGGTTCGCTCTTTCAAATATTTGCATTTGCATTTGCGGTTGCCCGACGACGGTTGCAGTCAATTCATCTCCCTATTTTTTTATTCGCTTGTTTCGGGCTTTTGCACCGCATCCTTGCACAATTAATGAAGTGCAAAGCGCTCGGATACAGTTCCCGTATCCTTCATCTTCATTAATGCTGAATATATATTGTGACATAAATCACACAATCAAATTATCTGCTTCCCCCTTGGGCCCCGGGGGAGAAGCCGGATCGGTAGGAGGGTCCCGAATTCCGGATTCGGATTCGGATTCGGATTCGGATTCAGCTGTCCGAATCAACTAATCAATTTGACATAGGTAAGCGAAACTTTAACCCAAAAACTTTCGATACGAAACTTGTTTCCACCCCATGTTGGAAGATAACACTTGGCTGCTAGTGAGTAAGTGAAATTTATTAACTGCACGGACCGCAACCTAAATGCAAATAAATCAGACATCAGTGCAAAACTTACTTGGTCTAAACAAAGGCCAACAAAGGATATCGGGAGCAGAGAGAGCCGGCGGCAGCAAGTGAGGCGGAAAAGTTGCAAATGTTTATGAGGGGGTGCGGGGGAAAAGCAAAACAAAAAACCGCAAAAAGGATATTGACGTGTGACGAGGGCGAGGAGGGGGCCACGACGAGGACTTGGCTTCGAGAGGCTCTTGAGGCAACGCGCCTACGAGTTGATGGCATCGCCAGAGTCTGAGTGGTTGCTCCTTCATCCATCAACCCATTCTCATTCCCACACCCACACCCATTTCCATATTTCCCATCCCACTGCCCCTTCTCCCCCAGCTTTTTTTTCTTCCACTTTTCGCCTTGGCTTAGGTGCGGCGGTGTCAAGTATTTGCACTTGAATTGCGCGCTAAGCAAAATTTACGCGCATTTGCTTGTGCGACTCCGCAGCTCAAGTGAAAATCGATGGGGCGATGCCACCATCTACACAGTGAAATAAATCAATAAGATTAATCATCAGTTCAATAAACCCATTTACACATCAAAAGGCTCTCCATAAAAAGTACTTGTTACATTCTTAAATTGAATATACATTAGCATTATTCTGCTGAAATTCCTGAAAACTATTATTCACCCTTATAATATTTAAGCTCGATTGAAATGGATATCTTTTAAGTATATTTTATGAGAAAATTTATATTTTAGTCAAAGTTTATGAACCAAACCGCTTGCTTGAAGTACATTAAACACTTTATAAAGTAGTTGTTGTATAAATTATTCAGCCTTCGTTAGTATAAAGCTTAGAATTAGAAAATAAGTTCTACAAAGTATTTTAAAACAGAATGGCTAATGGAATGGCTTAGTTCCCAATAAATAAGGTGAAAATTAAGTATTTCCTTTGATCTGTATTAAATTATTTCAAAAGTCAAGCATCTATATAAAGGAATATTAACTTAAAATTCAGTTGCCTTTCCTAAAGTCCGGTCTAAAGCTCATCGCTTTGATTATGACATTTCGAACACAATTATTTGGGATTTGTAGACACTATCAAAGGACTGTATTTTTTTTATTTCTGTGTAAGGATGTTTGTGATGTTGGCATTGTTGCTTGGCCACAATGTTTTCTTTTCCGCCTCCGTTTTCGCCTGGCTTTTTATTGGTTTCCTTCGCCTCCTTCTTTTTCCGTGTTGTTTGATTTGGCTGTTGTCCTGCTTCTGGTGTCATGAGCAAAGGAGCATTTGAGCAAACAAACTAGACCTGCCAACATACACACACACTCAGACCGACTGGCTTGGACGGGAACGGAAACGGGGACACTCGAAGCCTTCGTCCCGGGCACATATTGCTTCATCTCTCTACGTGAGATGATGTCGGGACAGGCATCACAACTGTCGACAACATCAACGTTAACGCCATCATCTCAGCCAGCTTGGTGCCTGCTCCAGCTTCAGCTCCAGCTCCATCTCCAGCTCCAGCTTCAACTTCAGATCCAGCTGCTTCCCTGTTCCATATCCCATCTCCATATTCCACTCCTGCCTGCGTCATTATGGTCTTCGCCTGGCACTTCACAAAAATGCACACAAAATCCTCAACTTTATCTCGTCAATAACTTAAGTGCCAGCCAGGGCTCTCAATTCCTGTGGCCCCCACAGTTTTAGTCGGTTTATTTTGGCCCTGTTATACACACAAAGAAATAGCTAACAAGTTAACATATCTTTTGATACGTGATTAAATAAAAATCTATTTGCGGATGTCTCTTCATTAACCTAAATGCTTTAAAGTCCCAAAGAGTCAGGAGAAATTCGTTTATGGCTCAGAAATTCAATACTTTGGAGCTGCCTTTAAAAGTGTCTTTGAAAATCAAATATATAACTTAAAACCTTTTTCGTTGTTTGACTTGAAGTAAACTTTATTTGCCTTATTTTTACATGTTTGTATTATTCATAAATTTTCTCTCAATGCTATTTGTAGCCGCCTGTGACTTCGATCTATCCTCTTGCCCTTTACCACACTCGTTTATTGGTAAAAATTTGCTTGAAGCCAGCTTGGCACGTACTGCGGTTGCAGTGGCAAAAGGCTTGCAAATGATTATTTTATTGACAATTAAATCATAAACATAAAAACAAGCCGCACAAATCTACTGAAGGGCTGTGCCAGGGGGACATGCTGTAAGGAGTGAAATTTTATTGCCATGAATGTCAGGAGCTGACATTAGTCACAGAAGATGGCCGACTCCCCCTTCCGGGCCAGCGATTCCGGTTTATTGCAGCATTTAATGCCAGAGATGGAATCGCACTCAAACGCAGACGGGCGCAATGTGCCGCTTATGGGCCATAGAGTGCATGTGTGTGTGTGCTACAAAAAAAAAGAGAAAAAACATCAGACTTGGTAACATAAGAACTGGCTGGATCATGGCCACAAGGGGAAACTTGTTGCCTGGTCCTTTGACCAGCAACATCTGTGGGCCAGCAGCATCATAATCATTGTCGAGGTGATATTAAAAAGTTACGCTGCAAATGAAGAAATTGTGTTGGCCCGATTAACGTGTCTGCAAAGTTGGCCATTCGCTTTGAGCTGGCTAACTGGCCTGATTGAATTGGTAGCGACAGCTAATGGCAGCAGCGGAAACCACTTAGCCGGGCCCTAGCAGCGGACCATATTTAATTTGTGTGCAAATGCTTGGCAAACAGGTTTCTAATAAAATAAAGTGACTCGTTCTCCGGCTGCGTCTGGAGCAGGAACTTCATTAGAATCTCCGGGTGGGGCCTGTTCGCCTGGCCCTTTCATTTTGTCCTGCCCCAAACCAGAAAGCCATTTCATTATGGCACTCGCCTAATGCCGGCCAACTGACGAGCTGAGCAATTTTAATTTGCAGCGCATTGGCATTGGCTTTGTCAGGCACTCGAGCGGAGCACTTCAACCAAATTGACATGGACTCGGACTCGGACTCTACCCATTTTTTGGGATTGTGTTTTTTCCGGCCGCATATAAAATATGAAAAAGGCCACAACACAAAAACATTGCTTAGTGCAGGTTAGTCCTGCTGCTGCAGCAGAAACAGTGGCAACAATGAGGATGCACTGCGGGCTACTTGTGGTCCGGGCTCCTGGTCTCTGGGTGAGTGTCCTCCGACAGCCGACATGCTGCCAAAGGAGGTTAAAATATTTTTGCAGCTTTATCTTCAGACATTTGTCGGGTCGCCGGACAAGGGGAGTAGTAGGATGTCGTAATGCAGCGCCGGGATTTAACTGACAGTGAGTGCAGCTCACAGGATCCAGCCACTGCAAGCAGGACCCACTCCCACGCCCGATGGGCAAATAGATTGCCCCGCTCCTCACCCGCTATCCTACCGAGAGCCCAGGGGAGGTGGCCATTTTACGGCTGCCCAGCCCTGCAGTTGGCTGGGAACCATTCAGCTGGCGAACCTGTGCGGACAAGCTGCACTTTCCGGGGGTGGCCCGGCAAATGCTTCAAATTAATTTCACCGCATGGGGAAATTGCCCGGCATTGTTTGGGCCTGGCATCAGGCATCAGGCATCAGGAAGCCGTAAATCAGGGTCCGGCACAAAGGACTCGGTCTCGGTTTCGTACTGGGATCTCTCCCGGCTGCCGGCTCCCGGATCCCGAAATGGGGCGTTCCTCATTTGCCTGGCTGTTTGCTCACGACGGCGCTTATCGGCGTCTAATCTCTTTATGATAAAATGTTTATATTGGCGACAATATCAAAGGCACAGTCGTCGGTCGGATGGTGGTTGGCTGCCATAAATTCCCTGGGCACCGCAAACAGCCGGGAAAGTTTCCACTTTGCCATATGAAAGATAAATTCACGGATAAGAAGTTTGTGAAAAGCGGATTGTGTGTACAAGCTAATTTAAGTTCGAGGCCAGCTGTCGCACAAAGCGTCCTGGCCCCGGCGTCCTGGCACTCCTGGCTTTCAGACCTGGTCCAAAAGGAGAAGAGCCGAGCCACTAGGCGATGAGGACGTCGCAGCTGTTGTCCAACCGCAGCAGGCGAGGCGACTTTATTATTATTATCCCCGGCGCAAAGTGGCAATGGGGCGGCTCAGGCTCTCGGCCAGGACCGAGTTTTCGCTAGCGACATTTGTCCAGCTGCTTCATTTCATATTCAGGAGATACTTTTTCCATCATTACGATTTGCGCGGCGATTCGAGGCTGTATGAAAAAGCGAGAAATCACAAAAGCGTGCAGGGTCTGGACTTAGGAGTCCACGGAATGTGGTCCGCCCTCTTACTTTATGCTTTCCGACAGGTATATCCTCCCGTTCAGTGGAGATATGCCAAAGATCTCCATTGTTTTATTTGTTGTTGAGCCATTATTTAATTTTAGATACGTACATTATTATTGATTTTCCAATAACATGACACTTTATCCGATTCTAATTGAGCCTGAAACGATAGGCCAATTAAAACAAATATTACGTGTTCGGTATTCATTTCTGTCATTTTAATTGCGGCAGAGATTTCTTATTGCGAAATTGCATTAAAAACTTAATTGGAAGAATGACAACACAAATAATAATATGAAAAAATTAAGATTTGTATTTAAAATATCTGGAGATAGAGCATTCAAAGTGTCGTCGCCTGTCTCAGGCAGTCCCTTTTGTTGTGTTTTTTTTTAATGCCATGGCGCTCTTCAGTTATTTTTCATTTTTCTTTATGCTTGCAAAGTTGCGACTGGTGGAAAATAAAGAATACAAAAAAAAAAAAATGAAAAACAAAAACATAATAAAAAAAGAAAACACAAAAGGCGAGCGCAAAGTTTTTCGGCCTCGCAGGCTGCTGAAGCTGCTGAAGAAGAACTGGCGAAGTCCGACTTCGACTTTGGTTGACAGATGATAACGCGGGACCAGGGCAGGATGGGGCAAGCTGCTGGTTGCCGGATGGCTGATCTACTGGGAGAGGCGCACGCCTCATCAGCAGCTCATCAACGACAGCGTCTAAAATTTCACATTTTTTTGCCGGGCATACTTTTCTGCCACCCCATCCATGTGCCTCCGGGCAACTTTGTGTTCGCGTCTGCGTTTAAATGACTTTAAGAATACATAACAAAGTTTTTAAATTATTTCTCAAGTTGAGGCTAAAATGAAATTATAAAGGGATTTTCGCCGGCGGACTGCAGCTGACGACCTCGGCCCCATCTCTCTCTCTCTCTCGGCTTATTAACATTGGAAACTCATTAATATTGTATTTTCTCGACGTTTTATTTTTTTCCAACATTTTCTTCTCCTTTATTTCGCCGGCGTTCACCCCTGGCCAGTAGTGGACTTAACTCGTTCATAAAAGTTTGGCAAATTTCATTGCATTAATTTGGAGCGCAGGTGTCAGCTCCGGTGTCAGGACACAAACGCACAAAGTGTCAAATAAATCAAACAGTTTTGTGAAAGGAAGGGAAGGGTCGAGCACGGGGCGGCATCGTCCAGCTCCTGGGATTGGGATCGGGATCGGGTTCGCCATTCGGGTGATACCGGGGGCGAGGTTTGCAAGTTTAATGAGTCGTGCCTGGCCATACGATTTGGCATTGGACTGTGCAGGGTTACAGGGGGTTGGGCAGAAGGGCTAAGGTCCTGGTCCTCGAATCGGTCACACTCCTGGCTGGGAACAATTGCAACAGATTTGACAAATACGACGCATGTTTTATTTATTTATTTGTCTGCCCTTCGACATGGCCCCGGGACTATTCACACTGAGGATAAATGCTTGCCACTTTGGAAAAATGGAAGCATAATAAATATACTACCAAGAGTTTGCTATTAAAAACGATGGGGAATGGGTTTCTAATGGCTTAAAAACTAAAGGTGTTTAAGCAAACCTCTTAAAACGTGCCCGAAGTCTTTTTCTATTTATAAGTTATATATATATATTATATATATCTTATTATCTTGTATAGAATATGCTTTCTATAAAGTTTATTGATATTTTTCCACCGTGCAGGATTCTGATTCCCGTGTTTGGTTTACTAATTTCCTGCTGCAAATATTTGCGGAGCGTCCGAGCCGGGTGACAATTGCTGCATTCGAGTGCCTCAGTGCCAACCGCTGGTGTTGGTGGTGGTGGCCGTTCCCATATGGCGGCACTTCATGATATTGACATTAACAGTGCAGCGAGGGCAGCGATTGCAACCCCTAAGTCCTTGAAACGCAATCCCAGCCCCATCCCTTGGTTATCTCAGAGAGCTCAGAGCTCGTCTGTCTTGTGCGGGTGCTCGATGTCATCGGGCGATGATGTGACAAGGCTGCCGTGAAATGATATACGCATTGTCCTTGCCCGGGACTCGCCTAGTCATGCTCGTACCGGGCCTCAGCACCTCAGATCCTTAGCGCCTCGGAATCGGCGGGCCTAATGAACCATAACGCTTTATCGCCGTTTGTCGTGTCGTCGAGGGGTCCTTGTCATCCTGCGAAAGTGTGCGATTGGGATTTAATTTGATTGCTTGTATCTGTGTGGGGTTGCCGATGCGTGTGTGAGTGCGAGTGCGAGTGTGTGTGAGTGCGGCCTTATCCTGTGATTTACTGTGTTATTTGGTCTTACTTTGTTTTACCGCTTATTGCTTATTACTTTCTCCCCACTCGAGCCCGTCTGGGTGCGGCTTTACTTTTTTACTTCTGTCGTTTTTTTTATTCCTTCCCCCCTGTCAGGCATTAGCGCGGCGATGACAAAAAACTCATGCTAAATCCTTTCTGCATTGATTGATAAAGTGCCTTATACGGGGATTAAGGCGACATTGATTTACTATGCCTTCGGCTTACTCGCACTCTTTGTTGCAATTTCCCTTTTTCTGGTTTTTATCGGAAAGGGGTAGAGTGTCGAGGGTAGGTAGGTGGAGCTGGGGCATTTTAGCTAATTGTCCAACAATCTGCTGTGATTCCGTCACCCCTTGTTGCCTCATTAAAGTTGTCCATGGGGCAAGTTTTGACCCCAAAAGAAAGGTACGGTAGCTGTGCAATGGGAAAGTTGCAAAAAGAGAGAGGGTGGGCACACGGCAGAAGTGCCCACCGGCCAGAGGTGTTACATTTTATTTGAAAAGTTTCTCCGCATAAATATTGTCAGCTCTTCGAGGTCCTGTAACTGTTGGCATAGCAGGCAGCTGCATTGTGTTTGGCCATGGCCATCGGATTGTGAAACCCAGTTGGTTTGGCTCAGACTTGGCCTTGTTGTGCCCCATTCTGTTCTGTGCGGCTCTGTTTTGTTCTGTGGCTGTGTCAATTAACGCCTAAGTTGTAAACAAATTTCGCCCAGTGGCCCGCTGCACTCATAAATTGCAGTTAGAAGATGGCAGTGAAAGTTTGCTGGGTCCACAAGCCTGTCTCCCTTCCCCCTCAGTACTTGGTGTATCCGCAGGACCAAGTTTGCAAGTGTTAGCCAAAGTATGCTTTAGCTAAATGCTGTTAGGTGGCAGTTGCTGTTTACTTCCGACTTGGCGTTGGCCTGATTAATTAGCTGGAGGTCCTTGACAAATTTCCAGTTTGCACTGCAAATTGAGCGGGATTTTCTAGTGTAGGGTAGGCTGGAGGGAGTGGGCTTGGGGGATATATTAGTAGCAGCGACAGTGACAACAGCACGTGGCGCTTATCATATTTTTCTCCTCGATGGGGTGGCAGTGGCTCAATCAGCCCCTAAGCCCTGACAAAAGCCACTTGCTTCTTGCCACTTGATCCCTAAGCCAAGGCAGCTATCTCATTTCGACCCCGGCTGCAGCTTGCCACAGAAATGACCAATTAACTAAGGATGCCCCGGCCTTATCCCGGCTCAAAGAAATGGGTTTCTTCCTTCCCCATTCCGGGAAATGGCCAGGAGTCACAAAACTTTGACACTGGCTGGCGAGAATTTTAAATCAAATCGGAAGAGAGATTATATTGCAAATAATACTTATGAACTTATTATCTTGTTTGTGTTTTCTGCCCCCCCTGAAAGACCCCTCTATCCTATATCGAAATATATATATATATAGAGTTATATAGACAGCCGCTTGGCATGCAGAACACGAATCAGCCAGATATCCGTGCTCGCTGCGAGCTGGGATAGAAATTTAAGCCATAACTTGGCCAAGCGCAGAGTTTCGCTTCGATATTGGTCTTGGGTTTTGATTTTGTTTCTGCGGCCAGCCAGTCCTTCCAGTCCCTTAGTCCTCCCCGTCCTCCCATTGTGCCAACTTCGATGTTTATTCGGTGCGGTACAAACTCCGTAAATAAATTCCAACAAAATTGTATAACAATACACCAAACGGGCCTCCAGGGTAAATACGAGGTTTTGGGATAAACGCGCACCAGACGAGACCGTAGCATATGGCGATGGTGGACTGGTGGCTTGGCCTCCACCCAGAAGCAGGCGGGGATTTCCAATAGTAAGTATTTGCGAGACTTGACGTGCCCATAACAATGAAACCGAAGGCAAAAGGGTGGTGAGTCGTCCGGCTGACAGTTGGCAGATAGACAAACATTTCAGTGCGTTTAAGCTTTAAGTTTTCCGAGCCCAATCCTTGGATCCTGGGCTGAAATTATAAAAGAGCCGCTGGTAATTGTGCGTTGCTTTCGGTCGCTTTCCATGTACTTAATCCAATAAGGCAACAACGGTTTTCTTAAGTAATTTGGTGCCCCTGCAGGACTAGAGTCTCCCCGCCACTCCCCACAGCGCCTTTTGTTGGGCCGTTTAGTCTGGCAAATAGCAAACAATTTTAACCAACTGCCGACCCCGGGATGCCCGACATCCGCCATAGCTTTTGCAGCTAGGAACTCGGAGCTCGGTACTCGGAACTCGGAACTCTTAGCTCCGGCCAGCTCGGCATAGTTGCTTCAAGTATTTTTCAGCTTTTGTTTGTCCGTCCGGCTGGCGGTTGCCATTGTTGGATAGAGAACAGCTCCGGGCCTCCAATAGAGTTGCTCCCCGCCCCAAATCCCGCGTCGCTTCGTTGCATCGGCAGCGGCAAACTGCCTTTAAGCGAATCAATCAAATGTCGGTTTTAATATAAAAGCTTAATTGGAAAATTTGAAGCTGCAACTTTTTCCAAACTCTCATTAAGAAATTATTCAATTTTTCCAAGCTTCCCCCGCACCACCCCTCGGGGGAGTTCGCATAAAAGTGAAGTGCAAGGGAAAGACAACAAATTGTTTTCAGTTATCGACGGAGGAGGACTCTCGCCTCGCCTCGACTCGGCTTCGCCTCGGCTCGACTTTTATTATTGCCTTTTTATTGCGTATTAATTTTGCGTGCTTAATTTGCCAGCGCTCCTTTGTGTGCGGGGGAGTGGCCGGGTACTTGGGAGGACGCACTGCCACGCCTCTCCACCCCCCAGCTCGGCTGTTGTTCTTCGAGCGCGGTTTCCGGAGGCGCAAAGGGCCTGGCTTGTAATTGGCGATGTTGCCACCACCGCGCGCTCTGCCTTTGCTGCTCATTTTAATGGCAAGAAATTGAATTTTAATTAGTAACGAGGAATCTGTTACGCATCAGTTTGTATTTAATTTAATTTCTTAATTAAAATGCGTGAGCATGTCGGCATAAAAACCAACGGCTGCCTGTCCTTTTGCCTGGCCTTCTCCCCTCTCGGACCAAAGACAACACAAAACAAGGAAACAAAAAATAAAAAAAAATGGCAACTGCAAAATATTTCAATTTTAATGCTGAGCCGGGACAAGTGTTATGTTTTTCAATATCCTTCGTGTTTGCCACTTGACTCAGCTGGATATGGCCGACAAGTGCCCCTTCATGTTGGCTAATTGTTGGCTTTCTGTGTTCGGTATTTTGCCAAGGCCATTTTAAGCGAACAAACACTTGGGATGAACACGAGAATTGGGCTCACTGGCAGATGCGCTTAAATATTCAGGCAAATCCCGACGAAACTTGGTGCTGTAGTTCTAATAAAATCCCATTTCACAGCCTTAAAGTGCTACCATATTTATAGGGACACCCAATTCGACTGCTTAGCTATGCCCAAGGACGGAAGTACAAGAACACACAGAGAGAAAGGTTATTCTTTAAGAAATGCTTACAAACATTGCCTTATTAACAAATAAAGCTATGCTAACTTTAATGCTCTATTAGGAGATGATTTGGTTTCCTAGTAAAGTGGATTTAAAGGCATTCCTAAGCCATGAAATATATTTTTCTCATATCTTTCTCTAACTGCAGTTTATTTGAAATTTAATATATAATATATATAAATACTTCTTATCTGATTAGTGATCTTGAGAGAGTCAAAGTTCTCTAAAAAAGACTTCTTCTCTGTTCTTTTTTCCTGTGCACTTTTTATCTTTGCACAAAGACAGTTTTCTTTGCTTCCCCTGCATTATTTTCAGCTTTAAGTTTTTTTTTGCAGCCAGCTTTTCGGCGACTTGCACTGATTTGGTGGCTCTCTGAAAATTCACTTGTTCTAGGAGGACAAAAAAAATTACTAAGGGGGCATCCTGGCACTCGCCGAGTCAGCTACTCAGCGGGAAAAAAAATGTGCCAGCCACATACATAATACACGTATCTTGGTGTCTGGGACAGCTGAGTTTCTTTTGCTGCGGTCCCCATAAAATGCATAAATTATACGCCGTTTATGCCATCGTCCCCTTGTCCATGTCCTTGTCGTTTTTTGGCCAGGACAACTGCATTTGGGTGTCTGTTCAGCTGGGCTGCAGCCTGGTGCCCTCTGCAGCTGCTGTGACAGGTGGATAGTGCTTTGCGGCTGCCACAGAGGAGACCGAGCAGCTTAGAGCCAGCTCCACGCACAACATACAAATTAGGGTTAATTAACTTTGCTTTTTAGACCAACTTGAAGGTGTCCGGGGCGGGGAGGGGAATGTGTTTGGGTTGGGGAGACCGACAAAAACGAAAATCAGGTTATGCCGAGCACTTGAGTTTCCCCAGATATCTTGCCGCTTTGCGGTTCCGTTCAGTTCTTGCTCCGCTGACACTTATTTTTGGCTTCACATCTGGCCTGGTCCTGGTTCTGGTTCCTGTTCCCTCTGAAGCTGCAGTGTGTTGCAGTTTTGTGATGCCAACTTTGTTTGCCAAACTTTTTATTGGCACATATCCCCTCCAGTTGGGCGCTCACTGTGCTGGCTGGCTGCGCTCTGTTGCCGTGTTCGGTGGCAACGAACTGGGCTGAAATTAAAATGTGCATTGTTTACGCTCTGGATCGCTTCGCTCGCTGGCCTGTCTTTGAGTTTGGCAACACGACATTTGCATACGGGACCCCGTGGGCTACGGGATTGTTTGTGTTTTTAAAGCCGCACACTTGACGCGCTTCGTGCCAGGGAAAACATGCGCTAAAGTGAGCACTCGCCGGGGATTTTCCACTGCGAAGAAATCGGAGAAAATTTGGGTCATATTTTTGGTTTTGTTTTCGCAATGGATAGAGTCTGAAAATATATAATTCCCTTCATCCGTATAAATAAATATGCATTTATATACAATATTATTTATTAAATATCTGAAGGGCGCCTGGCAGAATGTTGTAATGATTTCGTGTTTCTCTCAATGCAACCGCTAAGTGACGCGGCTTTCGAACCAAAAATCGACAAGTGCTCGCCACACATCGGAGGAGGTCGGAAGTGCTGTCGATACTGGTGTCTATATATGTGTATGGTCGGATATATATCTCATCGCTGGTGGCTCCGCAATTTGTGCGCGCATTAGCCGCGTGCTCCGATGGCGAATTATACTCTTGAGCATCATTTAACAGAGAAGACGATAAATTAAATTACCCGGCCACCAACGACAGCCAACAAATTTGGACTTTCCTTTTGCGGGCAGGCCGAGGCCGAGGCCTTGGTCCTTAACCGCTTTTCCCTCTCACCCCTCTCAACAGTCGGAGCCCCGTACGACTTCGGGGCTAAAGTCATAAGTAAGATCTACACACTTGATAAGCGTTGGGAACTCAACATCCGAGACGAGCATTTCTGAAACACTAACTCACACAAATAGACACGTACGAGTGTGTGCGCACACATTCCTTTATTTCCAGCCGCCACACACGCATACATATACACGTATATATACCGACATCCGGCAGCATTTCCGCTTTATTTTTGGCACTGACTGCCAACGTATTCCAATTCATTTGTTTTTCCCTCGGCCCTCCCGACCGACCACGTCCAGAATGGGGGTGGATCAGCCAGGCCACTATATATCCTATTCACAGGCACTTGGCATATAAAGGAGAGAGCCCCGCCGCTTGGCCTGGCATAAAAAATTTATAACTTCGATTATTTCCTTTTACACTAAATACTAATAAATTAAATTGTTTTTTATTTCTCAATAAATTTTTATTATTCTGCTACTTTTATACTTCATTTCGCTGGGGCTTGTGCCATGTGCCATGTACCAATGAAGGGAAGGTGTCGATTTAATGGCCCAGACGCGTTTGATTCGGTCCCGCCCAGCTCCTTTGCTCGCTGTGGCGTTCTGGGTCCTGCGACCTGCGTCCTTGTTGCCTGCTCGTTCGAGGGATTTAAGGTCAATTTTTGATTTCCGCTCTCAAATTGCTCGACGCACACGCATCCGCATCCGCATCCGATTTGCACTCGCATTTCGGGTGTAAATGTGTGTATCTGTATCTGGATCTGAATCAGAATCTGAATCCCCGGCATCGGGATCTGTGTATCTGAAATGGTTGTGTTCGTTCGGGTCGGCTGGTTGTGTGTATGTGTGTGGAATGGGAATGTGAATAAGAAGTGTGTGTGGGTGTGGGAGTTCCGAGCGGTGAAACTTTGATTTCTTTTTCGTGCTTCATTTGATTCGAGTTGAACCGCTCGTAGTTTCGGACGAGGTCCGTTTAATGAGTTGACGCTTTGAATATGAAAAGTTTGCCAGAACATTTCGTTAAGCTTTTGGGAATTTATTGCGCCGCTTTTAGTGTGATTGCTAATTTGTAATTTACGCAGTCAGTCCACGGCCGCTCTTTTACTACTCTCCGAACATTCTCAGATGCTCTCGAAAGTCCATGTCGGCTGAGGTAATTTTTGTTTTTTTTTTTCCGGCTCCGGGCAAGAGTTTCGGCCCAGGGCCAAATGGCCGTAAGTGATTCATTTGACGCGCCGCCACTACCGACCGGGATGGATGGTGCTGGGAATGCTGGGAGGACTCCTCCTGGGTTCCGCTTTGTTGCACGTAGGTCATCAGCAAATAATAAACATAAACAGTTTATTGTCGGCGCTGGCTAATAAAACCGGGAATGGGCCTCATAAAATTACGCACTGAGGCTCAAGTGCAGGGCATTAAATCGGCACCCTGGACACTTGTCTGACCCAGCGCAGCTCACCATCCTGATCCACTGCCACTGCTCCCAGACATTTGTAGGTGCTTAACCCGAAATGGCCCAGCAATTGGTCTGGGCCCATCTTTGAACTTTGGGCCAAGAACTACCAATAAGCCCGAACACGCGCCACATCCGCTTCTCATTTTCGATTTGCATAAGTCGGGAATGGATTTACACACCCCTCCCACGCCTCTCTGGACTCGTCTCCATTGTCTTTTCTCTTATTTTTTTTGTTTATAAATTTAGCAAAGCGCTCGCAACAAAATTTTACGCTGTTTACACAGTGAAGTACGCATAAAAGTGACGCTTATGAACAAGTTGACAGCGCGCCGTTCCCCAGAGTCGGTTTTAAAAGTCGTAAACATGCACAACTAACAGATTTATTTATATGCGGCATAAAAATGCACGACGAAGCCAGCCGGCAAGCACCGACTGCGTCAGCAGCAACAGCATCGACTCGGCGGCAAACAGCCACATCAACAGCAACACAAAGGCTTTCCCAGCTTCCCCAGTTTTCCAGTTTTCCTGGGTCCCCATTTCCCCGCCAGCAGAGAGCTAACCAAACGAAGCGCAACGAAACACTCGCGTATAATAAAATTGGCTGTGAAAGTGTTTCAGGCAACTGGGATAAAAACGTAATCCGCGCCGAGTAAAAGCCAAATGACTAACAGAAATGGAAAAGCGTAAGCAAAAACGTGGCAGCTTGGGTGCAGCCTCCCGGGAGGGGATCCAGCTCCGGCTCCTTGTCATTGACAGGCTGCGCGAGTGGGCTACAAAAATCTTAAACTGACTTAAAAAGCATAAAAAAAGCGAACAACGAACAACGAACGGCGAACGGCGGCAGACGAACGACATCTTGGCTGGCATGTCAAACGCTTTGGCAGAATTTAAAGCGAGGTCCCAGCTGGCAACTACCCAGCAAACCCTGGAACTCAGGAAGCACCCCTAGCCCAACCACCCCTTACACCCTTACACCCTCGATACCACCCTTGCTTGGCTTGTTGGCGCTGTTAACTTAATGGTGACAAGTGTCAAAACAGGGAACACCGAACACTCCAACTCCTGGAAGAGCTCCGGCTACAGCTCTGGGTCCGGGGACCCGGGTCAGGTCTTGTGGCCCCTTCGATTCGATTGCCTTTCGCCTTTTCGCCACATTGGGTAAATCGCCCTAAATCGCACATTTCAATCTTTTTAACGAACCTTATCGATATTGCCGGGAATAGGCCCCCGCCACGCAATATGCAAATGAGATAATTTCTGGGAGGGCGCGACACGAGCACGAAAGGCCCCTACAGTCTCTGCCACTCTCTCCCATACCCCGAATAGCATTGCTAATGGGTTTTTGCATGCCCAATAAGGGAAAACAATGGAAAGTGGCAAAAACAAGAAAAGGAAAATCCAATCCATAGATCATCTGCCCCGGCATAAACTATGGGGATATCGTGAAATTTGTATGGGCTATGTTGACGCTGCATGTTGTTCCCGTAAACACGCACATATGGTGGTGCTAGTTCGATGTCCTGCGTCCTGCGTTCGGTGTTCTCCGTTCTGGGTTCTCAGTTCTGCGTTCTGGGCGTAACGCAACTAACAATTTTTACTACTGCAAATTTACGACACAAGGCAAACAATTCGCCAAATGAAATTCCTGCGGAAAAAGCACACAAAAAGAAAAACATACGGAAATCGAGCGAGCCAGTTCGGGTACGGCTGCTAAGAGAGTGGGCGGGGACAGATGTTATTGTAATTTATGCATACACATTTTTGTTCTATAAATTCCATTACGTTTTTTCGCCCCC